>CM069903.1:52174364-52756864 GCA_036172215.1 Camellia granthamiana | reverse complement strand
AAGGTATATAGTCTTAACTTCACGTACATGCTTCTCTTTTAATGGCATGTAATTTTGCAGTTTACAATCATGTCCTCAGCTAGGTGCTTGTTTGGCATGTGCTAAAATATAGCACATGCTATTTTAGCATATTATTCTATTTGGGTCACAATCATCTTATTTGGGTCACATCACCTCTCTACTACATTATTTCAAACCTAACCTATATTTCACGTTTTTTCATAAAAAGTCAAAGAGTATACTAATCTAACACTTCCCAAACAACCCCTAGATTAGATAGTATTCTGTTACCCAAATGCGTCTCCATTGTGAAGCTTAAGTGGTTAATTGCCTCTGCATTAATTTCTTTGTGGTTAATTGATCAAAATTTTTATGAAAAATTAATTTCAATATGAAAAATTCATTTGTTAGTTAATCCTCTAGTTTGTTTTTGTCTAATTTTCTTCTAATGCTAACTCACTCGGTTTAATGACAATTTATACTTCTTTAATGACAATTTACATGGTTTAAGGTGTAACCCCTTACCAATGATATAATTCCACCTGTAAACTATGTTACATGGACTTGGGAACAAGTATCAGGTGCGGGTGCATGTCCTAGTGTGAGACCTTTCAAAACCCTAAATCTTACGATAGGATCCAGGGACATGCATCCAAAAGTTGGGTATGGTATGCTGTCGCATCCCAAACATTCTAATATATTGTGCAATTTTTGGACGTAAATGTACTTATTTAGGAATGTAGTTGAAATTTAATGGGATTTAAGGAAAAAAGGAGATTTCTATCCCCCATCCATGTGAGAAGAAAGTTTTCTCTACTATCAAACTTGATCTTTTTTATTTTTTATTTTTTATTCTTTGGACAGTTTAAAAAAATTAAAGGATCCGATTGTTTAATTTGCGTATGGTGGTTCGACGTATATTCCACACACTAATCCTTGTCATATCCGGTCATACAAACATGACTATTGCTACTTCCACGTCCACCTATAAGGCTACAACCACCATGGAATTTTAGAAAATGTATAAAACAGGCTTAATGTGGTACCTGATATCTTGAGTGTGATCTTGACATGTTATTTTAAAACATTTATCTAATTGACTTGACACAATCTATGGTTATTTTTGGGACATGGTTTCTTCCATAAATACAACCTTCTATTCTAGTAAACAAATACATCCAAAATAGAAAAATTCAAAATTGAGCCCAAAAAAAATTGTAGAAACCTTCATGGGGGTAGGGCCCTGAATGGATGGAACAGGACTGGTGGCAGCAAGGGTAGAACCTGAAGCCAAATCAATCCTCAAAGCTATTGCTTGAGTGTGCCCCCATAGTGGCAGGCCTGGGGACATCCGTTTCTTTGTATATTCTAAAGAAGCTATGGGAAAAGCCGCACAACCATATGCCCTAGCAACATTAGAAAACCTCTCTGGTCCCCAGGATTTACCGTTCCTTCCTGATGTGCTGTCTGAGAGGGAGAGACGGTGTTACAAGTAACTTGGAAAAAGAAAAGGGGGGAGAGGGAGGGGAAGGGTGGGGCTTACAAGTGAAAAGAAGTAGGAACAAAATATGTGAGATTAACCTTGTTGTGATGTTTCTCCCTTGATGGGAGTTCTTACATTAAGGGAGATAAAAAGAGAATGGAGAGTCTGCAGATTAAAGAAGACAAGGGAGAGAGTCCAGAGTATGTCAGGTAATGTGTGTGTGTGTGTGTGTGTGAGAGAGAGAGAGAGAGAGAGAGAGGGACTATCTGAATCTCTGCGAACAACTGAGGGTGCATGCTAGCATTCATGCCATATACATCTTCAAATTGAAGGCTGAGAACTGTAGAGAATTGGTCTCCTCAAATCACTGATCATAACCCTTTCAACTCCATCAACTAGATTTCTTGTTTAGACCCTCCTTCCTCTTTCCACAATCATGTACCTTTGCCAAGAATGACCGCCACCATCATCAATTAGATCTAATGCATCTGGTTTTATCTGCTTCTTGTAGTTAAGAAGATATGGATAATCCCAACAATTTTTTTTTTTAACTTAACTAAAAAATTTCCATTTAATTATTCAATCAAATAACTTATTATTTTATCCTTATTTAAAATATGGCCAAGATTAGCATACATGGGGAATGCATAATGGCAGTGTTGCTACACAGATCCTATCTTATGTGTGAAAAGCAAGAGATCAACCCCAACAATGAAAATCTTCCTTGATTCACTTTTGCAATCTCTAAACTCACAAATTGGTCTTTTTTTTTTAATTGGATCTACATGCAAAGAGATGACCATTGAGAAAGTCTCTACCGGGCCCAACGAATGAACTTGGGTTCAGGTGGAAGAGTTTTCTACTTAGGATACAATATTTGGTCCTATGACAATAGCGGTATGGTGTCACTTGATGATAGCTCTTCAAAACACGACTCCCAATTGTCTGTGTTCATCATTAGAACAGTGTCCAACAGAGAATTAGGTCTATAGTTAACAAATTTAGTGGCATATTTGTCATGACATGGAAGCCTTGTGCCTCTTAACATCCTATAATTTTGATTTTGTCTGGTAGGCCTGTGAAACCCTAGGTATAAAGGTTGCAAGCATTGCATTATCTGTTTTCAATCTATCAATCTATTTCTGTTGATGTTCCTAGGTGCTGACTTTTTGGTAAAACAGATTGGAAATCAACATGATTGTTATTTTTTTTCCCCGTTGCATATTTCGTCATGATTCATAAGCTTTGCATTAGCAGCAATTTTATAGAAGTAAAAAATATTAGGTGATGGGATGAGTAAAAGTCTACAGCTTTGCGTGTTATTGATTACCTTTGTTTATGTTTTTGTCCATTTCACTTTCATTGTAGGTTGGTTGGGATGAGTCTACTGCAGGTGAGAGGCAGCCACGGGTATCGTTATGGGAAATTGAGCCTTTGACAACTTTTCCCATGTATCCATCACTCTTTCCTCTTAGGCTCAAACGCCCTTGGTATCCTGGAGCCTCATCTTTTCAAGGTATTTGTAATGCTGAAATGTTTACAGTAGCATTTTTCTCCCCCATTTTTTGGCTACATGGTGGTGGACTAGCATAATTTTCTGGGATGGTTGGGACCATGTGATGCATCTGCGCTGGTTGTTGTTAATTAAAGTAAGCTTCAGTTTAGGTTAAGGGTTCGTTTCTTGCCAAACTAAGTGAGTTCGAAGTACATTCTAATGCTGTCATTTTAATGTGGCACTATAATGCAGTGAAGAAGTAGAAGAAGAACAACAAAAGAAAGGGGGAAGAACAGGATCACAAACCCAAATCAAACATCTTAATCTCAATTATTCAATAATCAATATTGATATCAAGTCTCCTAAAACTTTTTACACATAGGGTTATTTATTTGCATTCTAAACAAACCAACTAAAATAAAATTACTATACATTAATTGAATTGCAACTGTAACCTAATAAATAAAATTATAATATAATGCCAAATAAAATAATAAGTCCTGATCATGAATTCATCTTCATTGTTTGTCTTTTCGTCTCCCATTATTTCCTCCCGGCTAAGAGTTGTGCATGAAGCAGAATGGTGGGGCTTTATGGGCGAAGTGGAAACGACAGCTGCGACTTTGAAGGTATTCATTATGGCAAAGATCTTGTGTGGCATAAGGATACGTCCTGGGTTAGCGAACTTCATTAGGCTCTGTTTCTTGGTACAATAGCGAAGGCTTTGAGGCACGGTGATTTTTTTATTTTTCATTTCAGGAATGGGGCTGAACTGGTTTAAGGTGTAGTCAAGTAACGGGCTAGATAACAGTTTTATTCTTGTTAGTAGTGGAATAAAAGGTGATTGTTAAAATAGGAAATAGTAGAATAGGAAATAATTGATTGTATTCCTATTTAGTCCCTTGATTGGTGTAATGGCTTGACCGTATATTCTGGACCATATATTATGCCTTATGGCACTCCTGTAATTGTTGAGAATTATTAATATAAAAGGGAATGAAGTCAATCTCATTCCCTAACTCTTTCTTTTCTCTAAACCTACATGGTATCAGAGCCTCATTAGGAGGTACCTAAAGACAATCACAACCTCCTTCTCTTCCACCGCAGGACTGCCCAGGCCACCCAAACCCTTGCTTGGGACAGTCGGCAACCCTATCCTGTTTTTAGAGAGCCGTCGTGATCTCCTAGTGGGTCGCTTAGGCCCTTTGGTGGCTGTTGGTTGCTCTTAGGTGTTCGACTAGGGCCATCGTGGCCTCCCCGCTGGTCGCCTAGGGCCTTAGGTCCTCTCTAGGTGGTCGGCTAGCCTCATGAATGGCCCTGGTCTGATCTTGGTCGTGTTTAGTCGTTTCTAATCTTTGTCGTGGATGGTCATCTTTGTCATGTTTGCTTTTTGTCTTGTATGGACTACTTACATTTTTTAAATAAATAAATAATAATAATAAACAATGCAGTATAAAAAAAAAAAAAAAAAGAAGTTTTTTTTCTTTCTTCTTTATGCTTTCATAGGAGAAGTTGTGTCTTTCCTTCCACTCATCTTTCGGGTTTGTGATTGGCATCGTGTTTGAGGCATAGTTAGTGGAGTCTCCATGGTAGATTTGACCAGTGAATCTCATACTTTTTAGCCATCTCAGAGCAAGAGTTTTATTATCCTTTCCACTATGACTGATAACCTCAACCCTGGCCTTAAAATCACCATCTCTCTATTCAACGGTCAGAATTACCTAGCGTGGTCGTAGAGTCTGACTATTTTTTTGAAGAGCAGAGGGAAGATGAGATATGTTGATGGGAGGATCCAGGCACCCAGTATCACAAACCCTCGTTATGACCAATGGGAGATCACCAATTCTCTGATTATGGGTTGGTTGATCCATTCTATGGTTTCGGAGATCGGCGAGGGCTGCCTGTCTATGGACACTGCCCAGGATATTTGGTAGGCTATCACTACTACTTACTCCAAGAAGGGGAACTTCTCCCAGGCTTTAAAGTTACGTCGCTCCATTGAAAGGTCGGTCCAAGGTGGGATGACTATTCTTCAGTATTTACCTTAGTAATGGATGGAAGCGACTTGATCACCTTCAGGACTACAAGCCTGTCTGTCCCACTGATTCTGTTGGTTATCAGAAGTTTGTGGTATAAGAGCGGGTCTTTAAGTTCTTGGAAGGTTTAAATGTGGAGTATGATCCAGTTCGGAGCAGAGTACTTGGCATGGATGTGCTTCCTTCTCTCTAGGAAGCCTTTGCTTTTGTGCAGAATGAAGTAAGTCACCACTCTGTGATGCTTCCTTTTGCTATTACTGCTCGCTCGGCCTTGGTTTCTGCACCCTTTCGCGATGGTGACCGTGTGACTCGTGGTTCTTGTCCTTCCTCTGAGAAGGGTAATCTTTACTATGATTACTATCGTCGACCTCGCCACACACGAGAGACTTGTTGGAAGCTGCATGGAACCCCCTCTGGTGACCGAAGAGACCGTCCTGATACTCGAGGGGGTAGGTCTGGTCAGTCTAGAGGCTAACGGACCAATGCACGAGCACATCTTTCAAATACTGTTGAGCTATCATTTTCATCTCCAGTTGTCTCTTCCACTGCTGATGTTTCGGGATTATCTGCCTCGGATTTTGAGATTGTTCTTCGCCACTTGCTAGACCGTTGAGCCTCCACTTCTATTCAGGTGCATCCTCTTCTTCCTTTGCCAATTCAGGTAACTTGGCTTCCTTCCCATGTGCATTGTTATCTCATACGACTATACCATGGCTGTACCATGGATTATTGATTCTGGTGGTTCCAACCATATGTTTGGCTCCTTTAATTTATTTTCAGAATATAACCCCTCTTTAAGTCAAGAAAAAAGTGCATATTGCTGATGGTACCATTTCGTTTGTGTCGGGGAAAGGTTTAATTCATGCCACCTTCCCTTCCTTTGTTTTTTGTCCTTTATGTTTCCAATTTCAGTGTTAATCTTTTATCTTTGAGTCGTATTACCCGTGACTTAAATTGTAGTGATGTTTTTTTCCCGATCATTGCCTTTTTCAGGACCTTATCACGAAGAAGAGGATTGACAGTGGTAGAGAGGATCATGGTCTCTACATTCTGGATCAGATCGACAAGCGAGCTTCTTCATCTATTCTGTTTTTTGGGTGAATATTGATCTATTCTGTTACCATCCACTAAGGAAGACATTTGACTGTGGCACCGTCGTGTAGGAGACCTTTTTTATTTATTTATTACTTAAGCATTTATTTCCTTCTGTTTTTGAGAAAAATGATGTGTCAGATTTTCAGTGTGAGTCTTGTTAATTTGGAAAACAACACAAAGTCTTGTTTGCTCCTATTAGTAAAAGTTAAGTTCCTTTTTCTTTGATTCATTATGATGTATGAGGTCTCTCTTGTTTTGTGTCTTTAACGGGTCACAAATGGTTTGTTACCTTCATAGATGATTGTTCTTAGGCCACTTGGGTATATTTGATGAAAGATAAAAAGTGAGGTGTTTTCTGTGTTTCAAAATTTCTATAAAATGGTTTGTACTCAGTTTGGGGCGGTTTTAAAAATTTTACGTTATGATAATTGGGGGGGGGGGGGGAATATATTGACTTTGGTCTTGTCATTTACTTCGCCACTCATGGCATTATTCACTAGACTTCTTGTACTTATACCCCTCAACAAAATGGTGTTGCAGAACGAAAAAATCACCATCTCCTTGATGTCTCGCGTTTATCTTTTGAGATGCAGGTGCCTTGATCCTATTGGGGGGGAGGCGGTTCTCACTACCGCTTATTTGATTAATCGCCTTCCTACCCAAGTCTTTCAAAAACAAACACCTCTTCACGTTTTGTTTGAGTCTCCCTCTTCCGGGTTCTCCATTCCTTCTAAGACCTTTGGCTGTGTTTGCTTTGTCCATAATCATTCTCCCACTCGTGGTAAATTGGATCCTAGGTCTCTTAAGTGTCTTTTTGGATTATTGTGCCACCAAAAAGGGTTAAAAGTGTTATCATCCTCCCACTAACAAATGGTTTGTCTCCATGGATGTCACTTTTTTCGAGTCTTAACCTTACTTCCAACCTCCCTTGTCTCATAGTCATCCCTTAAGGGGGGAGCCTTGGTGTGAAGAGATCCTGTTCCACTTCTGCCAGTGGTTTAACAGATAGAGGATGATGAGCCAGTAGTTGTTGTAGAAAAGGAAACATGCAAAGTTTATATCAGGGACAAGGATAGACAACAAGTCACCTGGATGCAAGAGCCTACTCTCTCTCCATTTCTACCAACTTCTCTTGATGAGTGTCTAGAGTCAACCTTATCTCTTGAGAGTCCAGGCAATTCTAATTCTAGTACTTCTATTCTTGATGTTTCAGATCTTGATGTTCCTATTGCTAGTAGGAAGGGAGTTAGGTCTTGTACTCAGCATTTTATTACTAATCATGTCTCTTATTCTAATATGTTTTCCACATATAAAGCCTTTCTGTCTAAGGTGTCTTCTGTGAGTCTACCTACCAATTTTCAGGATACTCTCTCTATTCCTGAATGGAAACATGACATGATGGAAGAAATGAGAGCTCTAAGCAAAAATGGCACTTGGGAGTTAGTGGAGTTATCTAGAGGTAAACATCCAGTTGGGTGTAAGTGGGTGTACATGGTTAAATACAAAGCAGATGGTTCTATAGAATGGTATAAAGCATGATTGGTTGCTAAGGGCTTCACTCAGACTTATGGGGTGGATTACCAAGAGACATTTGCACCGGTTGCTAAGATGAACTCTGTGAGAATCTTATTTTCTCGCTGTAAATTTGGATTGACCGCTTCATTAGTTTGATGTGAAGAATGTCTTCCTTTATGGAGACCTAGCCGAAGAGGTCTATATGGATATTTCCCCTGATTTTGCGAATGCTAAGTCCAAAGGTAAAGTATGCAGGCTCCGAAAGTGGCTTTACGGACTGAAGCAGTCTCCTAGGGCGTGGTTTGAAAGGTTTGCTCAAGCTATGCTGAAATATGGGTTCAAGCAGATTTAAGTTGATCACACCTTATTTGTGAAACACTCTTCACATGGTAAGACTATAGCTCTCATTGTTTATGTTGATGATATTGTTCTGACAAGGGATGACATTGAGGAAATCCCTCGGTTGAAGGAATACTTAGCCAAGGAGTTCAAAATCAGAGACTTGGGTAATTTGAAGTATTTCTTGGGCATTGAAGTAGCTAGGAGCAAGGATGGCATCTTTATATGTCAGAGAAAGTATGTACTTGACTTGCTAAGGGAAATTGGAATGCTTGGAGAAAGACCATGTGATATTGTGAGAATATTATAGAATTATGGAAATATGTCAATTAGGTCGATTGTGAATGTTGTATAGAGTTATTTCCTCTTATAGATTAGGGTTTAGGATTGCAATAAATATTGGTTGTAATCTTTGTATTACGTACAATTGAATATACAGAAAAGCTTTCAGGAATCTTACATAGTATTAAAGCTGGGTACAAAACCCTAGCAGCAATCACACTTTGGTCCTTGCTTCTGATTTCTGGTTCTCTCAATCGAGCTCTCTGTTTGTGATCGCTCGTTAGTTGATCACCGACTGATTTCTGGTGTTGCCATGTCTCTCCATCAAGCTCTTTGGTCGCGATTGTTAGGTGGTTGCTAGAATCACGATTCATAATTATCCATCGCGACTCATTATCATCCGTGACCTCTAGTTGGGTTGTGAGGTCGCCAGTTGAATCGGTGGTTCTCTGGTCTTTGCGTTTGACTTCTGGTTCGTCTCTCTTGGTGCAGTGAACGTGGAGTTCGTCTCTCAGCTTTGATCTCCTTCAGTCTCTCTCTAGTTTCGTCTCTCAAAATCTGCACACCGAGTCATCTCTCAGAAGGAAACAGTAGTGATCACTCGTTTGATCTCCTTCAGCTTTGATCTCCTTTAGTGGTTCTCAGTCAGAATATGCTTGGGTTTTATACTTAATACCTTGGTTTCAGGTTTATTACACTACAACTCCTAGGTTTCTCGTTATTACCCTTTGCCCCTTGGTTGCCCATTTTAGGTTTATTACATTTTAATCTCTCAGACTTCTGGTAATTATGATGTCTCTAGCTTTTGATGAATGTACCTTCTGCCATTAGAGGGGTCATTGGAATTATCATTGTCCTAAGAAAGGATGTTTGTCTGCTTTGCCTGTGTCTGCCTCGTCTTCTCAGCAATTTTCAATCAAGTTTTGCACTCCTCCTCTGAATATCGTTCAGCCTCCCGTCGGTTCTACTGCATCTGCTCCGACTCCTCATCTTGACTTGACTTCCTTGACTATTCAAATTAGTTAGCTTCAGCATACATTGTCTACCTCCCGGCCATCCTTGTCTGCCTTTATTGTTTCTTCTCTTCATTCAGGTTTGCTTGGGTCTTCTTTAGGTATTTCTATGTCTGTCGAGCTTTTTGATTATGTGCCTCTCATTATATGACTCCCCATCTCTTATTACTTTAAAATTGTACTCCTCCTTCCTTTCCTATTACTGTCAATGCTACTAATGGGTCTGGTATGTTTGTTAGGAAATGGAGGAGTCGTCTACCGTCTGCTATGTCTGCCGTCTCTATTCCATCTGTCTTTTATGTTCCTCAGTTATCTGTTAGTTTATTATCTATCAATTAACTTGATGCCTCTAGTTTTGATGTTATCTTTTCTTCTTTTATCTGTTCTGTGCAGGATCGGATGTCTAAGCAACAGATTGGAACTGGCCGTAGAGTTGGAGACCTCTATGTGATAGAGAGCTTGCATCTGTCTTTGACAACTTCTCCAACTACCTTTTCCTGTTTTCAATTAGATTCTCTGTCCAGTCCTTTCTACTTGTGGCATTCTAGATTAGGGCATTTGTCTGCTGACCGCTTACGGTCTTTAACTCAATCAGGTATCTTGGGTAAAGTTTTTCCTAGTGAACTTACTGAATGTCGGGGGTATAAACTTGCCAAGATGACAGCCTTGTCTTTTCGTAAAAGTACTTCTATATCTGATACATTATTTTCTTTAGTTTATATTAATGTTTGGGGCCCTTCTCTTGTTCTCACCAAAGGGGGTTCTGCATACTATGTGTCATTTGTTGATGACTGCACTTGTTACACTTGGGTTTATCTTATGACTCATAAGTCTGACTTCTACCAGATATACCGTACTTTCCAGTCTATGGTCACTACACAGTTTGAGTCTACTATCAAATTATTGCGGTCTGACTTGGGTGGGGAATACTTTAAAACTGAATTCTGTGAATATTTAGCCAAATTAGGTACAATTCACCAAACTTCTTGTACTGATACACCTATCTAAAATGGTCGAACTAAGCGTAAACATCGTCATCTCCTTGAGATAGCTTGGTCTCTCCTTCTCTCTGCCTTTGTTCCGGCTCTGTTTTGAGGTGAGGCAGTTCTTACTGCTGCTTTTCTTCTCAACCGTATGCTTACTCCCTTTTTTTCTGGTCGGTCTCCTTATGAGACTCTACTTTCTCAACTTCCTAATTACTCCTTCCTTCGTGTGTTTAGGTCTGCTTATTTTGTCTTTTTACCCTATAAAGATAGGACCAAACTTAGTGTCCGGTTTGTCTTATCTATCTTTTTGGGTTATAGTCTCACTCAGAAAGGTTATCGCTCTTTTGACCCTGTTTTCCGTTGCCTTTATGTCTCTTGCCATGTTGCCTTTCTCGAACGTCTACCTTACTTTTAGCTTCCTCCTCTCACCACCCCAGTTTCCAAAGAGGATTTGGTTCACATTGATTCGTTTCTTTCTGAGGTCCCGTCTGATGAGTACATTTCCACAGTTCCTCCTAAGCTTGTTCTATCTTTTTCTCCTACTTCACCTCTGGCTGCTTTTCCTTCTTCGGTTTCTTTTCTTCCTCCGTTAGTTTGTTCTCGTCGCAAGACTCCTCCTCCATCGGTTGTCTCTGCCCTTGCTGCTAATCCCCTGCTTCTGACGACTCTGATCCTGCTGCACACCGATATCCTCCTCAAGCGCGTCATCTTCCAAACAGGTTGGGTTGGTCTAATACATGTTTTTCTGTTTCATATTATATTTTTTTGTCTGTTATTCACTTTTTTTTGAAACCTTAGTCTTACAAGGAGGTATGTTAAGATCCTCATTGGGTTCAAGCTATGGAGGATGAGTTGTCTGCTCTGCAGAAAACTAGTGCTTAGGAGTTGGTTCCTTTGTCTGCTAGTAAGAATCTGGTTGGTTGCAAATGGGTCTACAAAGTCAAGACTCATTCTGATGGTTCTCGCTACAAAGTTCGTCTGGTTGTCAAAGGTTTCTCACAGGAGTATGGTATTCATTATGAGGAAACTTTCGCTCCTGTTGCCAAGATGACTACTGTCCGTACTTTGATCTCTATCGCTGTTGCTTCTTTATCAGATGGATGTTAAGAATGCTTTTCTTAATGGTCATTTCATCGAGGAGGTTACATGCGTCCTCCCCTTGGCCATCACCATTCCTCTGGATACGTTTGTCGCATTTGGCGTGCTCTGTATGGTCTGAAACAGTCTCCTTATGCTTGATATGATCGTTTTTAGACTGCTATTACTGAACTTGGATTTCATCCTTGTGCCCAGGAACTTCCTTTATTTTTTCTCCACACCTTTGATGGATTTGTTGCGTTATTACTATATGTGGATGATATGATCATCACTGGTTCTGGCTCTTCTACTATATCTGCAGTCAAGCAGCATCTTTTTCGCACCTTTGAAATGAAAGATTTGGGTCCATTGCTGTATTTTCTTGGTATTGAGGTAGCTTCTTATCCCAAGGGTTACTTTCTCTCTCAGGCCAAGTATACCAATAAGGTTATTCATCGTGCTGGTCTTATTGACACTAAGATTTTTGATACCCCAATTGAGCTTAATGTCAAGCTCAACACTACTGATGGTATTCTTCTGAATGATCCTACGTTATATTAAAAGCTTGTGGGTTGCTTAGTCTATCTGACGGTTACTCGTCATGATCTTGCTTATGCTGTTCATGTGGTTAGCCAGTTTGTCTCTGCTCCTCGCTCACCACATTGGGCTGCCTTGGTTTGGATTCTTCGCTATCACCGGGGTACTATTTTTCAGGGTTTATTGTTGTCTTCTACTTCTTCTTTGGACTTGATAGCTTATGCTGATTCTGATTGGGCTGGTGATGTCACTGATCGCAAGTTCACTTCTGGCTTCTGCATGTTTCTTGGTGATTCCTTGATTTCTTGGAAGAGCAAGAAACAAACTGTTGTTGCGTGTTCCACTGTCGAGGCTGAGTACCATGCTATGCCTCATGCTATTGCTGAGATTGTTTGGTTTCGCTGTCTCTTGACTGCTTTAGGGGTTCCTCAGTCTTCTCCGACCTCCCTTTACTGTGACAACTGCAGTGCTATTCAGATTGTACGTAACAACGTCTTTCATGAGCAGACGAAGCACATTGAGATTGATTGTCATTTTGTCAGTCAGCATTTGCAGTCTGGTTCCTTCTTGCTTCTTTTCGTCTCTTCGGCATTACAACTTGCTGATTTCTTTACGAAGACTCACACTATTGCTCGATTTCAGTTTCTTCTTGGCAAACTCTCATTGTTTTTTGCTAGAACACCTTGAGTTTGAGCGGGGGTGTGAGAATGTTATGGAATTATGAAAATAAGTCAATTAGGTTGATTGTGAATATTGTATAGGGTTGTTTCCTCTTATAGATTAGGGTTTAGGATTGCTATAAATATTGGTTGTAATCTTTGTATTACGTACAATTGAATATACAGAAAAGCTTTTAAGAATCTTACAGATATACCTCTAGAACTAGGCCAGAAACTCAGTGAAAATGAAGAGGGAGAGCTAGTGGATAGAGGGAGATACCAAAGATTAGTGGGCAAACTCATATACTTATCCCACTCCTGTCCAGACATTGCAATTGCCGTGAGTATAGTGAGTCAGTTTATGCATGCTCTTAGAACTTCTCACTTTGTGGTCATTATGAGACTCTTGAGATGCCTGAAGTCTTTCTCCTAGAAATGTTCTCTATTTCTCAAAACATGGCCATCTCAATGAAGGCATTTATTGATGCAGATTGGGCTGGATCCGTCATTGATAGACGCTTAACTTCTGGATACTGCACATTTGTTGGTGGCAACCTAGTCACATGGCAAAGTAAGAAACAAAATGTGGTTGCTCGATCTAGTGCTGAGGCAGAATTCAGGCCTATGGCTCAGGATGTATTTGAGTTAAACTATTGTTGGGAGATTTGGAAATCCATTAGACTGACTCCATGCCACTATACTGCGACAATAAGGCAGCAATCAACATAGTTCATAATCCAATTCAGCATGATAGAACTAAGCATGTGGAGATTGATAAGCACTTCATCAAAGAAAAATTCACTAGTGACGCCATTTGTATTCTATTTGTGAAGACTGGGGACCAACTGTGTTCTCACCAAGAGACTAGGGAGCAAACCCTTTCATGGCATTTTCAACAAGTTGGGCATGAGAGATATCTTTGCACCAGCTTGAGGGGAGTGTTAAAATAGAAAATAGTAGAATAGGAAATAATGGATTGTATTCTTATTTAGTCCCTTAATTGGTGTAATGGATGGACCATATATTCTGGACCATGTATTATGCCTTATGGCACTCCTGTAATTGCTGAGAATTATCAATATAAAAGGAAATGAAGTCTAATTCGTTCCCTAACTCTTTCTTTTCTCTAAACCTACAGTAATTGGGCTAAGTCAACTTTCGGGCTGCTTGCTTTGGGTTTGTTCTATATTTATTTGATAAGTTGGTGGTAAGGTGAGTTTGTGTTGGGCTGAGAATTGGAAGATGGTGCCTAGGTTATAAATACCAGATTAGTATTTAAATAATAAAAAAAATTAAATGAATGATCCTTGTCAGTTCACAATTATTATAACCCATTAACCTCTTATTGTGCCCCTGCATTCATGACTGAAGAAGCTCCTTGCTCAGAAGCTGGACAGTGCTGGTCAGCAACAGCGAAAGGCTATGGTGCTGATGAGCAATAGCCAGTGAGCTGACTGAGTGAAGAGAGCAACAAACAACGATGCGCGATGGCCCTAGTGTGAGTAAGCTCTGATATCAATTGATGTAGCAGAGTGAAGAAGTAGAAGAAGAACAATAGAAAGAGGGAGAACGAGATCATAAATCCAAATCAAATATCTTAATTTCAATTATTCAATAATCGATATTCATATTAAGTTTCCTACACCTATTACACATCGGCTTGTTTATAGTCATTCTAAATAAACCCATACTAAACTAAAGCACACCACCAATTGAGTCTTAATGGAACACTAGAACCTAATAAATGAAAATATAAGATAATTCCAAATAAAGCAATAAATTTTAGACACGATTTGGCATAAATTAAATAAGTGCACATATTTAGGTCACATCACGTTGCTACTTTTCAGCATATCTTTTCATAAAAAATCACAAAATATATTTAGTTAGATCGTCTCAAACAACCCCGTAGTCTTCAATTCATCTTCATCCTATGCCTTTCGTCCTTGCATCAGATTTGCCCAACCCTCCGTGTTCAAAACGTTTTATCAAAGTTTTTTGTTTGGTTAATGTGTATAAATGATCAAAATATTGTTAATAGTCGGTCTCTTAACATGTCATCTTGCTGTCAATTTCTTCTCTCTCTTTTGATCTCTTATTTTTGTTGTTTGATAAAAGAATCTTATGTGAAGGAGCGGGAAAGCAAAAAATAGTAATCATCATCTCAAGAATAAAAAGGATGACTTACATTGGAGATAAAATGTAGATGAATAACAAAAAGTATCGGGGTGTGAAATAATAATATTATTTTTTTCCTCATGGCCCCCTTTTGGTCAATGATTGAGCTTTGGAGTTGGCATTGTTAACAGCTGACTACTCTAAAAGCTTGAGCATAGTGATTTGACTTTTCTTTTACTTGTGTCATCAAGACTCTCCCTCATGTGGACCAGATTGTTTCTTATGGGCTGGCAAAGCATGTGTTTGTATACAACTTGAACAGAAGGTTTGCCTGCTCTCATACAAAGTTACTAGCAGACAATAGGCGTAAAAGTCTGCTGTATTAGTGAAGGAACAGACCTAGTATCGATGCAGTGGTTACATGTCTAGTAGTCTACATAACGATGAGTATGGTAGCAAATATATCTACTGTATCTAACAAACTGGGCTGCACCATATATTTTGATAGGCTTGTCATCCTATTGCAGTGGTTGATTCATAGATTAGTACCAGGTAAGTAAATACTGTCCAAATTAGAAATAATCTCTATAGCAATTTTATCTTATGCTAGGTCTTCCTAGCTTTTCTCTGAATTTTTGTCATTGATTATAGAGAGTTTTCCATGGGCATATGATTTCTTTGGTATCTTCAACATTGAAGATTCTTGTCTTCTTCGTTTGTTTTTAATACTAAAAACTGAAAGGTATGTATACCTGAGAAAGTTAAAAGCTATAGCAGCCTCTCAAGCAACTCTCTCTCTCAAGATTTTTTTTTTTTTTGGCCACTGCCTTTTTTTCAGATGGCAGAGAAGGAGCAGTTAATGGCATGACATGGTTAAGAGGAGAAACGGGAGAACAAGGACTTCACTCTCTTAATTTTCAGAATGTTGGTATGTTGCCATGGACGCAGCAGAGAGTGGATACCACCTTTGCTAGAAACGATCTTAATCAGCAGTATCAGGCCATGTTGGCAGCTGGTTTGCAGAATATAGGTGGCGGGGATTCTCTGAAACAACAATTTTTACAGTTGCAGCAACCTTTCCAATATTTTCAACATTCAGGCAGCCAAAATCCACTGTTGCAGCAGCATCAAGTAATTCAGCCATCAATCTCCTCACATATTCTGCAAGCACAGACCCAAATGCTACCAGAGAACCTGCCCAGGCATATGCAGCAACAAGTCAACAATCAATCAGAGGAACAGCCACAGCAGCATACCTACCAAGATCCATTTCTGATTCAAAGTGATCAGCTCCAACAGAGGCAGCAATCTAATGTTCCGTCGCATTCATTTTCAAAAATAGACTTTGCAGATTCAAATGCTAAATTTTCAACATCTGTCACTCCTTGTATACAAAATATGCTGGGTTCTCTGAGCACCGATGGAAGTGCCAACCTTTTCAATTTCTCAAGTACTGGTCAGTCCATGGTGAGTGAGCCATCCCAACAACCATGGGTATCAAAGTTTACACACTCACAGGTCAACCCTTCTGCCAACTCAGTGTCACTTACACCATATCCTGGTAAAGACACTGCTGTCGAGCAGGAAAATTGTAGCTTGGATGGCCAGAATCATGCTCTTTTTGGTGCTAATATCGACCCTGGACTCCTACTCCCCACCACACTTTCCAGTATCGGTACTTCTTCAGTTAATGCTGATGTGCCATCAATGCCATTAGGGGCTTCGGGTTTTCAGAGTTCTCTATATGGTTGCATGCAAGACTCTTCTGAGTTGTTGCATAGTGCAGCACAGGTTGACCCACCAACCGCCAACCGTACATTTGTCAAGGTGATTTACAGAGTGGATTGTGTATTATGTCAATGCTTTTTTGCTGTGGAGTATTAGGTGGATGATGTTTGTGTGTGTGTGTGTGCAGGTTTACAAATCGGGATCGGTTGGCCGGTCACTGGACATCACTCGGTTCAGCAGCTATACTGAACTGCGAGAGCAGCTGGGTCAGATGTTCGGGATTGAGGGGTTACTAGAAGACCCTCAGAGATCAGGCTGGCAGCTTGTATTCGTTGACAGGGAGAATGATGTGCTTCTCCTTGGAGACGATCCTTGGGAGTAAGTACCATATGAAGTAGCCTTGTTATCCTTTCTACACACTGTCATTTTCTTAACCATTGATTTGACATTACTTGGTGGTTAAGGATCTCTTTGGTAATGTTCATATTTACAATTTTCTGTTTATATTTGCAAAAAAAATTAAATTTTAAACAAAGCTTGTTTGATAGCTTTTTTTCATTTTCAAAAACTTATGAACAGTTCAAAATTTTCTAAATTTTTGTAATGACAAAAAAGTTGGTTTCACTTGTTTAGAAAAAAAAAAGAAAAAGTTTTCATTCCTCCTTCGTACCATCCCCTCTGGCTCTCACCCATTGCTCATTTCCACCACATCCGACTACCCCACCTTTGACCACCATCTCCGACTATTGCAAACCACATGTGGCAGGCCCAGCTGGCCACCACCAACCACCTCTCTCTAGCCATTTCTTTTACTTGTTTTCAAAATGTTTTTAAATGTGTACCAAATATATATATATATATATATTTAAACCAAATATAACTGTGATTGCGATTTATCCTTTTTGTTTCCTAACAATTGTTTGAAAAGTCCACTACCATTTCTAATGTACTGTCAACATTTCCAGTGCTGTGGATAGTAATAAAGGTTTTTGAGATGAAATCATCTGTACGATGTGTGCCGGCACGCCACTTCTTATTTTATGTCGACTCAATACTTATGATTATGTGCAGGGGATTTCTCAACAATGTTTGGTACATCAAGATACTTTCACCCGAGGATGTGCAGAAACTAGGAAAACCAGAAGTTGAAACCTTCAGCCAAAATACCAGCGGGAACGATGCTCGAGACCTTGTTTCTGGGCTACCCTCTGTAGGCTCACTTGAATACTGAGAATAAATTTAAGAGCGAAGAAATTACATCTTCTAAAAGTCAATTTGCTTTCCAGAACCATATAGCCTTCCTAGTTTCATGCAATTGTATTCTGGATTTACTTATTTTATTGTGTGCAGCTCTGATACCTTAATTGCCAAGCATTGGCTCGTATGATATGCTTATACAATCTTTTGATGCTTATGTAGTGAGTTTCATGGATAATGTATATGTAATATTAGACTTTAGATTGAAGATTGGAGAGTGAGGAACATTTCTAGCTAATCTAGACTTTTCAGTCCCTGAAACTAAGCCATTGAATGGTATTAATGGATTTACTGTTAAGTTCAACTGCTCTTTGTGAAGAACTTTGTTGATTTTGTAGTGTTAAATATTAACCCTTCCCTCAAGTATAAACAAAAATTTTAGTGCTATTTTAAAAGAATTTGCACCAGAATAATGTTGTAATGTTATTTGTGTAATTAATGCATCTCGGTGAGTTTTTTGTGTTGAAGTTATAGGCTCAAAATCAAGTTGTTATGTAGGAGTTTTCTCCATTGATTTTATATTTATATATTATCACTTTTTTGTCAAAATTACAAGTATTTTGATATGAAGTGAAAAGAGTACAAAAATGGCAATCATTACTTACTGAAGTTTTGTTTCTATGCATTGTTCTTTCTTAATATTTTTGGAATTAAGGTCTCACAATATGTTGTTTAAATTATTATTATTAAGGTCTTTTTGAGAAGTGGTTTATAATCCAACTTTTTGATTTATTTAGGTTATATCATTTTTATATTTTTTGTACCTCTTTTTAAAACTAATAAAAAAAATCAATTTCTTGAGCATTATTTAAGTCTCAATTTATTGCGAGTTGGAATTAGTTTTGATGAAGTGGGATTGGACAGTTAAATATTGGTTGGACTTTTTAACACACTTGCACAAACTGCACCATTTGGTGGGGTAATTTTTGTGACCATAGACCAAGAGACTAGTAGAATATCCATCTGAATCTCATCTTTACTCTTGGTATTAAAATAGTCAAAACTTTATTATGATTAGTTTAACTACCACACTAGGATTCAAATCATCTATAATTGTCTGGAAACTATTTGCCAAAGTGTTTTATTTTTTTATTATTTTTAACAAAAAAAGCTCTCTAACTAACAATTTTGAAGAAGTTGGTATGGTGCTACCCATAAAGTCCTTCCTTTGCTTGTGTTGGATGACTACATGGAACCACTCTCTCATCTTTAGCCCCTATCAATTATTGTCCTTTTTTTTATTTTTTATTTTTTTATTTTTTGTATGATTAAAGAAGATTGGTAGAAGCGAAAATAGGGCCACAACTCTAACAAGATGCATGAGGCACCCATGTTAGCTAGGCTCCTATTCTCTTGTATGAATGTTAGTGCCTTAGTGGACATCAACTCATTTTATTCCCACTCATCAAACCTCTTTTAATTTGCAATAATTTTAGTTACTCAAAAATTTTAACCAAAATTTTATTAAAGTGTGAAGTATAATTTAAATTTAGTATGTTGTGAGTCATATATAAAATGAATCTTATTTGCATATTTCAATTCTAGATATTCTCGGTATTCTTGTTTATTTTCATAATGTTTAATTCCTTATTTTTATCAAAATTTCTACCTATTTCGAGTCTAGTCTTTTCGTGATGTATTAATCAGACACTTGGCACTAATAAAATAGAGAGGTTGAGAGCCTGCCCTAATTGAAGACAGCATGAAAAATTGTTGTCAAACAATGTTTTGGGTACATGTTATGAAGAACAATATATTATTCTAAAAACAAAGAACTAATACGAATGCTAGTAAAAGAACAAAATATGTACAATGATTGAATACATAATGATATATTTTAATTTAAAACTTATTAGTCTAAAACAAAGAATCTAAGAGGGTAATTTTTAATTGTAAAGTGGCCAACATAATATCATTTCTTTAGGTATAAAAATTCTGTAAAAATTGCAGTTTTGATGAATAATATTTATTTGTATATGCATTGTTGGCATGAAGCAACAAATCTAGTATTGAAGTAATAAATTTATTTAATGCAATTAATTGCTCTGTGCATGCAAGGCTGCCCCTTGGTGGGCATCAAAATCCAACTTTATTTTGAGGATTTGATTGCTCTCTCAACTTTCTCATGTATGTATTTAATACCTGCAATTCCTTTGACTTTATTTCTCCCTTCTTCTAGTTTGTTGGTTGTGTCCTTTCTAGTTGGTTGCTTGTCCTTGGCTGGAAAATTATTTAGCTTTATTTGAGGTATTACCGGGATATGTATATGTGATATTTTTGATTAATAATGTTGTATAAAAAAGGGGCTTTATGATTGACTTTATAAATCAAGTGGCTTAAGTCAACTCCACAAATTTCATTATACAGAGCTCTCAATAGGTAGTTTGGGACCGAGATTGGAATTCTACTCTACAGATTATTTAATTGATGATGCTCAAGTACTACTCCATGTCATTTATCTCACGTCACTTGTCCTATTATCTCCTAACAAATAACATAAATGTGATAGCTCTCGTTGTTTAAATCGATAAAAATTAAGTTGAGACACTGCAGGTATTTTCTTCAAGAACACTAAGACCCCGTTTGGGTAGTGGGTTGGGGCTAAAATAGCCACAAAAGACAAAACAGGCTATTTTAGCCCCAAAAAAACAAAACATCACATCCAACCCATAATCATTACACTCTTCTCTCACAAAAAAACTTAAAAAAGCCAAAAAGTCCTTTCCAAACCAAGCTTTTAAGCCCAGGCTAAAATAGCCAAAAAAGCCAAAAAGCCAAAAAGCCAACCCACTTCCCAAACCCACCCTAAATAAGTTTCTCAATAGACCATTCCAAACCCATCAAAATGATACGAACCGTTCACTTAGCAAGGCCTACAAGGTAGGTTATTCATGCAAAAAAAAAAAAGTTGGTTGGACATTAATAGCCATATAATCGGATCACTTTGTGTTTAAACTCAAAATTATTTTTTTTCTTTTAATTTTTACAAAATAAATATAATTTAATCATGTGACTATCAGTATTCAATCAATTTATTTTTTTTACATGAATGATGTATTTGCCGTGTTGTATAAGATGAATAATTTGGAGCATCTTGATACACTTAAAAGGCACTCCAAAATCTATTCAAAAGCATCACATCAATATATTAAGTTGATAGTTAAAAATATTGAATAATGACTAGTTCTGGATACACCTCTCCAATTTTTTTTGACTTTACAAATATAAATAAATAAAATTCCGTGATAGATTAATTGATAGGAAGATTATTGTGGTGTGGTGTAAGGAAGGCAGGAGAGGAGGGCCTATTCTCGTGAGCTTAATTTAAAAGTCCTTTTTCTTCACAGACCCAAGCCGGCATAGCCGGCAATCCCCCCAGAATTTAAAAGCACTTTTCCATCGCAAGAGTTAATGTGCAATTGATAACGCTACTTCTGTTTTGTCTTGTCTTATTATTATTATTTAATTTCTTTTCATTACTAAAAGGAAAAAGGGGATTAAAATAACATGTTGTGGGGGAACCAATTAGCAATTCCATTAGATGCACCCACCTGGCTTTTTTGGTTATATTACTAGTTAATTTTTTATTTTTATTTTTATTTTTCTTGTTTCGACGAAAAATATTATGAAAAATTTTTTTACAAAAAAAATTTTCAGTGAAACATTTTTTCTGTTTTTAGTTTTAACCTTGAAACTAATGTATTACTGATTATATTAGTGGTGGGGAGGCGACAAGGTGATAGTGAAATGGTGGCAGACTCGCAGCTGCTGTACTTCCTATAGTGACATTCATAACCCTTGAGTCCGTTAACATTTTTCATATTTCAAAAATATTTTATAGAGAAATTAAAATGCACAATACAAATTGCTAGATGCTCTTCAAACATATGAGCATATATATTGAAGGGGAAATTACACCTTAGAGGGACTTTCATAAAATATTTAGAGGTTAATGAAAAAGTTTATGAATTTAATTATTAATGTTTATCAAATTTATTATTAATTTGAATTTAAAAAAAAAAAAAAAAAAACTGAGATTTAATTTTCTCTATCTTAATCACGGCTCAAAAAGTTACATGATTGTGAATTGTTTCGCTGGCCTTCTTGGTGATATGCCTTCTACCTAGATTTTCTCCTAAAATTAATAAATAAATGCCCCGTAAATAAAAGGTCACCTAAAATTGAGAAAAGAGGAGGTCCTTTCTTGTTTTGCTTTTATGTCAAGCAAGTCACCCATTTTTTTAACTAATTCAAATGAAGGGTTCCAAAAAAAAAAAGGCAAATTACACTAATACCCCTATAAACTTTTGATATATTATTAATATACCTTTTACTAGCACAGAATACTTCACTTGTTTTGTAGTTTTATATCATAACATATTGGAACCAATTTCCACAACAATGAGTGTACACCAATTGTTTGAGAATAAAGTTGTAGTTACAATAAACATGTTAAAAGCCGCTATGAGTGTCATGGATCAAACAAAGACTTTGGGAGGTTTTTGGCTTCCCATTTGGGATTTAACTATTTTAGTTGATTTTTTTTTTTTTTAGTTATAAAAATATGTATAAAAAGTGAAAAAAATAATATGATAATTTATAATATTTTTTTAGCCTTTTGACTATAAACCTAACTTGCCAAACAAACATGTCTTATGAACAAACCAATGAGCTAATCACATATCTTTTCAACTATATTAATTATGTATCGGAAGGTAGTTGATCCGGCTCATGTTTTAGTTAAAGTTGTCTAAAGAGTGTATAAGATATGAGATTCAGTGAATATTTTTTGTTAGTGAGAGGTCTATCATTTCTGAAATAGTTTGATAATAAATCTTTTTGTTGATTTTGGAGGACATTTGTTTTCAATTTTACCCCTTAACTTATCTGTTGACTTTTTGTTGACTATATGTTCAAATTTTTTTGACTATCTGCTCAAATTATATCTATTTGTTTAAATTTTTTGACTATCTATTTAAATTTTTTGTCTATATGTTCAATTTTCCCCCTACTGCTTAATTTCTTACACTATCTGAAAAATCTAAAATCCCGGAGATATTGATTTGTGATTATGTATCAATTTTAACCAGTAAAATAACAATCTCAATCAAACAATCAATGACAAATTGACACGACGATTTTATATGAAAAAATCACAATTGGAGCGCTTCTAATTGTGATAAAAAAAATCACGGGCAAAAGCTACAAAATAATCTACTAAGAAGGCACAAAGGAATTACACAAGTGTACTCTCAATTACCTAGCGAATCCACGTCTGAATCGAACCAACTCTTATGTGCCTCTTCTAGTCCCGTCTTCACTTAGGAATTGTTTTGTCCAACGTTGAATTCACAACACCGATATCAAATCCACGATGATGAGCCACTCAGAAATCTACCAAAGCTTCAGCCTAAAATCCCTAGAATCTACCGAAGAACAACTTTCAATTTTGTGAATAAAATAAACTAAGCAAACCCTTTGATATAATTCACTCAGTTCATGATTAAACTCTTATAGATATCAAAGGAAACAAGTAAAGAAACTCTAGATGAAAACCTTAATACCCAAGAAAAAGATTTGGAAGTCTTACCCTAAAATCTGACTGAACTACATATTTATAGAAAACAGGGTTATGATGGTCGCTTGAGCGAAGGAATGCTCGCTCGAGCGAGGAGACTAAAACGTATGTCTTCTTCGCTCGAGCCACCAAAGTGTCGCGGGAGCAAGAAAAGCATCTTCTTAGTATTTCTTACAGTCAGTGAAAACTTCTAGGACTAAAGATTTTTCGCTCGAGCGCACATTCCTTTGCTCAAGCGAACAAACAAGTTCGACTGCATTTTTGCGTTTTGCTTCGGGGGCGCTGCCTTTCGACCCTGCTTGGACGTTGCCCCCTAGACCCTCCCGAGCTGACCAGGCAGCTCGATCCCCAACATAGTCAATGAAGTGGCAAACATGATAGAATTAAGATCACAAACTCCTTTGCATAGGCACAATTCGGATTGGATTCACATCTAAATACTCATAGCTCCACTTAAATAAAATATCGAATAAAATTACAATGAAATAAGTTTTGTCAAACGGGATTGCTAATAACAAAAACCTAACACTATCTATTTAATTTTTAATCTTTTTAATTCAAATTTTCCTTATTTGTTCAAATATTTGTCTATATAGAATTTATCTGTTAAAATTTATCTACACAAAAATTCTACATGTTCAAATTATCTATTGAAATTCTATAATCTTTTTTCTATCTGTTGAAAATGAACCTAAATTGAATATGTAAACGGTAAAACTTCACATTAATTCTCTATCTGCTCAATTTTTACTCTCCAAATCCAATTTATCTTTCATCTCCTTCCTCTTATTTGTTCCAATGCTTTGAATGTCCAGCCAAAGAAGAAGATTTCAACCTTGTTGTTCTCCACTTTTTTCCAAACCAAACTTCATCAACAAATGTTCAAAAAAAAAAAAAAAAAAAAAAAAAAATCAACAACAACAAAACATTTCCAAGACAACTCAACACTCATAAGCATGTCCAATTTTATTTACTTTAAAAAACACTAAATAATAGTTAAAAGAGATCTACTCTTTGATAACTCTAAATCATTTTTTTAAGTTTATGATTAAATGATTTTTACTTTTGGCAATTAAAGACAACTCTTGCTACTTTTGCAGTGCATTAGCACATATGTTGTGGGAAGCACAAAACAAACAACAGATACATAACAACTTCAAGTTTTCTGACACATAGAGAATCCTCTATTTAAAGGTTTGAATTCTAGCTTCACTTTTTCATAAATTTCTCAATAACCAAACAAGGTCTACTTAAGAGAAAACTTTACCATCGCTATGATTTCGCTGTTTCCAAGTTCAAAAAGTCATATATGTGCCTTGTTCTCTGTCGTTTCCCTCATTATCGCTTTTTGATCACACTCTAACGCTGTCAAAGCCTTAAAAGAGTGATGGATTTGGAGCTTTTACGATAGATCTAGAGCTGCGGAGATGGAATTAGGGGTGTGTGTGGTGCTGTTCGGGTGGTTTGAAAGTAAAATTACAAATTGAATGGCGGGTTAGCAGATTGAAAAATTGCTATTTTGGCAGTTTTTGGCAGATCGAATAATATTTTAACTAATTATCATACATTTGCATAATATATAACACTAATTTGTATAAATATTTTTTAGATATATAACACAAAGTAATTTTATATAATATGTTTCATATATATAGCCATTAATTTGTAATAAATTTCATATCTTAAATCTCTTTCACATTTATTTTTACATTGATATTTCATTGGAAGTTAAAAAACATATATGTATTAACTATAGCAGAGCGGAGTGGTTCAGTTGGTGGATTATAAATTTTAAATTTTAAACCGCGATTAGCGGTTAAAACTGTGCAGATTGATGCGGATCAGTGCGATTTTAGCAGATTGGGCCGTATTTTGCACATCCCTAGATGGAACTATACATTTGAGAAGGATAAAGAGATTTGTAGATCTGCGTGGTTGCGCAGATCTTCAGTGATAATAAAAACGAACGATAAAGGAATGCGATGTTACCAGAAGTTGTACCGACGACTGAAATGGAATCGTTGAAGATGAAGCGGTGGTAGTGAAGGCAAAATCTAGAGAGAGAGAGAGAGAGAGAAAAGAAAAAAAAGAGGGAGAGAGATAGATGATGAAGAAGAGAGGTGAGGGAGATGAGACCAGATGGTGTCGGCGGTGTGTGTCACGATGGTTTGTGACAGTGGCTCTGGTGGAGAAAGAGAGAGAAAGAGAGAGCGAGAACAGATAGAGAGAGAGAACGTTTAGAGGCAAGAGATGTAGGTGATTCAGAGAGAGTGTGTGTGACTAAGATCGAGACTGTGTATGTGATATATATAAAGGATATTTTGGTTATTTTACATGAGCTTATTCTTATGGATAAAGTGTTTCAACACCTGGACCTACAAGTAAAGAAAATTTAAAATTAGATTTATCGCGTGAGCACCCTAAAAAAAAAATAATAAATTCAAAAAAATAAGAAATTTTATAGAATTTTTATATATTCTTTTATATTTAGTATTTTTTTAAAAAAATTTCTTCACAAATCTTGTATGTTTTAAGTTTTTTCAGATTAATTGGATCTAAAAGTTAAAAAAAAAAAAAAATCACAAATTGAAAACTCAATTTTTTAAAAACAAAACAATAAAGTTCGCATAAAATAGTTATCCGACGAGGTGACAATGATATATCAAAACTTTACAAGTGTGCCAGTGTAATTTACCAAAAATACTCAGCCAAACAAATATTTGCACTGAAAGTAAGGTTAGTTTTGTGATTTCACATGACATATATCAGAACTTTCACATAACGTGTGTTATTATTTATTTTTGTTTTTTTCTTCCCCAAAACGAAAAAATTGTTCAAAATATACTCTCGTGACCCTCACCCTCCCTTCTCCCTCCCTTACTCCACTGTGTTTCTCTCTCTCTCTCTCTCTCTCTCTCTCTCATGAGTTCATGATTGACGACCGGCGCCGGCGGAGATCTCAAGTTTACTTCCGGCGAATGGGACTCCCTCTGAGGTATCACAGTCTACTCATTTCATCATTTTCCATATCACAATATATATATATATATATTATTTATCGATCTGGTTGATATGTGGTTTGAAAAATGAGATTAATGTCGGAGCCTCTTCCAAACTGTTGTCTCGTTGTTTGTGGATCTGTACTTAGATTTTCTCGCATCTTGATTTCGGTGAAGTTTCTTTCATTTTTTAATTTTTTTTATAATTTAATTTCTTTCGGAATGAGTAGATTGTTAGATTAGAACCCTCCACAAGAAGCTCATTTGCTTTCGCCCTTGTTAAGAGTTTGGAGAGTGATTTGGTCTAATTTAACTACTGAGTTTCTGATAGTTTGGAGGGTGATTTGGTGGTCTAAATCCACACTGTGAAGTGATTGATATGATTTCCTGGTTTTTTTATTTATTTTTAGTGAATAAGCTATCTGTGTTGGAATAATTGGTAGATTGTTCATGATTCATCTTAAGCGTATACAGTTTCCTATCTTTGCAGCTAACAGTGCATTAAAATTTGTTTTTTTTTTTTTTTTGGGTTTGTTTTAATCAGTTTAATGAAATGGTTGAATAGCTCAAAGGGGTTTTAAGGACCAGAAGAGTTTCAGTTGTGAAAGTGAGGTAGAACAATTTGAGATAGCTCGGGCTATTTTTTTTTGGTGCAAAGACATCTGATATGCCACCAGTTATGGCACAAAGTTTTAGAGCAGGCAGATCTTCATTCACCTCTAGTAATGGATATGAATCTCCTCCTCTCAACTCTGCTGTTGTTTCGAATGGGGATGATTATGACAGTGATGGTTCCAATTTTGCACCACCGTGAGTTTCTTGCATTCCACTTGTACTTTGTTAAGAATTGACAGTTGGCCTTACTTTTAGCTAGCTTGTTAGATTATGTAATTTTGCAAGGAATTGCAGCTTCAATAGCATTTTTTAAGTGCCTTAGACTAAGGACGGTTTTTACTTAATGTATCCTGCAGTACACCGTCAACAATGGCTATTCCAGCAGAACTTGCTGGTGCTATACCCTTGATTGATAAATTCCAGGTGACAAGATTTGCTTATGCTGATTATTGCAATATCCATAAAGAAAGTTTCTTCTCTGCCCAATTTGATTAATTGATTGCGGAACATCTTGACTACATATCCAACGCCTGCTTTCTTGCTTTTGATGAATGGTCATTCAAATTTCATATTATCATAATCTGCTGTGTCCTTTAGGTGGAGGGCTTTCTAAGGGCAATGCAAAAGCAGATTCACTCTGCTGGAAAACGTGGTTTTTTTTCTAAAAAATCCGTGGGTCCCCAAGTGCGAGAAAAATTCACATTTGAGGATATGTTATGTTTCCAAAAGGTAATAACATGTTAATTTTGACGACAGTTTGTTTTGTTATTGAGTTTATCAACTGTATATTAAGTTTCAATTTTTTATAGGATCCTATTCCAACATCAATACTAAAGATAAATAGTGATCTTGTAAGTCGGGCAGTAAAACTGTTCCAGACTATTTTGAAGTATATGGGTGTTGATTCTTCTGATCGAGTGACTCCAACAAGCTTAGAGGAACGTATTGACCTTGTTGGGAAACTATATAAGCAGGCTTTGAAGCGTTCTGAGCTTCGAGATGAACTTTTTGTTCAAATTTCAAAGCAGACAAGGAATAATCCAGATAGGTATGCATTTACCCAATTTCATAAATTGCTGGTTTGTGACTTGGCGCATTCTTTATTCTTCTAATATATTTATAGTAAATATGTGGGTTTTCCTTATTGTGTTTGAAATACAGGCAATATTTAATTCGAGCATGGGAGTTAATGTATCTATGTGCATCCTGCATGCCTCCCAGCAAGGATGTTGGTGGATATTTATCAGAATATGTTCATAATGTTGCACACGGTGTGAATACTGATGCAGATATTCAAGTCCTTGCATTAAACACACTAAATGCATTGAAGCATTCTGTTAAGGCTGGACCTAGGCATACGATACCTGGTCGAGAAGAGATTGAAGCTATTTTGATTGGTAAAAAGCTGACAACTATAGTGTTTTTCTTGGATGAAACTTTTGAAGAAATTACATATAGCATGGCAACAATTGTAGCTGATGCTGTTGAGGTACTATTGAACTTTACTTGTCTTTTTGCATGTATATATACATACAAAGGAGAGTTTACTATAAAAGAATGGGAAATAAAATTGTGATGTAGAGAAAGGGTTTGGAGGCTTACTATTTAAAGGGGCAAACCAGTATATTGGTGCAGTTTATGCAAGTGCCCCTCACTCCTGGCCCCAGGCAAGGAAAAAAAGTTGCTGATTACATATAAATACATAATGAGGATGTACCACTAAATTTGCAATTACTATCTGAGACAATCAAACTGATTGCATGGATGCTGCATGTTGCTGGGTGTCTTCTATTTCTAAAGCAGAGGAAATAGCAGATAGAAGAAACTGCCTTGATTTCAGTGTGGAAGGGGTGAGCCCAGGAGATTTTAGTAGTAGCTAGTTGTTCTATTGAGCAACAACAAAATATTTTCTAGTTAGTTCTTAGGCTGCTTAAACTCCATCGATGGGAACATTTGATCACTCCTTTTTAGAATTTACTGAAAAATGTTTCATTCATCAGATCTGTGTGGAAAATCTGCACAATAACTAGAGAACCTTCCATGAATGTTATAAGAATCTGAAAAAATGATATAAACATTCATTGGATGGAAGAATTCAGATAAAAAATGATATGTTACAGTTGGTCCAAATTGATACAAGAATTATTGTTGTTTTCTGAAAAATTCTTCACATGGTATTTGGCAAATTAAGAGGTTTTAGGTATATTGTTGGCCATTGATTTATAGGAAAGTCCTTTTCTTCTTGCTTCTTAGGAAAAATGGAGCTATTCATTCCTTTGTAATGGTTTCAATTGGAAGAATGGTATGCTTCATGTTCTTCTGAGAATTACTGCAAAGGGGGAAAAAAAATTTGACTATTGGAATGCTTTGTTTGAGTAGCTCAATTCATGATAGCTAGATATTGGGAATGCGTTTTGAAAGTTGGATTGAAATTCATGGGAAGGGTAAAGATGACCACAGTTAAGTCACCAATTGTCCCAAAAGCTTAAGCTATTAGAAAATAGGCCCAACAATGTATGTCAAACTTTCAACACCCTCCCTCATGTTCAATTCCGTCTTGCATGTGGAGATGCAAACATTCATGCATATAGAGAAGAAGAAAAAATTCAAATGAGAGAAAGAATGCAATCAGGGACCAAATGCAATTGGAGAAACTTGAACCCGAGATCTCCTCTAACCTAAACTTTGATACCATGTTAAGTCACTAATTGTCCCAAAAGCTTAAGCTGTTAGGAAATGGGCCCAATAATGTATATCAAGCTCTCTAATAACCAGATTGGGTCTGAAGTAGTTGCATGAGAAGTTCATATGAGCAAACTTTGTCGGACATGACTGCATGTGGAAAGTACTTTTCTTCTTGTTTATTAGGATACATTCTGTAAGTTAGATTGAAATTCATGGGCAGGAAAAATATACAACATTAGGTCTGAAGTAGTTGCATGAGAAGTTTAGACCAGCAAGGTTTGCCAGATATGATTGCATTCGGTTTTTTGGCCTAACTGACTGATAAATATTGATATGCTTTCTCTTTTGCTGCAATCTCTGCATGTGATGCATTTGATCTAGTAGTCGTCTAAATGATACTAGGAAGTAAGTTATTTCAGATATTCCTTCTAGCCATACAAAATTTGAGTTTATTATGCCTGATTAGTTATTTTCTTTTACAGAGTTAGTTTTAGATTATTTTGTATAAGTTTGACTTGTTAAAATACATATTGTTTGTATTACATGCTTTTGTAATTTTAATGGCCTCCTTGGTTGCTATATTTGTTATGTGGTAGTCCATTAACTGTATACTTGTCGTTATTGGTCCCCTTGTTTTCTAAAATTTTGATTTGACATTTGAGATATTTGAACCATATGTGCTTGGCTTTGAACAGTTGTGGATTTACTTATAAAAATTGACACTTTTTGGGTTCAAATGGTAGATAGTTACTGTGTTCTTGTTCTCTTCTATAACATTTCAGTATGCATCTTCTTTTTTTTCTTTATTGATTTTTTCTTGTGGTTTATGAGTATTGTTTAACAGCATTACCACTTCAGGAGCTTGCAGGGATTATTAAATTGTCGGTGTATTCTAGCTTCAGTCTGTTTGAGTGCCGGAAGGTTGTTGCTGGTTCTAAATCACCTGATCTTGGAAATGGTATTTATTTTACCTGAGTTCCTAATATATATATATATATTTTTGCTTTTGTTTTCATAATAATATGCATTTTGATGTCATATAGAGGAGTATCTTGGGTTGGATGATAACAAATACATTGGGGATCTGCTAGCTGAATTTAAGGCAGCAAAGGACCGAAGTAAAGGAGAAATCTTGCACTGCAAATTGACATTTAAAAAAAAGTTATTTCGGGAGTCAGATGAAGCTATAGGAGAACCAATGTTTGTACAGTTATCTTATGTTCAAGTATGTAATCATGCTTTTATTTGGCTTCTGTTTCTTAACCACTAGTAGATTTTGAGCAATGCTTTTGAAGTTTAAATCATTTTTGACTTTTGAATGTGATGATTTTGGTTGTATTGTGACAGTTACAACATGATTATATATTGGGCAATTATCCAGTTGGAAGAGATGATGCTGCACAACTGTCTGCACTGCAAATTTTGGTTGAAATTGGATTTGTTGTTAGTCCTGAATCATGCACGTCAGTATTGTTTTTACTTTCTTATTATTTATTGCGTTCAGTCTCTTGTTGCATGCTGCTTTAGAGTTCTTTTTTGTTTCTTTACTTTCTCATAGTTTTCCCCTTATTACCTTTCTTTGTTGCTTCATGTTGAAATCATAAGACTGAATTGTTTTCAGCTTGTTTATGTTTGGCATTTAGATATACTTTTTAAAACTTCGGTTATATATTAAATTTTTTCAGTGACTGGACATCACTTCTGGAGCGTTTTTTACCAAGACAGATTGCAATAACTCGAGCAAAGCGGGAATGGGAGTGGGATATTCTTTCTCGGTATCGTTCAATGGTAAGAACTAGCATTTTGAAGATTAACGCTAAATTATATTTTTTGCCCTTTTTCCCAGCTTTGTGTTTTTTTTTTTGCCATTTTAATCTTTTTGCAAACTATTGCAGGGTCAAAGTCTGCATGGTAGTACTATGTCTTTACTTGTTCCTTTATTTGAAATACTAGAAAAAGGATTTTTTTTTTTTTTTAATTAGACAAGTTGGTCCCAAATAGGGTTCACTTTTCTTTCCTAGGTTAGGTATAGCAATTTAAACGGTTCTTATTTGTTCTTACATATATCACCTTTTACAAGATTTATTGAACTGTTATGGGCAGTAATGTATTGCATAAGAATGCTGTGTTTTTTAAGATGTTTACATTGCCTGTGTAGGAGAATCTTACAAAGGATGATGCAAGACAGCAATTTCTGCGGATCTTGAGAACACTTCCTTATGGGAATTCAGTTTTCTTTAGTGTTCGCAAGATAGATGATCCCATTGGACTTCTGCCTGGGAGGATTGTTTTGGGGATTAATAAACGTGGGGTGAGTCCTAAACTATTATTCAGTGGTGTAGATGCACCAAAAATTTGTCATCATCATTGTAGATATGTCGATTGCTGAACATGAAGATGATCACCAATTTTTTTCCACAGGTTCATTTTTTTCGTCCAGTTCCAAAAGAATATCTACATTCTGCAGAGTTGAGAGATATCATGCAATTTGGTAGCAGCAATACTGCTGTATTTTTCAAAATGAGAGTTGCTGGGGTCTTACATATCTTTCAATTTGAAACTAAGCAGGTGGTTAATGCTCATCATCTCCGTTGATTATGCCGATACTGCGGATTTGTAATTTCTGGTGTCTTTCTTATATCCTTCTATTTTTTACATAGTATGTTTTTTCTATTTAATACAGGGAGAGGAAATCTGTGTTGCCCTTCAAACGCATATAAATGATGTCATGTTACGCCGTTACTCCAAAGCAAGGTCTGCTGCTAGTGGGTCAATAAATGGAGATCTGGCTAATAATTATAGGCCTCCTAGTGTGGATGTTAATGAGAAACGCGTCGAGGATTTGTCCAAAGCTCTTGAAGAATCACAAAAGAATTCTAATCAAGTGAGTGTTTGAATTTTGAAAAAGCTTGCCTCTTTTTTAATTATGCTAAATAAAATTGAAATGTCAACAATGAAATTAGTGATGTGGTGTTGGAATCCGAAATAATGTGGATTGAATAAAATGCTCAACCTCCTCTTCATTTTTAAACCAATGCATTTCTTGTAAATATGTGATAAAAAAATTGGTTTTTGTTTAGATTTATGATGATTCACTTTTAATAATCTGTAAGATCTATATTTGATTGTGGGTAGCTGTGTTACATGGACTCGCCACTTTGGGGCGAAGTACCCGTGTCGACACGACACGACACGACACGGGTGCGGGTGTGGGATCTGTGTCGGATTCGTCTATTCTCTATCGGACACGGCTCACAGCAAAAGAAATGAAAGAGGTGAGAGCAAGAGATAACCTAGTCGAATGATCCAGTCGAAGCTCCATCCGGTCGTTCCAGTCGCAGATCGAAGCTCCGTCAGTCGATCAAACAGCCGAACACCCCCAAACGACTCTCTCTCTCTGTTGCTTTCTCTCTCTCCCTCGCGATCGCAATTGCGATCGATCGATCGATTGCTTCCTTCGCTGCGCTTCTCTCCGTCTCTCTCTCTCTCTCTCTCTCTCTCTCTCTCTCTCTCTCTCTCTCTCTCTCGTCCCTGTCTCTTGATTCAGATCTATATGCGTATATATCTATATAATCTATATGCGTATATATCTATATAAAATAATAATAGTTAATACCTATTATTGTTAATACCTAATACCTATTATTATAATAATTATAATAATAACTATTATCTATATCCATTCGTATATACCTATGTAAATAATAATAGTTAATAACTATTATTATTATAATAACTATAATAATAACAATTATTATTATATATTATGTAATAATTATTGTATAACATATAATATATTTATAAGATAATATATACTTATATATATTAATAAAAATAAATAAACACATATATGTAAAATAATTATTTGTTATTTATATAATATAACTCATCTTAATAACTATATTTAAAAAATATATATATATATATTTAACGTATCCCCGTTCCCGTATCTAAATTTGGATACATATCCACGTATCCTTAATTTTTAATTTTGAAACGTCCGACCCCTAGATACGCACCCGCACCCGATCCTCGTACCCGCGTCCGTGTAACTTAGGTGGGTAGACATTATTCTAGCTGTAGTAATCTGATTTTTATTCCTTAAAGGTGTCATGTCATATAAAATATTTATTTTTTGTTTGAGTCTTTCTTTGACAGAATTTTCACTTGACCTTAATCATCTTGATATGCTCATGCAGTTATTGGAAGAACTAAATGAGAAACAAAAGCACGAAGCGAGGTTGCAAGAAGAACTAGAGGGCTTGAAAGATTTTTTGAGATCTGAGAAGCAAAACTTGATGGAAGTTACTTGTGACCGTGACCAACTTAGATCTTTGTGTGATAAAAAAGATTCCGCACTTCAGGTGACTGGTTACGTTTGCAAAATTAGTTTCCTAATACTTATTCATTTCCTTACCAAATGGTGGTTTGGTACTTATTAGGCTGCTTTGTTGGATAAACGGAGCATGGAAGCAAGTCTGGCAAAACTTAGTAATCTAGGATTGGAGAGCAATGCCAAGAAGGAGCTGGTTGAAGCAAATAATCAGGTATACTAGTTAATAAAATCTATGTATATTTGCAACAAACTCAAATGCCTGTATTTTTTTTTTAAAGGTAATTGAGTGGAAATGTATTGACAAAAGATCAATTGCATGTACAATATAAAAGGGGAAAATTCTTACCCATGCTTGATCAAAAGAAAAATCTCTACGATACACGACATGGAGTAAACCTAAGAAGATATGTTGGCCTATCTATAACACTGCTAGATTAATTTTACCCCACAATTAACTAATTCACCAGCACTGTAACATTCTCTGTTATGACATGTAATCTTCTTGATATTTGCATGACACACTTGAACGCCCCACCTTATTTCTTTTGCAACGCCTTCCAAGCACCTTTTTTTTTTTTTTTTTTTCTTTCTTCAAATTTCAGGTTTGTCAAATTTAGGTGAATCGGTGTCTTTTCAAAATAATGTTCATGACAGTTCACCATGTTAAATTGTGTTAGGTCTTGTAGTTATAATTGGTTATCATAGCTTGATATGATTTGTCATGGTGTAAGTAATTTAGAATTTGATGTGTTTTACGTATAGGTGTTGCAAAAGATCCAAGATGAATTAAAAATGCGCAGTGCAGAGTTGCATGCAACAGAAGAAACTGCGAAAAGACTGGTAAATGAAAAACAATTATTGGAAGAGAGAATCGTGAGGCTTGAAAAGAAGAAAGTTGAGGAGGTAACAGCACAATTCCTTTGCTTTCTAAAACAAAACCATGTGAGTTTTTGCTTGGTCAAACTTTGATATTAGCAAAACTTTGATATCTTGTGGCCCTTAAATGCAGATCGAAGTTCTTGATAAAAACATTGAACACGAACGAAAGGCCATGCGGCTCCAAGTTGCTGAACTTGAAAAGAAGCTGGAAGTGGTTATACGAGATTTGGCTGTGACTGAGTCGAGTCTTGCAGTCAAAGATACACAACTTACCACTTTGCAAAATAATTTGAAGGAACTTGAGGAATTAAGAGAAATGAAAGAGGTGATGATCTTGATCTCATTGCTAAATTCTTCAATACTTGAGGATTTTTTATTTTTATTTTATTTATTTATTTTTCTTTCTGTTGTAGACTATTAGTTGGTATTAGTTGGTGGATTAATATTGAAATTGTTGACTACTCTAGCTAAAAAGTTTTTTCTTTCAGGACATTGACAGAAAGAATGAACAAACTGCTTCACTCTTGAAGATGCAAGGTGCTCAATTGGCTGAGTTAGAAGCACTTTACAAGGAAGAACAAGTTTTGAGGAAACGATATTTTAATACTATAGAAGGTAGGAATATTCCTCTTTATTTTCCCCCTAGTTTCATAGAAATTTTATTTATAGATTTTAGTTGTCTGTAAGATTCATGTTTCTTAATCAATGCTTAAGTTTGTTGTTGAACTTTTTTTGTACACCTCAGATATGAAAGGCAAGATTAGGGTCTTCTGTCGATTAAGGCCTCTTAGTGAAAAAGAAATTGCTGAAAAAGAAAGAAATGTGCTTACAAGTTTGGATGAGTTCACAGTTGAACATCAATGGAGAGATGAAATAAAGCAACATTTATATGATCGTGTTTTTGATGGCAAAGCCACCCAAGAGGATGTATTTGAGGACACAAAGGCAAGTTGAATTAGTTTTTAATTATTAATGAATATTGAGTATTTTTTCTGTACCTTGCTATGTTGCAGTTCGATATATTTAGCTCATAGTTTTGTATTATTATCAGCTTCTCAATTTTATTTTTATTTTTTTGAATTATTGATGCAGTATTTGGTGCAATCTGCCGTCGATGGATATAATGTGTGCATATTTGCATATGGCCAAACTGGTTCTGGAAAGACTTTTACAATTTATGGCTCTGAGAACAATCCTGGACTTACACCGCTGGCTACTTATGAACTTTTTAAAATCCTGAAGCGTGACACAAACAAATTCTCATTCTCCTTAAAGGTAACAGTTGTGAACCCATAGAAATCTATCAGGCTAGTTCAATGTTGTTGAACATGCTAATTTGGAGAATTCAGTAAGGCATTTTAAAAGTTTGTATCTTCTTCTGGCCATTATATGCAGTCTGTATGACATATAGGCGCACCATGATGTTCTATTTATTAAAGTTCGAATAAAAGCTCTCCTAGTTTATATTGTACTGTGGTTGTAAGGAGATGATGCACGAAGGTGGTTATATTTACTTATTTATTTGTTTTGTGCAGGTATATATTGTGGAGTTATATCAAGATACACTGGTTGATCTTTTACTACCGAAGAATGCAAAGCGTACAAAACTAGAAATAAAAAAGGATTCAAAGGTGATTGTAATTGGCTTATTAGTGTTGTTTGATATTTTGGATAGATCCAATGTAATGAATATTTGTTTAATCTCATTTTCTTTCATTGATGGCTTTGTCCTTCTTGTGTAACTTATATGGAAGTCTTCTCTCTATTGGCTATGTTGGAATTTGTAGGGCATGGTTTCTATTGAAAATGTCACAGTCGTGTCTGTTACAACTTATGAGGAACTGAAAAACATCATTCTTAGCGGATCTGAACGTCGTCATACAACTGGAACTCTTATGAATGAACAGAGTTCAAGATCTCATTTGATACTATCCATTGTTATTGAGAGTACAAACCTTCAAACTCAATCTATTGCCAGGGGAAAGGTATTATAATTATTGTTCATACTATCTTACTTCATTAAATCAAGATGTGTGCTACTATTGTTTGAGAATCGGTGCATGGACAAATATTCTCTGTTTTCTCTTCTATAATAAGTTTAAAGAAGTACGTGCATGCCATTGCAATATAAGAATATGTAGTTATATAAGGATATGGGTTGGTTGGAGTACTCACTGTGCTTGTTTGTTGAGTTGAAGATTCACTAATTTAATCGTTTTTATATAAAAATTCTAATTGTTTCCTTCGTGCAGCTAAGTTTTGTGGATCTTGCTGGTTCTGAGAGAGTAAAAAAATCAGGCTCTTCTGGTAGTCAGCTCAAAGAAGCTCAAAGCATCAATAAGTCACTCTCAGCACTTGGAGATGTTATTGGTGCTTTATCTTCTGGCAATCAGCACATACCTTACAGGAATCACAAGTTGACTATGTTAATGAGTGATTCACTTGGTGGGAATGCTAAAACACTAATGTTTGTGAACATATCTCCGGCTGAGTCAAACTTGGACGAAACCTACAATTCTCTAATGTAAGTTCTTGTGTTTATCATTTGTGATTTTTAGCTATTGTCGTTAAAAACTCTAAATTTTCAGTTGAAGGCCAAGTTCAGTGAACATGCTTGTTTTTAAATCAATTTATGCATGTTTGTAAAATCGATTATACCATTGTGGAGAAAATAGCATTGAGTCATCAATTCACAATTTCAATTGTTATGAAAGCAACTGAAAAAGTTAATTCTTCTCTTAACATAGTTTTGATGGATCTTAAAATCTTTGCCAACATGTGGACTCTAGCTTCAATATCTTGGTCTTGACCACTTCAACATGCGTTTACTATCAATAATTGGCATGGGATTTTATTTTGGCATTTTATCCAGATTATGTGCGCACACTTTTTACCATGGGTTTGCTGGTGAAAAAATAATTGACTTCATTTCTTTTTGGAATACCTTGTCTTAACCAGGTTATGTTGGTTTTAATGTAATTTAGGTACGCATCAAGAGTCCGATCAATTGTGAATGACCCAAGTAAAAATGTGTCATCAAAGGAAGTGGCCCGATTGAAGAAGTTGGTGGCATATTGGAAAGAGCAAGCAGGTAGGAAAGGGGAGGATGAAGATTTAGAAGAAATTCAAGAGGAACGATCAACTAGAGATAAACCAGATGGACGCCATTCCATGTGAAGTTCATATATATATATATAGACAATGATTTGTTGAAGTTGAGAAAATCTTGCTGATTACTGATTTGGAGGCAATTCTTTGAAGGCTTTGGCAACCTGACCTTTGTATTCGTATCAACGACTTGTTGAATTACTAATGTATTTTTTTGGTTGAAATTTTGCCAAGGTCTAAGGTCGGGGGCTATACGAGGGGTTAAGAGTTCGTTTTTAAATCAGAGTTGTAAGTAGTGACATGTATATATTCTTTATATTTTTATTTTACGCTTAGTGAATCTGTTCTCCCCCACCCCCCCAATTTTTCAAAGGTGAGACAACATGTTGGCTAGTCATTTGAATGTTGTGCTTCTATTTACACCACAAAAACAAAATGCCTTGCGACCTCAATTTTTAATTAAAAATTTTTCTTTACATAAAATTACTTAAAACTCCTCTAGCCCTAATTTGAAAAAAATTAATCACTATGTTTGTTTTTAGTTTTTTGAAAACACTTTTTAGAAAATTCTCTTTTTTTATTTTTCGTATTTTTTTGTTTTTATTTTTACTGAATTTTTTTTAATATTTTAGGTAAATTTTTTTATTTTTATTTTTAGACGTACTTAACATAAATACATTTAAAAAGTATAATTTTTGTAATTTTTTTTTTAAATTCACTAAATATCAAAAATATAAAAAATATGAAAATTTAGTTTCTTTTTTTTTTTTTTTGTATTTTTGTGTATTTATTAATTTTTTAAAATATTTTTTTACAAATATTTTACTTCTTAGATACATCTAAGTAAGGTGTATCTAAAAAAGTTAAAAAAAAATATTTAAAATTTTAAAAATATTCACTAAAAACAAAAAAAAAACAAAAAATAAAAAATTTAATTTTAAAAAAACTGAATTCAGAAAATTAAAATTAAACACACACCTATCACCATCTATACACTGTCACTATTTTGTGTTGACACTTTCCGTACTAAAAGCTAATTGTATTTTACTGATGTGGGTTGACTTTTTAATTTTTTAACTTTTGGGCAATTTGGGATCAAAAAGTCTCATTTAGGATGAATCTTTTTGATTTTTTTGACTTTTATAAGAAAAAAATAAAATGATTATAGTTTAGATGTGACATTTATGTTATTGACTTTCTAACCTATTTTATTTTTTTATGACTAAAATAACCAAAAAAAAGCCCATGTCAAACATAGCCAATTTATCCATTATTTTTTAGTGCATTAGATTGTATAAAGTCTAGGGGAATGATGGTGTATTTATTGGAGAAATTTATAAATTAGTGAAACAATAAAAAAATATTTATATTTATATTTTTATGATAATACAAAATTTTTGTGTGCATAGCACAAGTATTTCTTGTGCTATTGCACTAATGCTATGTTTGATTAGAGAATTTGAGGAGGGATTTGAAAATGGAAAGGGAAGAGGTGTGTGAAATTAGGTGAAAATGTAAGTATATTTTATTCTCATTTCATCTATTTTTTCTTTCTCTTTCCAAATCTTCTAACCAAACACAGCATAAATGTTTTTTTTTTTATATCCATAGTACAATTATTTTTCATGTACCAGTTATTTACAATTTTTCCTAGCATCAATGGTGTTAGATTTTCTCAAAAAAAAATAAAAATAAAATAAAAATGGTGTTAGATTACGTAAGAGATGTGAATTCAAAATATAAAAGAAAAATTGCATTTCACTGGTGGTGCAGTGAAAAATAAAATGGTGGTACAAATTTTATGTGTGTATAGTGTAAATTATTTCTAGAGCAATGTTATAGATCACTAATTTGTCATCATTAATCCCATCACTAGTGAGGTGGCAATTGAAAAAAAAAAAAAAAAAAAAAAAAAAAAAGCATCAATACACTGTGGCAGTGGGTGGAACCCACTACCACGAGCCACTACTAATTAGCGGTCTAAAGCATTTCTCTTATTTCTATATATATATATATATGGTATAAGCCCATCTTGCATGTTAGAATTGTATAACAGAATATTCTACTAATTTGCTATTTCTCCAAATGAAAATGGGATGCCTTGTTTGATTTGTTCTTTTCTTTGTCATAGCCATATTTGACGTGACAAACACAAGAGTTGATCCTCCGCACGACACTCCTTCCTTCCTTATTTTGGGGGCATACGTCTCATCCGATTGCTAATCCGTCCCGACTACTCTGAAAATTTTAGAATTTCAAAAAATTATTTTATCAATAGGCCAAGCTGAGTTGGCCCCATCTAATATCTGGATTGATCTATTTTGAAAAGTGAATTAAAAGTTACTTTTTAACTTTTAATTTATTTTCATCTCTCACAAAAAAATTAAAAAAAATTCAAAAAATAACTTTTAATCATCTTTTCAAAACACCTTAAGGAGTTCTAATCTAAACTAATTTAATCCATTTATTTATAAAATATTAATTATTATTTTATATTATTTTAGTTATGAAATAAATTAGAAAAAATATTAAAGATAAAAAAAAGTGTATATATATACTTCTTTCAAGGGTTTAAATTAAAATATTTGTTAAAAATTAAATTTATTTTGTCATTCAATTTGTTAACATTCCAAATTCAATAATAAATAAATAAATTTAATATTACATTTAAGATGAAAATAAAAAAATATAAAAAATAATAATTCATATTTATTGAATTAAGTGGGCAGATTTGGAATTTAATTTTTTTTTTACAACCAGGTTTGAGATGGCTAGATTAACTTAATGTTAGGCTAGACAAGTTTGAAATGACATATATTCGTTTGTTATATAGTGCAAACTTGACTCGAATCCGACCTAAGATTAGTCCATCCCTAGTGTCACGGCCTTGGATTTTCTGAACCAACCCTCAGTCTTTCCAAGCCAACCGTGTGGCCTTAGATGCTTATAGCACGCCTTGCTTGGACCTACGTAAGCTTTTTGTGGAAGGGAGCTAGGAGAATACACACACAAGAGAGTCTTAGAAAAGCTTAGAGAGCTCTTGGGGAATGCTTGTGTTGTATTGCTTGAATGCTTTGTGATTACACTTGGCAACTTGGGTACTTGGGTCTTACTTGGGTGGTTTGGCCAAATAAGGGCCTCCCCTTTATATAGCCTTACAAAGAATATTCTAGAACTATACTAATGGAGAGTGTTCTAGACACTTCCCCTTAACTAGAGTATTCTAAGACTATTCTAGTATGTACATGTCTAGAAGAGTCTACATACATCTACAATTATGTACAAGTATCTACAAAACTCTAGGGAGTTCTAGAATGTTCCAGCATGCTCTATAATCTCCCAGAGCTTTCTAGTTCCACCATCCCCTTGACTACTCTAGAGAATTCTAGGTTATTCTATTGAAGCCTCCCATCTTCTAGCCATTCTCTAGAGAGTTCTAGCAATCTCCTTTGGCTTCCAACATTTTCTAGTGAGGGCAGCATTAGGAATTCTTGGTCAGTGACATTCTCCCCCACCTAATGCGGCGACGCCCTCGTCGCGCCTTCCTCGCCAAGTCTTCCTTGCCCCCTTGCCATAGGGAGTTGCACTCGCCATTTGTGCTTGATAAGGTGTCTTGGCGCCTCTCTTTTCCTTCTTCTTGTGATCCACCTTTCTCCCCGGTGGAAGTTTCTTAGGTCTCGCTCCTCCTTCGCCTTGGAGGTTAGCTTGATAGGTAGTCTCTCTCTTCTTTGAGTCTTCCTTGACTTGCGTTGCGGAGAGAACCTTCTTGGCCGCTTGCCCGCTAATCATCGTTTTGGTAGCGCCTTCTACCTTGTTCTTGCTCGCCCCCAACTTAATAGCTGATAGAAGTTGGAGTGTAGTATTTTCCCTACTCGCCATTGGCACCATGTAAGGCCCTCCCTCCATGATGGACATAGTGTTGTCACGAGGCAACATTGCCACGTTGAACTCTCGCAAGAACTCTATCCCTAGCACCACATCATAGTCATCGAGTGATGCTATTGAGAAGTTCACTTTCCCGCGCCATCCATTAAGGTGTAACTTGACCCCTCGAGCCATGCCATCCACAAGCTTTGCCTTGGCGTTTACTGTCTTCATTAATGCTTGACCCCTGTCAAGTCTTAGACCAAGCCGCTTGGCCTCTTCCACCTTGATGAAGTTGTGGGAAGCCGCTGTGTCTACCATGACTTGGGTCGTCTTCCCATTGATCTTGCCCTCTACGTACATCAAACCCTTGTCCCATTGCGTTGAAGCAGTAGGCTTCGCTTTGATGGCACCAAGCAGCTGCAGTGATCCTATGCAAGCCTGCTCTTCCCTTTCTTGCTTTTCTAGCATTGCACTAAGACTCTTTCTCTTTGGGCAATCGGGCGCCCAATGTGGCCCATCGCAGATGAAGCAATTGTCTTTGGGCTTGCTTTCTTTCTTCACCTCATTCCTCCAGTCTTTGCCCGTTGGTGACTTGCTTCTACTCTCTCTATACCTTGGAGCCTTAGAATCCTTCCATTCTTTGGCCCATGTGGCTCCCCCACCTTTGTCTTGACCCTCATTGGTGGACTCCGAGTTAGAAGCTTCCGGCTTCGTGTATTCCACCAATGTCTTGGCCATAGTGAGTGCAGTGGAGATATCCTTGACACCTCTTCGTTGTAGTTCCAATTGTGCCCACTGATTAAGCCCAGCTGTGAAGTTAAAGAGCAAGTCATCATCCGTCATGTTAGGGATTTGAAGCATTAACCCAGAGAATTCTTGGACGTAGTCTTGGATAGAGTGGGTGTGCTTCAACTCTCTCATTTTCAAACGTGCTTCATATGCCACATTTTCGGGATAGAATTGCCTCATTAGCTCACTCTTGAATTGTTCCCATGAAGAGATAGTGCAAATGCCTCTTTCCATTTCAGCGTGCTTACGACGCCACCAAACTCCAGCTAACTTAGTGAGGTAGAGTGAAGTAGTGCGTACCTTCGTAAGCTCATCGTTTAAGTTTAAAGCTTCGAAATACCTCTCTAAGTGCCATAGGTAGTCATCCAGCTCTTTGGCATCCCGCGTGCCATCAAACTCCTTAGGCTTTGGCGCTTCCAACCTTGGAGTGAATCCCATATTGGTGGCAACACCGCCACTTGCCACAGCACGCTTGCATATGGCCCAATCCGCCCGTGTCTCCTCCAAGCCTTCCTTCATCTCTTGGACTTGGTCTTGGAGTTGACAAATAGCCTTCAGGATCCGTTCCTGGAAGTCGTAGCTTTCTTGCCTCTGCGCTTCAGAGTTGATCCGGATGGTGTCCCGCATGGACTCAAGCAATTTCTCGACTTGGCCTTCCACCTTGCCATCGAGTTGCTCCATCCCTTGTTCTAGCCGATCAAGACGCTCCTTGACATCGGCCATAGCCACTTCAACCTTGACCACTCTGGTTTCCATGGCACTCAAGACGTCCCTTGACTTGTCTTTGGCCTTCTTGCCCAAGTTTCCAGCAGTCTCCCTTCTACGGTTCTCTTCGGTGTGAGTTACTTCCGACATAGTGCCCTTCCTTCCTTAGTCACGACGCCTTCGTAACTTTGGCTCTGATACCAACTATCACGGCCTTGGATTTTTTGAACCAACCCTCAGTCTTTCCAAGCCAACCATGCGGCCTTAGATGCTTATAGCACGCCTTGCTTGCACCTAAGTAAGCCTTTTGTGGAAGGGAGCTAGGAGAATACACACACAAGAGAGTCTTAGAAAAGCTTAGAGAGCTCTTGGGGAATGCTTGTGTTGTATGGCTTGAATGCTTTGTGATTACACTTGGCAACTTGGGTACTTGGGTCTTACTTGGGTGGTTTGGCCAAATGAGGGCCTCCCCTTTATATAGCCTTACAAAGAATATTCTAGAACTATACTAATGGAGAGTGTTCTAGACACTTCCCCCTAACTAGAGTATTCTAAGACTATTCTAGTATGTACATGTCTAGAAGAGTCTACATACATCTACAATTATGTACAAGTATCTACAAAACTCTAGGGAGTTCTAGAATGTTCCAGCATGCTCTATAATCTCCCAGAGCTTTCTTGTTCCACTATCCCCTTGACTGCTCTAGAGAATTCTAGGTTATTCTATTGAAGCCTCCCATCTTCTAGCCATTCTCTAGAGAGTTCTAGCAATCTCCTTTGGCTTCCAACATTTTCTAGTGAGGGCAGCATTAGGAATTCTTGATCCGTGACACTAGGCATATGTGTGGTGTTCCTTTGTCATTTGACATTTTAAAATTGACTTCTCTCAATATTTGAATGTGAGGGAATTTGAAGTGTTTACAGGGTCTATTACAGACTACGTTTTGATAATTTAAATTATTCATTTTGTAAGATTTTTAATATATATTATTTATGAAAAAAAAATCAAATTGATTTGATAATTGTAAATTTTTTTATTATTTTATCACGTTTATCTCTAAAAAAATTGATAACTTATTTTTAAAATATATTTTTTTTCTATTTTTGAAAAACAAATGTAATAAAAAAAATTACGATCATTGGATCAAAATTATTTTTTTCATGAATGATATATATTGAGAAACTTACAAAATGAATAGTTAAAATTATCGATAAGGTACACATGTTGAGTTTTACAAACCTTTCAAATTCTCTCAAATTGAGCAGTGAATTAATGGAAGCGTAACCTATTTTGAAAAGAGTTTGTCTTCTCTCAAGTTAACTATCTTAATTTGAGAGAATGTTGTATTTTGTAGGCCCATTTTGAAATTGATTTCGGTGATTTAAGTTGTTCACTTTTAAAGACTTATTGAGGGGCAATTTGGGAAGTTGGTAAAAAGCCAGCTTTTTGGCTTTTTACCAAGTTCTCCCAAAACCAAAAAAGTCAAAAAGTCAGCTTTTTACAAACTTCTCAAAACACCCTTGAGTAGAATATTCATGCAAAAAATAAGATAATTGGACATCGATAGTTATATATTTGAATTAAATTTGTATTATGAAAAATAAATGGCTATTATTAAAACTATATTTGTGGTCTATTTGTTTAAAACAAATATGATTACAATATATATCTATCGATATTCAATCATGTTGATCTTGTTGGAACAATCTTTTGTGTAGAATAAATAATTTGAAACAAATCAAACAAATAAAAAATAAATTACGTACCAAATTTATTTTACCGAACCAAATGAATAATAAAAGATCAAGTCAAGTGTGTGACACTCTGTCCTTAAGACAGATTCGCTCCGCTATGGTGCTTGTGGACAAATGGCGTCTATCTCTCAAGATACAATGATTTTCACAAATTATAGTAGCACTCCAAACAATTTGTTCGGCGAACAAAAAACCTTGTGTTCTGTACTCTCTTTCCTAAAAACTAATATGAAGAAAATTTATACAGAGGAACAAAACAGGACAGCAAATGATATTTTTCAGATTGTTTTTTGGATTCCCAAACTGCTAGAATAGGGTTGGTATTTATAGGCATACAAACAGACCCGAACAGGTACATATAAGAAGTGAACAAGTGTAATTTTGAATTGAACATTCAACAAATCTGCAGGACAATTTGATTTGTTCAAACTGTACAGATTCAAATCTGTGTAACTGCAACAGTTTTTGGCAGTTTTGAAACTGTAAAACAGTTTGAATATGTTTAGGAATTTCGGACTGAAGGTGGTAAAATTTGGATAGAAAATTAATTTCAATTTTGGCACAAAATTGGAATTTAATTTCATTAAGAATTTCTGAAAAAAAATTCAAATAAATTTTGTCCAAAAAATTAATATTAGAACCGACCCGATCCACAACCCACACCCAGATGGCGGCGGCGGAGCGCGCACGTGTGTGGTGGTTTGAGCTAAGGTTCCATTTGTCTATAACTCCTCCCTTTTACAAACTTGGGGTGCCCCTTGGGGTCCAACCCAAGTGTTGTCATCTAGAGTTTATATACATACACAAACTCTCTTAAAATTTCAATGTGGGACAAGTCTTACAAGGAAACCCACATTTAATTCTTTAATTGTCCATTTCACGAACTCGAAAATGACGTCAAGTTCCCATTCACTCATAAATGGTTTTGACGAACTGTCTTCACCGTGTGACTTGTCATGCGGCAAAGAACACGTCACCTCTTCGAACCTATCTCAAAAGATGTTTGGGACCCACTCAATTTTGGGCTCAAAGTTGGCCCAAAATAAGCCTATAAAAACCAATTATTCCATCAATCCTCCACATGAATGGAATTTGACGGAGAGAAAATGCAACAACATGATCTAATTACAAAGAGTATAAAAATTGAAAATATTCTGCAAAGGATAGGTAACTTTTGGTTTTGAACCTTCCCTTGTGAGACACTATTGGATTTACTAGCTAGTTAGTGAATATGATGTCTTGAACTATTCAGCCGTTTGTGTAAATCAAGACAATAGAACTCACACAATATATCCTCAGACACAATTTAGTTCTTACTATTGTATTCATTTTGGCCCTGAACAACCTGATCTTTTATGAGTGTTCTAGAGAATTATAGCCCTTCACAAATCTCATAGAACCGGCCCAATTCACACTCATATAGGTGATTCTTATGAAGAGTATCCTGCTATACTCCACTACGTTTATCCAGATATAAGAATCATTAAAATTTTACTTAATTTAAAATGCTGTAGACATCACAATATCATCATAGAAATGGGTAAGAGTTTGACTCTCCAATGACTCTTCTGAGTCATACGTAACTAGGTTGTCCCTTTGAATCTAAATCTTGGAATCTCCAGTTAACTAGGTTGGGCTGCTGTTGTGGTAACTCTTATTTAATAGACTTAAGTCCCATTTCCCTCGATGAATTTTCAACTAACTCTATTGCTAACCCTTTGGTTAATGGATCTGCTATGTTATCTTTAGACTTCACATATTCAATGAAAATAATTCTATTAGAGAGTAGTTGTCTCACGGTATTATGTCGACGACGAATGTGTCGTGACTTACCGTTATACATATGACTTCGTGCTCTACCAATTGCTGATTGACTATCACAATATATGCATATAACAGGCACCAGTTTTGGCTATATTGGAGTATCTTCAAGAAAGTGGCAAAGTCATTCTGTTTCTTCTCCAACTTTATCTAAAGTTATGAATTCTGATTCCATAGTAGACCTAGCAATGCAAGTCTGTTTAGAAGATTTCCAAGATACAGCCGCCTCACCAAGAGTAAAGACATCCACTGGTGGATTTCGAGTCTCTAGTATCCGATATCCAGTTTGCATCACAGTATCCTTCAAGTACTGCTAGATATCTAGTATAATTTAGCCCAATGTTACGAGTAAATCGGAGGTATCTTAGAACCCTTATAATTACTTTCTAGTGTTCTACTCCCGGATTATTCGTATATCTACTTAATTTACTTACTGCATAAGCTATATCTGGGCGAGTGCAGTTCATTAAGTACATTAAGCTTCCAATAATTTGGGCATATTTTAATTAAGAAATACTTTCTTATACATTCTTAGAAAGAAACAAATTAACATCCACAGGTGTTCTAGCAAGATGATCATCATCTTTGCTAAATTTGTCAAGTATTTTCTCAATGTAATGAGATTGTGACAAAGTATAACATTTTAATGTTTTGGTAATTTTCATACCAATAATTACATCAGCAATAACTATGTCCTTCATATCAAAATGTTTATTCAACATTTTCTTGGTAGTTTTAATCATTTCATTATTATTACCTATGATAAGCATATCATCTATATAAAGACATACAATGACATAACATTTGTCTGTGTTTTTAATATAAACACATTTGTCACATTCATTAATTTTAAAACCATTTGACATCATTGCCTTGTCAAATTTCTCATGCCATTGCTTTGGCGCATGTTTTAAACCATATAATGATTTAACTAATTTACACACTTTCTTTTCTTTTCCTAGAACAGAAAATCCTTCTGATTATTCTATGTAAATTTCTTCATCTAACTCATCATTTAAGAAAGCGATTTTCACATCCATTTGATGAATTTCTAAATTGTATAACGATGCAATAGCAATTAGCATTCTAATAGATGTTATTCTAGTAACCGGTGAGTATGTGTCAAAGTAATCAAGACGTTCTTTTTGTCTAAAACCTTTGATCACAAGTCTTGCCTTCTACTTGTCAATTGATCCATCCGCTTTCATTTTTCTTTTGAAGATCCACTTGTACCTAAGAGGTTTACAACCTGGTGGGAAATCCATCAATTCCCAAATGTAATTTTGCAGGATGGATTCAACTTTGCTGTTTACAGCTTCTTTCCATAAAGGAGCCTCAGGACTGAACATGACCTCTTTAAAAGTTAAGGGCTCATCTTCTACCAAAAATGTTAGAAAATCTGGACCAAAAGATTTTGAGGTTCTAGCACGTTTACTACGCCTAGGTTCCTCTTCTTCATTTTGATCTATCTCTTGCTCTTGCTCTTGTTCTTGATCATGACTAGTAATAGCATGATAAGATCTTTTATTAGTATTAGTCTCTTGTCTAGTTTTATTTGAAAACACATGTTCAAAGAAAGACGCATTCCGAGATTCAATAATAGTATTTATATGCATTTCGAAATGTTCTGACTTATGAATCAAAAACCGATATGCACTACTATTCTTGACATAACCAATCAAAATACAATCAACGGTTTTAGGACTTATCTTAGTCTTTTTAGGACTATTAATAGCTACTTTAGCTAAACACCCTCACACTTTTAAGTATTTCTACGATGGTACTCTTCCATGCCACATTTCATAAGGTGTTTGATTCACTTTCTTTCGGGGTACTTTATTAAGTATATAATTAGCAGAAAGTATTGCTTCTTCCCATAAGTTCTGAGGTAATCCAGAACTTATTAATCTGACATTCATCATTTCTTTTAAAGTCCTATTTTTTCTTTTAACAATTCCATTTTGCTGAGGTAAATAAGGAGCGGTGGTTTGATGAATTATTCCATGTTCTTAACAAAATTCACCAAAAGGTAATTCATATTCACCACCTTTATCACTTCTAAGCTTCTTAATTTTCTTACCAAGTTGATTTTCAACTTTATTCTTGAATTGAATGAAAGTTTCCAAAGTTTCATCATTGATTTGAATTAAATAAACATAACTATATCTAGTATAATCATTTATAAAAGTGATAAAATATTTTTTTCCACCTCTAGTTTGAATTGATTTAAAATCACAAATGTCACTATGAATTAATTCAAGTGGTTCCGTACTTCTTTCAATTGAATGAAAAAGAGTTTTGGATAATTTTGCCTCTATACAAATTTCACATTTATGATTTACATCAATGTCAAATTTAGGTAAACATTCCATATTAATTAATCTACGCAAAGATCCATAATTAATGTCTAAGTTTACCATGCCATAAATTTGAAGATTCAAGCAAGTAAGAAGAAGATGTATTTTTATTAATAACAGATGGTACAACAGTCATTACATTCATTTTGAAAAAGCCATCAGACATGTAACCTTTTCCTACATACATCCTGTTTTTGGTAAGTACAAACTTGTCACTTTCAAAAACTAGCCTAAACCCATTTTTACTCAATAAAGATCCGGAAACAAGATTCTTGCGAATGTCTTGTACATACAATACATTGTTGAGAGTGAGTTCCTTTCCAGATGCCATCTTCAAAATAATCTTGCCTTATCTTTTAACTTTAGAAGTCGAAGAGTTACCTATAAAAAGTTATTCACCATTGTCCACCACTGAATAAGATGTGAACATTTTTTTGTCAGCACAGATGTGGCGAGTAGCACCAGTGTCCGCCCATCATTCTTTAGGATTTCCGACAAGGTTTGCCTCGGAAACAACTGCAGAAAGATTTATGCTATCTATACCATTGTAAATATTATCCACTTCGGTCATATGGGTTTGAGCAAGCTTCTTACTTGTTCTTCTTTTGCTTTTGCCTTTACTACGACAATCTTTGACCCAATGTCCTTCTTTGTTACAGATGTAACATTTGTCATTAAACTTGTACTTTTTAGTTTCCCCCCCCTTTAAAGCCTTGTGATGAACTTTCTCCAGAAAACCTTCGTTTCTTTGCTTTTAGAGCATGTTCCACCACATTTGCCTTAGACTCTATTGGATGCTTACCAGCCCGCTTTTCAGAATTGCGGTTGTCCTTCTCAATTCTCAAACGCACAATCAATTCTTCTAAAGACATTTCTTTACGCTTGTGTTTGGGGTAGTTCTTGAATTCCTTTAAGCCTTGTGGTAATTTCTCAATTAAGGCTGGAACTTGGAAGGATTCATTGAGAGACATGCCTTCTGCGTGAATGTCATACAGAAGGTATTGGAGATCTTGAACTTGGTTGATCACAGTCTTAGAATCAATTATCACAAAGTCTAGGAATTTGCCAACCACAAATTTCTTTGAGCTAGCATCTTTTGTTTTGTACTTTTTCTCCAAAGACTCCCAAAGTTCCTTTGCTGTCTTGATAGGACTGTAGACGTTGTGTAATGTGTTGTCAAGTCCGTTCAAGATGTAGTTCTGGCAAAGGAAATCAGTATGTTTCCAGGCATCGACCGCAACAACCTCTTGCCGGACAATTTCATTATCTTTCAGTATAGGAGCATCCTCACAGAGAAAGCGTGCCAGGTTTAGAGTTGTAAGATAGAACAACATTTTCTGTTACCATCTTTTAAAATTAGTTCCTGAGAACTTCTCTGATTTTTCACCGTGATTGATTGGTACAGTCACAACAGGAGGGGTTGGAGCAATTGCAGTCACCACACTAGTACTTGTTTGAGCATTAGTTTGACCAGTTTCAATAGTCATGAATTCTAAATTATGAAACAAAATTATAATTAGAATTTTATACTACACAAAAAATTTAAACCAAAACCACATAATTAAATTCTGTAAAATAATAGAAACAAGAATTGTAACTTTTATTTTCAATTAATTTGAAAATAATTTTTTTTATTTAACTAAATTAATTCCACACAGAAAATTAAATTTCTGTAACACTTCAATAATTAAAATACTAAAATAGAATTTTAATTAATGAACACTCAGAAATAATTTCTGAAAACCAAAATTAATTTCTGACAAAATTTCAAAAATAAATATTCTGAATTGTTAATGACACCAGTATATTACTACTAGTTGTCAAAGAAAATAGACAGTATATTACTACTATCTGTCAAACAGTAAATTACTACTATTTGTTTTCAAACCATAATATTATTTTGTAAAATCATAGAAAATAATTTTTGTAAGAAGAAGAAAGAAGAAAGGAAACAAACGAAAAATTCTGTATAAACAGAATAACTCGAATCTGTCTTAAGATTGTTGGAACAATCTTCTGTGTAGAATAAATAATTTAAAACAAATCAAACAAATAAAAAATAAATTACGTACTGAATTTATTTTACCGAGCCAAATGAATAATAAAAGATCAAGTCGAGTGTGTGACACTCTATTCTTAAGACAGATTCGCCCCGCCACGGTGCTTATGGACAAATAGCGTCTATCTCCCAGGATACAATGATCTTCACAAATTGTAGTACTACTCCAAACAATTTATTTGGCGAACAAAAAATCTTGTGTTCTGTACTCTTTTTACTTTTCCTAAAAACTAATATGAAGATAATTTATACAGAGAAACAAAATAGGATAGCAAAATGATATTTTTTAGATTATTTTTTGGATTCCCAAACTGTTGGAATAGGGCTGGTATTTATAGGCATACAAACAGACCCGAACAGGTACATATAAGAAGTGAACATGTGTAATTTTGAATTGAATAGATATTGTTTGAATTTCAACAGATCTGCTGGACAGTTTGATTTGTTCAAACTGTACAGATTCAAATCTGTGTAACTGTAGCAGTTTCTGACAATTTTGAAACTGTAAAACAGTTTGAATATGTTTAGGAATTTCGGACTGAAGGTGGTAAAATTTGGACAGAAAATTAATTTCAATTTTGGCACAAAATTAGAATTTAATTTCATTAAGAATTTCTGGAAAAAAATTCAAATAGATTTTGTCCAAAAAATAATTAATATAGAATCGAACCGACCCACAATCCACACACCTGGACGACGGCGGCAGCGGCCCGCGCTTGTGTGGTGGTTTGAGCCAAGGTTCCATTTGTCCATAATTCCTCCCTTCTACACACTTGGGGTGCCCCTTGGGGCCCAACCTAAGTGTTGCCACCTAGAGTTTATATACATACACAAACTCTTTTAAAGTTTCAATGTGGGACAAGTCTTATAAGGAAACCCATATTTCATTCTTTAATTGTCTATTCCACGAACCCGAAAACGACGTCAAGTTCCTATTCACTCATAAATGGTTTGATGAACCGTCTTTACCGTGTGATTTGTCATGCGGCAAGGAACACGTCACCTCTTCGGACTCATCCAAAAGATGTTTGGGACCCACTCAATTTTGGGCTCAAAGTTGGCCCAAAATAAACTTAGAAAAACTAATTATTCCAACGGATCTTTTATATAAATATTCTACTCATCAAATTTTAAAAAGTGAATGGTTCCTATCATCTAAATCGATTCTCAAATGGGCCTATAAAACCTAAGTCTTCGTTTGAGAAGAGCTAATTTAGTCCCATTTTTTAATTTTTTGACTAATTTAACTTTGCTAAATTAGTTCCTTTGAGAAAAACTTTCAGTTATTTTATTTTATTTAGATGTGATAATTATGAGACAAAAAGTATAATAATTATAATTTAAATATGATATCTTATTTTATTAATTAAATTAACCTATTTTATCTATGTATACTTATTTTAGTCACTTTAACTCCCGCCAAATCAACCCTAAATATCATTTCAAATCAATTAAAAAGAAGCCTAATCGGAAAGGAAATGGGTGGTGCTAATGGGCGTTGGTTATCTTTTAAGATAATGTTAAGAATACCAAACTTTCTACTAAATAAATGACCAAATATTCAAATGAGTGTTGGATTCGTAATTTTGTGAATCCCACGTCTCTGTAAAATATTTGATTATTTATTTAATAAAAAATACGAATCTCTAACATTTTCTTATCCTTAGAGCATCTCCAACTCTCTAGGCATATAATACTTGTTAGTCAAAATGGCTAATGTGACTCACTTTTTTCAACTCCAATGCACTACGCATATGATTATGCATTATGGCTCAGCTCACATTCACTAACTACATGTAGCTAGCCTTCAAGGCTAGACAAAATGTATTTAATCATTAAGATTATTTCTCTCTATCTTTGTTATTGACGTGGCATTCTATAAAATTAATAGTATTTGGATGAATAACTAAAATAAAGAATATGATTAGAGTAGAACCATAAAACAGTTAGTACACAAAATAAAATATATATTTTATAATAATATTTAAATAGGTAAAATGCCTACTACCGTCGAAGATGCTTTTATATTAGCATTGGAAAAATACTGGGTATGTTTGGTTTGTGTTTGGGAGATGTGTTTTAGAGATAAAAAATACGAAAACATGTTTGGTTTGGTTTTTTTCAAAAGATGTTTTGGAAAATGATTTTGAGAGAGAGTTTTGGAAAAAGTGATTGATTTGATATGTGTGAGAGAGAGATTTGTTTGGAAAACATGTTTGGTTTAGAAGTTTTGGGAAATTTTTTTGGGAAACATGTTTGGTTTGAGTTTTTCTGAAAACTCATTTGTAGAGAAATTTTTCCAAAATTTTTTCAGAGATTCAAACCAAACGAACCCACTGACTTCAATCAAGAAAGTCTCGTCACTTTTCAAAATGATTACTATCTCTCACTGCTTTTTTTTTTTTTGTTTTTGTTTTTTTTTGTTTTGTTTTTTCAAATCAAAATTTTAAACTTTATTTTATATTGTAAATAATTAATTATTATCTGACTTTTTTTAAATGACAAATTTAACCGTCATTTTACATCGTAAAGTTTTTTCTTAAAGGTCAATAGTACGTTTGTCCAAATTAATTATTCCGGCTACAAAATGAAAATGAATAATTTTTTTAAGGTATCTATATTAAAATTTTATAAGATAAATGATATATAATATTTTTATAAAAATTGGGATTTTTTAACATTTTTATAGAGAAAATTTGACTCAGAAAATTTGTACCTGACTCAGAGAAATTTAGACCAAACTCAGAGAAATTTCAGTTCCAATGTAGAGAAATTTTCATTTTCACAGAATTTTTTTTTTAATATGACAAAAGAGAAATTTCAAAATTTCTCTAGTATGATCTTAGAGAAATTTCTTCAAGAGATCTTAGCTAATAAAAAATGTCTTCGACATCTCCTACTATACAAAATTAGAGAGAGATGTTTTACTAATTTTTCTAATAAAAAATTAATTACATAATTAATGATATTTTTTTTTGAGATATTATAACTTATTTAAAATTCTTACGTAATTTTATACATATGAATAAAAGAATACGTAAGATAAGATTTTTTGGTCAATATAGTTATTTATTTATTTTTTATTTTTTTTACATGAATTAATTTGATTTCTATTTACCATTTTGAAGTCAATCTAATAAACACTATAAAGATTACAGTTAGTTTTTGATTTTTTTTTTTTTTTGGGAACTTTTTAAATTTTTTTTTTCTCTTGAAAAAACGTATCACTTTTATTCTACTCAACTGGACACACACGAAAAATAAAAAATATAGGGCAAAAAACTATAGAACTTTTTTTTGGCTTTTTTATATAAAAAATTACATTTTAGATCATTCTACACTAAATAAACTTAAAAAAAATTACTGAAAATAAAAAAAAAATTAAGAAAAAAACTCAGTTTGGTTTGAAATTTTCAAAATTAATTTTTAAATTTTTTATTTTTCATATTTTGTTGTTATATTTGGTGAATTATTTTTTCTTATTCTAGTCAAATATTTTATGTTTTACCTATCGACTTCCTTAAAAAAGCAAAATATTTGTAAAGAAATTAAAAAAATAAAAAATGTATCAAATCATATAGTGAATTTTTAGGAATTCTTTTATAAATTTTATACTTTTTAAGTGTATTTAAATTAAATAAATTTTAAAAATAAGGTTTTAATTAAAATATTAAAAATTTAATAAAATAAAAATACAAAATGAATTATACCTCTGATATTTTATTAATTTTTTTTTAGTTGTACACCTTGAATTATAACTCACTTTAATAATTCTAGCCGCCACCATTACCAAATGCAGATGCAGTGTTAGTAGGAATGGCAACGGGGCGGGGCGGGGCCGGGGATCACCCTCCCCGTCCCCGATCCCCGATGGTGGCAATTTCCCCCGTCCCCGGTCCCGACCCCGACGGGGAGCCCGTCACTGCCCCCGTCCCCGTCCCCTAACGGGGATCGGGTTTCCCCGACCCCGATCATTCCCCGACCAAAAGAAAAAAAAAAAATTCAAACTACAACATTCAATGAAACAGATCTGAGATCTGTTATCAACAACATTCAACAACATTCAAGTAAATCACAGATCTGAGATCTGTTATCAACAACATCCAAAAAATAAATAAATCTATCTTACATTACAGATCTGTTATCAACAACATTCAACAACAATCGTTGCAGATCGACGGAGATCTGGAGGACGGTGGAGATCTGGAGCGGAGAGAGAGAAGCCGAGAGAGAGAGAGGAAGACGACGGAGATCTAAAGCGGAGAGAGAGAAGCCGAGAGAGGAGAGGGATGGCTCGATCGTTGCAGATCGGCGAAGATCGGCGAAGATCGTTGCAGATCGTTGCAGAAGGAATCGGCGGTGGCGAGAGGAGGACAGCGGAGGACCTCCGCCGGAGGGAGGGAGTCTACGACGGTCGGTGGTGGGAGTGTTTGAGAGAGAGAGAGAGAGAGAGAGAGTGAAACCGAGAGGGAGAGAGGTTGAATAGAGAATGAGTGATACTGAGAAAGAGATGAAATGAGGGGACTCCAGTTTTGATATATATATAATATAATTATAATTTTGCTTCGGGGGGAACACGGGGCGGGGAACGGGGGCGGGGCCGGGGCGGGGCGGGGCTGAAAAATAGATCCCCGTCCCCGGCCCGGAACAGACCGGGGATTAATTTTTAAATACCGTCCCCTCCCCGTCGGGGGTATTTTTCGGGGAAAAACCGCTAAAATCGGGGTCGGGGTCGGGGATCCCCGTCGGGCCGGTTTCAAATTGCCATCCCTAAGTGTTAGAGTGAAGATATTTTACGGTGATTTTTCTTTCGGGTTCAGCTTGTGTCCAGTCTGAGATTAGAATAGATGATGTTACTGGATTTATGGAGACTCATCATGGATTTCGTTTTAATAATCCGAACCATTCAACGTGTAGAAATCATCAAATACTATATGTCTGTAAAAAATCACGTTGATCGGATATCGATACCTATGTGATCAAAACAGTTTTTTGTCAACTGTTAATTTGTTCACCGTGTATTTTTTTATACAAAACTGATTTGATCAGATAGTAATTGATATCCGATCAATGTGATTTTTTATAAACATATAATACTCAACGAGTTCTATATATTCAACGGTTTGAATTATCAAAATAAGACCCATACTGAGCCTTTATAAACCTAATAATACTGTCTAATACGATCTTAAACTCAACACAAGCTACTGCCTTTTCTGAAAGTGATTACACAGCAATACGATTAGACTTTAAAAATTGAAAGGTACAATGATTATCCTACCTTGTACTTTGATAAAATTAAACTTTGATAAGCTCCGGAAGTTGGTCTGTAGGTTTTTATTTTTATTTTTAAAACAGTCACAAAAAATAAAATAAATTTTTTAGTCTAATAAGGCAAAATATCACATCCAATTCATAATCATTACATTGTTTCTATCACAAAAAAGTTAAAAAAGTCAAAAAGCCAAAAATCCTTTCCAAATTAGGCTTTTTACCCCCAAGCTAAAATAGCTAAAAAAATCAAAAACTAAAAAGTAAATCCACTTCCCAAACGAAGCTATAATGTATTTAAGTTATGTACCCCAAAAAAAAAAAAATAGTGTATTTAAGTTTGTTTATTGTTAGTAGTAACAAGATTAAGGAATTATTTAAAATAATTTAAATAAATATATTTTTTGATTTTTTGTAAAAAAATATAAAATATAATAAAAAAATAAAGTGGCTCAAATAAAAATTAATGTGATCTAAACAAAAAAATAAAATAAAAAAACATGCTACTCTAACACATGCCAATATAATATTTTTTTAAAAAAAACTGATTAGTACTCTATGCTGTTGGTTTTGTTCAACAATGATAGAGACCATTACAAGTGGTATTCCAGAACACCATTAATAAGTTGACATTGACTTTTAAAAGAAAAAAAAGAAAGATACAATAATATTGTGATAGTAGGTGAAATTTACTGTCACATCATTAATGATAGCACTAATTAGTGCTCTCCCTTTCAACTTGTACTTTGGTGTTGTATTTGTCGGCACTCACAGCACGTTTTTCTAATGGGCAAGGACGGCTCTGATTTTTTTTTTTAATCTAAAATCAATTTTTAACACTAATTTTTTTTATACATATTTAAAAAATAATAATTATTGTGTGTTTATTTTTTTTCATTGAAATTTGACCGTCATTGTGAATAGGTTATTTTCATTACACATCTTTTAAAATTTATATAAATATACATTAAAATTTATAATAAGAAAAATAATCAAAATAATATAAACTGAATAATCAAATGAAAAATAAACAAATTGTAATAAAAATTACTTAAACATCATTTTTCTTGCATTTTTAGCTGTAAAATTATTAATCTAATTCACATAATCCAACTTATAAGTTAAATCATTTTTGATGCATAAAATCACTAATTTATTTAATATTTCATTTGACATAGTTGAGCAAATGTAAGATTTAATTAATTTTAATTTGAAAAGAATAACAGTAAGAAGTATAGTCAATCATATTCTATACATAATCTATACTAGGGTAGCAAATGAATCGAGTTGTTCATGAACAAACTCAGCTCGGCTCGACTCGTTAAGGGTTCAGCTTTGTTAGTATACGAGTCGAGTTCGAACTTAAATATTAGGTTCGATTAGTAAACGAACCGAACTAGAACTCGAATAAGCTTAATTCGTTTATCTTTATATAAATTATATAATAAATATATTATTTATATATTAAATAATATATAAATATATATAAATAATAATAAAATTACATTATTCATATATTAAATATTATTAATAATATTTTTTATTTAAATAATATAAATAATATTAAAAAAAATTTATCGAGTAAGCCGAATTCGAGTTTAATTAATATTAATGAGCCGGGCCGAGCTCGAACCCAGTTACTTATTGAGCCAAGATCGAACTCAATAAACAAGCTCGATTACTAAATAAGTCGAGCTTGAGTTCAGCAAAATTTGACTTTGTTCAGTTTGTTTGCAGCCCTAATTTATATATTCAGAAAGTAATCATTTAATAATTTCAAATAATTCACCAAATTAATAAATTTTTTAGTTTGTTTCGCTAAAAACAATATCTATTAATTTTAATAAGAAAAATGATTTGTGGCACTAAAACTGTTGGCACTAATGGCACTAATTTCCTGTTTTGGTAACTTTATTTTTTTTATTTTTTATTTTTTACCTGATATAGAAATTAGTGCCATTAGTGCTCAACAAATTAGTGCCACAAATCAAAGCCCTTTTAATAATTTACCACATCAACTATCTATTAATTTTAGATCATAATTGAATTTTGTTGAATCTTTTTAAATTTTAATGAGATTTTTTTTTTTTTTTGTAAATTAATATAATATTTAATAAAATTAAAAAATTTTTTTTAGTCAATTTTCCAAGAATTAAAACGGTGACTTTGTCGGCTTATGCGGAAAGTAGCCGTCCTAACGTGTACATTCCACATTTGCCATGAAAGGATGTCAATTAAAAAGTTACTACAGCTCGTTTGGGGGGTTGAGATTTAATTTTTTTTGGGTTAAAATAGTTATAAAAAATAAAATAGATTATTTTAATTTAATAAAACAAAATATTATATTCAACGTATAATTATTATATTTTTTTTCTCACAAAAAGTTAAAAAAGTTAAAAAGTCATTTCCAAACGAGATTTTTTAATCCCAGACTAAATTAACCAAAAAGTTAAAAAGCCAATTCACTTCTTAAACTAACCCTAAAAAAACAGGGATAACTACACTTCAGTGGTAGGCAGAAATAAAAAATATAAACCGACCGAAAAATTTATAATTTTAATTATCAATATTTATGATTTTTATTTATTTATTTGTAATTAGTTTTTTAAAGAACAATTAGTGAAACATTCCTCTTTAATGTTGTGTAGTAGGAGAGGTCTAAGATATTTTTTTAATTAGTTAAAGTTCCTTAACATTTTTACAGAGAAAATTTAACTCAGAAAAATTTTGCCCGACTCAAAGAAATTTCAGTCCTGACTCAGAGAAATTTTAATTTTCACAGAGAAAATTTTCTGATTTCATAGAAAAATTTCAAAATTAAATTTCACTGAGTCGGGTAAAATTTCTCTAAGTCAAATTTTTTTCTGTGAAAATGCTAAGGGTTCTTAACTACTATGAAAATATTATATGTCCTTTATTTTATAAAATTTTAATATCAAGGACCTTAAAAAAAATTCACATTTTTCAAAATCTATTGATGGGATATTTTCCTTTAAAAAAATTAGGATAAATTACAAATACAATCTTGAGATTTATTAAAAATACAAATTGTCCCTTGTATAGTCTAGAAAATTACAAATGCCTATTGTCAAAACTTTTTATTTAACATAATTAATCAAAAAAAAAAAATCTTAATTGCTCTCTTATATAATAATTAAATTACCTAAATTATTAATTAAAATAAAATTTTGACATTATTAAAAATTATTACTATAATTAATTGATGATTTATTAATAAAAGAGTTAATTCGTTAAAAAATAAGAAACTTCAAGGTGTGGGACATAATTTTTAAAATCATGGAGAACAATTCATATTTTAAGTAAATTTTAAAAAATTTATTTGTAATTTATCCAAAAAAATAAAAAGTTAAAAAAAATCATAAAAGAAATTAATTTTTTTTTATAAAAAATTAAAAAATAATTTTCAAATAATTTAACTTTTTTCACTTTATATTTTAATAAAAAAATTAAAAAATCACTTTCCAAACACCCTCAACATAAAGCATTTTGTTGCCGCCCACAAAAATATAAACTCAAAGCATCATTTGTAAATTGTTGGCGGCACAAAACTCAAAACCAACTTGAGCAAGTAACGTGTCCAAAATTTTCACCTTTTCATCAAATATAAACAAATTTTATGGGGGTGTATTTGTAATTTATTTACAAAATTATTTAAAAAGTTAAAAAGTGAGAAAAAAACATACATAAATAATATAATTTTATTCCCTTTATTTTTTGATACGGTTGTTAATAAAAATAAAAAATCATTTTTAAACACTTTTAAGTTTTTTCATATTATATTTTAATTAAAAAAAATTAAAAGTTATTAAAAAAAAATCATTTTCCAAACAAACCCATAGCAACATTTCGTTGGTACCCGCAACAATATAAATTCAAAGCATCATTCCTTAATTGTATGGTGCAAAAAACTCAAAACAAGCTTCAGGAAGTAAATTGTCCTTAATTTCCACTCTTTCATCAAATATAAGAAAAAAATGGCCACAAATAATCAGTGTAATGTGGCAGTGATTGATCTAGAAGACTTTCCAGGGCAGTCGAGGAAGATGGTAGAGGCATGTGAGGAATTGGGTTGTTTCAGGATCACCAACCACCATCAATTCCTCCCTCCAACACTGTCGCTGGAGATGAAGGCGGTGATTCGGTCGCTCTTCGACCTTCCGGTTGAAATCAAGCGGCGGAACACCGACGTCATTCCCGGCAGTGGGTACATGGCACCTAGCCAAATAAATCCTCATTATGAGGCCTTTGGCCTTTATGATATAGCCTCTCATGAAGCTGTTAATGACTTTTGTTCTCTCATAAATGCCTCTCCTCACCAAAGGTTTGTTGTTAGCTCTTTCTTTCTTCTTAGTTCAGTTTTAATTTGTTTATTCTATTCAAATTACGCAGTAAAATTAATAACTTTGTTACATGTATAATAACTGAAATAATGGAGACTAAAATAACAATTGAGTCTGCTATTTACCCTAGAGTTTATGTTTTCTTATATAAAGTGTGATTAATGAACAATCAATTTCTTCGATCTGGAACTTCTGAACAAAGTTGTTAAAATCGGAATCTTAGGTGGGATTGTTGGAAAAGACTGTCATAAGATTGTACTTTTAATCAAAATAAAATAAAGAATTACCAATAATGATAATGTTTGTTAAATAATTTTAAGGGAAAATTATTTAGAAGTCCTATTAGGGAGACTTATGCTACATATGGTCCTACTAAAAAACTTATGTTCCCATAAGTCTTGTGGGAAGTTTGTTGACACATTTACCTTCAATATTAGTTGTTAATATCATAAATTAGTAATAAAACCATATATAGGAAATTGATATAAACGTAACGTAACGTGACACCTACATAAACGTAACGTGACACCTATATAAACGTAACGTGACATATCTACATAAACGTAACGTAACGTGACACCTATATAAACGTAACGTGACACCAATATGAACGTAATGTGACACCTACATAAACGTAACGTAACGTAACGTGACACCTATATAAACGTAATGTGACATTTACATAAACGTAACGTAATGTGTCACGTTACGTTTCGCAAACTTAATAAGTTTTTATTTTTTTAATCCGTTTGTTTTGAAATAGATATATAATCTTAATATATTTTTATTTTGTATTATTAATTGTAAAATTTAAAAAATTATTTATTTTTTGAATTTTTTTATTTTTTTTTATATAGAAAAATCAAAGAAAACATAGGCATTTAAAGAAAAAAAAAATCATTACAACAAACATAGGAGAACAAACCCATACACTGTAACACACACACCAAGCACACACCCACACACGGCACTGCTAACACCCACACACACCACTGCTACCTCATAGAATACACACACCCTCCACACATGGGCACCCACTTCTGTTGATCCCTCCCCAAACCAAGGACCAAATCCAGCACTACTACACAACCCAGCTCTCTCTCTCTTCTCTCTCTAACACACACCCGTACACTCTTATACAGGAAACACACACCCACACACCCTCACATGGCACTCTCTCTCTCTAGAGACCCATACACACACATACAGGAAACACACACCCACACACCCTCACACGGCACTCTCTCTCTCTAGAGACCCATGCACACACACACTGATCTCAACACACACCCACACACGGCACTCTCTCTCTCTAGAGACCCATGCACACACACACGGGCAGCTCTCTCTCTTTCTCTCTCTCTCTCTCTCTCTCTCTCTCAAGACAGGCACGACATCTCTCTCTCTCTCTCGGATTGCATCTTTGATCGCTTGTGAGGTTTGTGTGTGATGTGCTTGCCGCCACTTCCTCTTCTCATTCCGCTCCTTCTGCTCCTCCTCCTCCGCCGCCGCCGCCACCAGCTCCGGCTGCCTCCGTCGCCCCGGAAGATTGTGGTGACACTGTTTGCGAAGAAGTTTGCGAAGCAGCACAAGATTGATATCAATTCGGTGGTTGGGAGTGAGAGAGAGAGCGAGAGAGGGAAGGTGTGAAAATGGGGGTAAAAAGATTAGGATCTTGTGGAATACATTCTTATGAAAATAGGACTTGAGACTCTATAAGAAATTACACAGGACTTAGCCTAGCATAAGGTTCTGAAAAAGGACTTATAAATAAGTCTCCCTAATTTTAAAAATGTTAATTTTTTTTAATTATATAATTCATGTTTTATGTTACTACAAATTAGAGGAGATGATTTGGAGAAGGAATTTATAATCAAATTTCTGACATTGATATACATACATACATACATATTATCATATTAGAAGAATTAAATAACAATACATATATAATACATTTTTTGGTCCAATTCTACACTATTTTATGATTAGGATATCACTTTAAGATCTTATTAAATTTAAGATCACAATACGATCCTAATCGTTTGACTCAATTAAGGTCATAAAATAGTAAAATCCTATGATTTGGATTGAGATTCTGATAACTGTTGCTATTGAATAGACATTAGAATTTGAACTTATATATTGTAGTTTTTATTATTGTTATATTTGTTTTTCAAGTGTACATTGACAAAATCTAAATATTAAAGTTTTGCACCTTTTTTTTTTCTTTTCTTTCGAATATTCTAAATGTTTTTCCTATTAATTTTACAAATTTGATTGTGATTAACCAAATTTTCTTTTTGATAATTGAGAAGTCTTTCCTGCATACATAAATGTGTCATATTTGTTTCCATTTGTTTTATGATCAAATGTTTTAAAATGGTTAAGGCGCTCATAATAATTCATGTAAGAGGGAAAAATAATTTTTGAGAAGCTGAGGTAGAGCAAAGGGAGCTTTTATATACACCATGTTTTCGCCTCTTTACCCCATTATTTATTATTATAATTTTACCTCTTAACAAAATTTCTTTTTGAACAAAAATCTAAAAATTCAAAACGAAAATTCTCTATACACCTACTTCTCAACCACTGGGTACCACCTTTCTCTACCCTTCACCACTTGCTGCCATCCTTTTCAAATCACCGACCACTAGCATCTCATCTCATCTCTCCACTTCTTCGACCACCACCACTACCACCCTTAAACCCCTCACCTTTTAGATTTGCCAACCCGACCCCTTCCCTCCCCGACACACCGCACCACCTCTCCTTCCCATCTCACAATCTCTGCTCCCACCATTTGCAAAATCCTAGGCACCACCCGTATCGCCATCTTGAAACTCTGTCTTCGTTTGGTATAAATTAAAATGAGATTTTTTTTTGTTAAAATAGTCACAAAAAGAAAAAATAGGCTTTTTAACCGAATAAAGATAAAATATCACATTCAAATTATAATCATTTTTTTTTTCTTTTACAAAAGTCAAATAAACTAAAAAGTCTATTCTAAATGAGACTTTTAATCCCAGACTAAGGAGTTGTTTGGGATGAACTATATTAGTGTACTTTTTGACTTTTTGGATAAAAAAGTGAAGGAAAAAAAGATGGTTGTTTGGGATAACTTTTTGACTTTTTACGAAAAACGTGTATTAAAATATTGTATAAAATAGCAAAACTATTTTTTAACCCCTATGCATACTGACATGCAATCTGTGCATGGCAGTACGGTTGTGGCAGAGCTGTGTGTATTAGTTTTGTTGGAAAATAATTTTTTTTTGTTGTTGTTTTCCAACCGTGGTCTGGACTTGGGTACAATGATTTGAAAGGTTTGTGTTTTTTTTTTTGCTTTTTTGTTTTTTGTGTTTTTTTATTGTTTGGTAGTGGTAAACGTCTCCCACAGTGATGTCTTAGTGAACCTATACTTATATCGGAAATGCTGGAGACCCCACTGGACCCCCAGGTCATGATTCGCTGAAAACTTTTTTTTTTTAAGCCAATGGGAGGGCCACAAACATGACCCCCAGTGACCCCCACTGGGGGTCTGAGGCATTTTTGTATACTTATACCTATGCCTAGTGAATCTATTTTTCCTGCCCCTTGACTTTTGTGAATAGTGTTAATTTTTTTACTTTTTTAGTAATTTTTTGACATTTTATCTTTTATAGAGTATCCCAAACAAGCATTAAAATAGCTAAAAAGTCAAAAAATTAAAAAATTAACCTACATTCCAAACAACCCTCTAATCTAAAAAAAAAAAGAGATGGTGAGAAGGAAAAAGAAATAGAAGAAGAAGAAGATGCTGGGGTAAGGAAAAGATGTGAGATGTGAGATGTGAGATGTGAGATGTGAGATTTGACATGAGGATATATTTGGAGCATTTATTTATACAACAATACTAGGGCCTGAATTTTCTTGGCTTAAATAGCTCAAATGTCTCAAAATGACATCGTTTTGGGTGTAAAACGATATCATTTTGATACATTCGAGCCACACAAATTCGGGCCATCAAATATTTTTCTTATGTATATATATATATGCACAATCGGTAGGAGAATAAGAGGAGAATAGGAAAATAAGAAACTAGCTGCCCGTCCTTATTTTTTGGGGTTTAAGGTGAAATAATGTTCGGAGGTCTTTTAGATATTCATAAAAAAAGAATAATTCTATTTGGTTTAGAATTTTCAAAAATAATTTTCTAAGTTTGCAATTTGTATTTTTTAATTTTTTTTTTGTATTTGTTATTTTTTTTAAAAAAATTCATAAATATTATATTTTTTAAGTGTATCTAGATTAAGTGTATCTATAAAATAATAAAAGAATTGTTTTAAATATTAAAAAAAATTCACTAAAAGAACACATAATTAGGCCATAAAAAAAATAGGCCAAAAACAATTGAGGTAAAAACTAATACATATACATATATCTTATATTTTATTTTTTCAATTGGGCTAACAACTAACATTTACAACTTTTATTTAATTGGCTTTTTTATCAATTAGGCTAAACAGAATTTATTAGGGCCCTTTAAACTGACCTCAATTAATAAAATAGAATTGGACCATTTTTAATTTTTAATATAATACAAAACTAATGAATTTAGAATCCTTTTTTTGACCCTAATTTTTGGGGCCTTGGGCACGAGCCTTATTAGCCTTAGCTCAAGGCCGGCCTTGGAAAGTGCATAACACAATGGTAAGACTTGAACTCAAGAATCGTGCTTATCAAGAGAGTATTTTATCCACTAGGCCAAGCCATTGGTCATAAATTTGGAATATTGAGGGGTTTAAAAAGACAATAAAAATTTAAAAGATTTTAATGGAGTGTAATGAAAATGTGGGCATAATGAGAGAAACAAATATCTAAAAGACCCTAGGCACCACCCGTATCGCCACCTTGAAACTCTATATCTAAAAAGAGTAATGATATAGAACTCTAAAAATAGAATTTTAATATGAGCTCTAGTGATCTGACAAAGTAAAAAAAAAAAAAAAATACAATAAAAATATCACATCACATGATGAGACTCACCATTAGAGCTCTCTCTAGAACTCTTTCTCTAAAACTCTCAAAAAAGAGATGGTGGGAAGGGAAGAGAAAGAGAAGAAGATGATGGGGTAAGGAAAAGATGTGTGATTTGACAGGAGGGTATATTTGGAACATTTATTTATACATATATATACAAAATCGGTAGGAAGATACGAGAAGAATAGGGAAATAAGAAGCTAGCTGGGCTCGCCCTGGGTTTTTGAGATTTAAGGTGAAATAATTTTTTGGAGGTCTTTTAGAGATTCATAAAAAAAAAATTATAATTTTGTTTGGTTTAGAATTTTCAAAAGTAATTTTCTAAATTTGTAATTCGTATTTTTTAATATTTTTTGTATTTGGTAATTTTTGTTAAAAAAAATTTACAAATATTATACTTTTGAAGTGTATCTAGATTAGGCGTATCTACAAAATAATAATAAAAATTTGCTTTAAATAATAAAAAAAAATTCACTAAAGAAAACATAATTAGGCTAAAAAAAAAAAAGGCCAAAATGAATTGAGGTAAAGACTACTACATATACATATATCTTATATTTTATTTTTTCAATTGGACTAACAACTAACACTTAATTTTTTTTAAATTGGCTTTTTTTTATCAATTAGGCTAAACAGAATTTATTGGGGCCCTTTAAACTGACCTCAATTAATAGAATAGAATTGGACCATTTTTAATTTTTAATATAATACAAAACTAATGAATTTAGAATCTTTTTTTTGAACCTAATTTTTGGAGCCTTAGGCAGGCCTTATTAGCCGTAGCCTAGGGCTGCTCTTGGAAACTACATAACACAATGGTAAGACTTGAACCCAGGCATCGCGTTTGTTAAGGGAGTATTTTATCCACTAGGCCAAGCCATTGGTCATAAACTTGGAACATTGAGGGGTTTAAAAAGACAATAAAAATTTAAAAATTTTAATTGAGTGTAATGAAAATGTGGGCATAATGAGAGAAATAAATATCGTGTAAATAGAAGCTTGGATGAGCAAATCACTTTATCTGAATTTGATTCCTAATTTTGTATGAAACCTTGTTAAGGAAATGCCAAAACATTCCCCATGAACCTCAAACAAGATGAGGGGAAAAATTTGAGAGGCGAAGGGTAAGAGTAAGGGCAATTTGCATTTTGGGGCATACTTCTTTTTGTATTGCAATGTCTACCACGGAAGTTGTTTTCAATTCTCACCCTTTCTTGTTTGCAATTATTATTAGAGAAACTATACAGATGTATGCTCAAGCAATACACAAGTTGGCTATGGATATTGCTTGCAAGCTAGCTCAAGGTATGGGGTTGGCTAGCTTTTCATTTGAGGGATGGCCTTGTAAATTTAGGATCAACAAATACAACTTCAGCCCCGAGACTGTAAACTCCTCCGGTGTGCAAATACACACCGATTCAGGGTTCCTCACCATACTTCAGGAGGATGAAAACGTTGGCGGTCTTGAAGTCATGGACAAGTCTGGTACATTCGTTGCAGTGGAGCCTTTGCCGGGAACTCTTCTTGTCAATCTCGGAGACACTGCTAAGGTGGGTAAATCTTGTTGAGATTTTCTCTTGTTTGATTGCATAGTTGCCTTTATTATTGTCCCACATTGGAAAATCAACAAAACTTGAATGGGTTCATTTATTTCAAAGAATCCATTATGCGCACCAAGCCTAAAATGTGTGTTTTGTGATATTTTGCACGTACACTTATTTTTTTTTTATCAATTATTTACTTGAATAGATAGATATGTTTTCGGAATTTGGATCTTTCGTCCAGATTTAGTGTCTCCATATCATAGTATGGAGATTTAATGAAAATATTAGCCGGTGGCAGAGGCGATGCGTGTACTTAGCTTAAGTAGTATGAGTCTTTTATGGGTCAAAGCCTTCCCACCTTTTTGTGTATTATAATTTTTCTCTTTTTAAAATGAAAACACTGTCACGTAGCATGTGGAGAGTAAAAGCTTCACTATACTAATTGAGGCCTTTACTTAATAATAGTACTAGCTGGTGACACACCCGATGCGTGTGTAAGTAAAAATAAAAATAAATAATAAAGAAATTAATATCATAATATATAAGTTGCTTAAATAGTAATTGCGTTCTTAATGAAATTCAATGTCTTAGATTTAAACATTGTTTGTGCTGCACTATAATAATTTTTTATTTTAACATATAAAAATCTACCAATTTATTTATTTATTTGGTGAGCCAACCAATTAATTAATTAATTTAATGGAATTGACAAGGGCAGAAATTGATCTGCTCTTTTAGGATGAAAAACGGCATCGTATGGAAAAAAGATGAGCTTACTCTTCAAATTACAACTTCTACTGTTTTATTACGTTGCTTTATCTCAACCATTTAATCCTTTCCTATGGAAGAACCAAATCTGGACAAAGGATCCAGATCCATGTTTTTGGACCAATTGTTACAATAGTCAAATCTGTTGGATTGGTCATGTATGTCTTTTTCATCAATAGATACTAAACAGTCTAAAATACATTAGTTTTCATTTGTTTTCAACACATCAAAAAATTTTGTGTGTAAATAGTTACGATTAAGGGAAAGGATTTCGTGGGTGTTTAGCAATATTGAATTCACTTTTGCTCAAATACAGATTGTGCTGATATTTGTTTTTTCTGTGCTTGTTGAAATGTGAAGGTATGGAGTAATGGGAGATTATGCAATGTGAAGCATAGAGTAGTATGCAAGGAACCAAGAACAAGAATGTCGATTGCTTCGTTTCTGTTGGGACCAAAGGAGGCAAAAGTGGAAGCCCCCGCGGAATTAGTGGATTCCTCACGCCCGCGCTTGTATGTTCCTTTCTTTTACCTAGATTACAGAAATCTTCGAATCTCAAAAGAGTTACAAGCTGGTGAAGCTCTTGATTTTGTACGTGCCAACTCTGAAAAAGAACATGTGCCGAAGCTTAATAAAAGAAAGGATTGATGCACCATTTGTATTTACATGATAAGAAACTAGTGAAATTGAAATTTGGGGAGCTTAATTGTATGGCTTCTGACTTAATAAACAATGTATTGAAGACTGATAGTTTATTAGCTCCAAGTTGACCCTGTTCTATTTTTGAGTTGAGCTCAAACTTCAGCTATAATGTTGTTTTTGTATTGAAAACTTCAGCAATAGCTTTAGTTGGAATTATGTATTACAATAAGGCACTGGCTGACCTCGTGTTGGCTCAACGTACATAAGTTGCTTGTACTTTATTATAGAATCTTTTGGTCGCATTTTATAAATCAATTTTTTTATTTAGTTTATAAGTTAACAAATAAGTCGATGCTTAAATAAGATATAACAAATTTATTTCATTCAAATTCAATGACAACTAGTGAAAATAAGATGTAATATTACTTTTCAATGTGGCCCCTTTAGGATTGTATTTTTTTTCATATTTATTCTTATGTATCAATGTTTCTCTGAAAAAAGGGATAATTTTCAGTTAAGTTCTATTTTTCTTATAAAAATACTATTAACACATGATTCAATCCTATCAATATATCATTAATAATGACTTAATGGTTTTTTAATGAAAAAAGTATAACTTATTTGATATTTTTTCTCACACAAATAAGAAGAAGAAGAAGAGAAGCATCTCACCTATTGAGATTTAATGCTATATACATGTTTGACCCAGTATGAATAGAAAGAAGAGAATACAAGAAATGAGAAATGAAAATGAAAATACAAACAGTTCTACCGACTTTTGAGATTGATGGAATGGGCTAGCGAGTCAGCCAAGCGATTGTAGATTCTCGGAACATGGGTGAAGGTGATCTCCCTAAAGCGCTTGATCAAGTCAATGGCAAGTTCTTGGTACGACCCCCCTTCATCGGGTGGTCCTTGTATGGGGGGTGCGCCACTAGAAATCGGGCTTGAAGCTCTCGCCTTACCAACGAGCCGACAGCTGATGGCTGTTGGTCACAACTACTACTTACCGGCCTCGTTCGTAGGCCTAGCCCACTACCCCACCTGACTGATTTGTCTCAGAGGTTACTGTTTCAAGTTGTAAAACCAAGATTACCTTTTTTCCTCTCTCTATGGTCGAGCTATATAAAGAACCTCTATGTGTTAATGGGCCTTTCCCTCTCCTGGAAGCAGAATCCTACTTTTGAAAACGAGTAACTTTACTTGCAAGATCTACATTGATAGTAATAGGTCCTTGATGACGAATTCCAAGATAACAAGAAATATTTATTAATCGTTCGATGTCTGTTGACAGGGGATCAGTTCCCTTGGCATCGGTTCAGTTCACTCGAGATCAGTGCTTAATGCTCTACTCAATCGGAATGGGCTCAAGATGAAGGAGGAGGAGGAGGAGGAGGAGGAGGAGGAGCAGGAGCTAGCTTTAATTGAAGTAGGGGCGAAATCAAAGCAAAGAAATTCTAAGTTCATGCCATGACAATCTATATGGAAGTGAGACCCTCTCAGACCTGACATTGAGATCGACAGAGACCTTGATGTAACCTGAGACCGGCACTCCTATTCTCTTAACTCTCGCTCCTTGCTCCTCTTCTTCGACTTCGCGGCTGCTAATTAGCACTAATGCTAATGGGGACCATCGATCAAGAAGGACTTCAGAGACGTTCTTATTGTTTTTTATTTCTATAGGTGAGGCCTTTTTGGAACTCATTCATAGGCGTTTTTTTTTTCCAAGTGGATTTTGGGATATAGTGCTAGTTGGACTGCTCTTCTAGTACTAGTAGTGGTCCATTATGCCAGATCAATCTAAATAAGAGTCTTTATCAAGCCGTAGTCTTCCTGTAACTAGGCGATGAGAAGTCTTCAATCCGCTATTCCTTCGACCAAGAAGTAGAACTTCATTCCTTCCCATGTGTTCATTCTTGCGTCCTCCAGAGATAGAAAGCACTTTAGGGCAGAACCACTAAGCGTCTGCTGGAAGATTGGAGCGAGGAGCTATTCGGTTGCGCCTTGAGGGTGTTTTGCTCTTATCTGCATAAAATTGGCACTGCTGACAGGCCCTTACATACTTCGCATAATCATGCTCCATAGGCATTTTGGCCAGTAGGCTACTATTTCAGATCAATTCCTGGAGTCATGCCAACAAAGCCAAATCGGTGCCACAACCCCTTCAGTAGTGGAGGGGTAGGGTAAGAATAATACAATACTGACTTTCATACGATTCTATTCATTTATTCTAGGTAATCTTCGAGTAAAATAGGAAGAAGAACGGGCAAGACTGGCTTAGTTAGCTACCAGCCTCAGGTTTAGACAACCCTTTTTTATTCCAGAATAGAATAGGAATGAGAGTCCAGTTCCTCTATTTCATCAAAAACAGAAGAACGAGGAGATCACCCATCGCTCATTGAATTAAAGAAAGAAGCTCACTCAGGAAAAACATCCACCCTTATTGAGCTACTTAAGCTACCAATAGTGGATTCTCTATGGTATGGAATCTTCCTCGGCAGTGGAAGCATCCTTTTCAGAATACGCATATAGGCTGTTTTACGCGTTGTATCGAATTAAACCACATGCTCCACCGCTCGTGCAGGCCTCCGTCAATTCCTTTGAGTTTCGGTCTTGTGACCGTGTCATCTCGTATTTGGTCTAGATCTTATCAATAGTTAGATAAGATTGAAAGAAAACTCTGGAAGAGTGCTGTGGTCTTGCTATGGCTTTGGCTTGGTAAGCAAGCAACCACTTATGCAGGCGCCAACTCCCAGTTCTTTCTCTTCTTTCTTTTTTAGTTTAGTATAGAATCCGCTGTGGGAAGAGAAGACCACGTAGCCTTGCTATGCTAAAGGAATGGATTTCACTGTTTAGGGAGTGACCCGAGGGTGACATCATAAGCTGTTGTCGGAATTGGCTTTCAGGCGTGGATGCCGTTCTTTATAGGTATGTTGTTCTAGTTTGAAGCCGTTTTATGCTATTCTTTGATTATAAATATGAGGAGTTAGATGCTCGAAAGTCCTGAGGTCTCCTAATGGTGTCCTTCCCCTTGAAGAACGTCTGGCTTTTCATGATCTGGAATAAGCTCCGTTCCTATTTCCCTTGGTGTGCTTCCAGCTCAGCTGGCTACTTTCTCATTCGTGCCATTTGTTATTTTCCAAAAGCGTCTACCCCTTCAAAATGGCGACCCTTGCTTGTCTTTCCGCTTCTGCCTTTTCGGCCTAATCAGCTATCTTACTGCTTTTGTTTTAGGCATCTAGATAAGAAATGTCATTCCCTTGTCCGATTCTGTTCAAGTCCTCTCTTTTGGTGTGGGCTCAGGAACAGATTTTTCAATTTCTGGCTCAACCTTAGCACCTATATCTCCTAACTCATCTTCCAACCACGGATGACGAGTCCAGAAGGAAAGCCTATTAATAGGAGATCAGGCTGTTGTCCATTGGATAACTTCAATACAAGGGGAAACAATAGGGGGTCGATTGATAAAGCTTGATATTAAACATACGAGCTTTGCTAATCTTTAGATGCTCATTTCGACCAAGGATCAAAAGGGAAGACGAAACTTCCCACGGACACTTGTGTTTAATCCTAGATTGATCTCTCTACGCATCCCGTGAAAAGCTGCTTTCTTTGTGTAAGCCTTCAAGTCGACGTTCAAATAAAAAGTTAAGTCTAAAGGGGTGCCCATTGACCAAGTGGCCCACCTAATTTACATTTTCAAGGATTTAGGATTGATAATTGGGCTCATAGGGCGGCCATTGACCAGGTGGCCCATCCAATCCACATTTTCAAATGTTTGCGATTGATAATGAAGTTCGGTGGTACTATATGTATCAATTACTATATATCCTAGTGTATCAATTAGTATTATATCATTATTATTAATCCCACCCATTATATAAATTACAAATACTCAAAATTTTTAAAATTATGTCACATTGTCGGTTAGTATACTAATTAATATATTAATTAGTACATATAGTATTATTCAATTAAGTTTATAGGATTGGACTGGATACTTTTTAACTTGTTTTTGTCAAATGAATTACATTTGGCAATAATTCTTGAGCCAGGTACGACCTGGTTTAACCAAATTATTAATATATATATTTTTATAAATTATATGTTGATGATACTATTTTTCTTTGAATAATGGGTCAGGCTGATCCAGGCTTCCCACACAGTTGTCCGATCGCTAGTTCGTTGAGAAACCTGCACAAGAGTTCAACGGGGAATGGGAGTCCCCTAGCGAACCTTCCGACGAACAAGTTAGAGAGGAGAGATCAACAGAGTATAGAGATAAGATGGTGATAAGGAACTTAACCTTCTCCTTGTCTTAGAAGCCTGCTTATATCCTTTGCTCATCATTTCCTTGTCCACTCCGATCTGTCATGTTTGCCGAAAGTCTATGTCCTAGCTTGCCTTGTTCATGGTGAGGCTATCCTGTTCCGTCGTGAAGGGGTTATCATAATAAATGCTACAGGGAACCCCATTAATGGCTGATGTATGGTACAATAACTCTGCAGGATCTTTGTTTGCTTATGTGGCTAGTTCTTCTCTTGACAAGTGTCTGGATGTCATTGGTCCTTGGTGCAACGCTGGGTTCCAAGAACGTTGGGCTTTAGTATTTGAATCATGGATTGGGCCTTAAGTGGTAGGTCAAAGACCCCTATGGGCCTACCTATGTCAGTAGTCCTCTATTCTCAAGTGCAGCTTCAGTCCAACGAAGGGAATAAGGAAGAAGACGGGGGTGGGGGGATCGACTGCAAAGGGTGACAGAGTGGAAGGATTGACCGGAAGGCGGACTGACCATGAAGGGTGACCGAGTGGAAGGACAGACAGCGAGGAGGGCCGACCGCGAAGGGTGACCGAGTGAAAGGACCGACCGCGAAGAGGGTCGACTGTGAAGGGTGACTGAGTAGAAGGACCGACCGGAAGGCGGACCGACCGCGAAGGGTGACCGAGTGGAAGGACTGACCGCGAGGAGGACTGACCACGAAGGGTGACCGAGTGGAAGGATCGACCGCGAGGAGGGCCGACTGCAAAGGGTGACTGAGTGAAAGGACCGACCGGAAAGCGGACCAACCGCGAAGGGCGACCGAGTGGAAGGACGGACCGCGAGGAGGGTCGACCGTGAAGGGTGACCGAGTGGAAGGAGAAAGGGCGGTGTGCGGGGCTCGAGGAGCGGCGGGGCACGTGATGATGTGAAGTGGAATAGACAGGGAAGGGGAAGAGAGTTGTGGATCGTAGTCGTACAAGTGGCATAATCCTTAAATGGGGGAGGTGACGCGTTAGCAAGAAGTGAAGGGATAGGGTGATATAGGGCAGTGAAAAGGCATGGGCGGGAGTTTTCAAAATTTTTCAAACTGGCGAAGTTTAATCTTGACCCTTGGAATATAGGAAAACTGTGGGCATTTGGAGTTATTCACTTTACCTACCACATCGCAAAAAACAAACACATCCCTAAAGTGAACTCATTTGTCTCGTGTGACATGCCTCTGCAACACTTTGCGAACTTCCTTGTGCCAGCATCCGAAGCAATACGTAGACACGTAGAAGAAATGGCTTGAAATGAAGTGCCAGCCACAAGGCTTGACTCGTTAGGAGATGATGATGCGGTGGAGTTGGCGGAACAATATCGAGTGGAGTGAAGGGAGAAGAGGGGAGCTGGCCAAGCGGTGTGGGCTCGTCCAATGACGATGATTGTAGCTGCTAAGCCCATTAGCCAAGTGGAGCCAGACCACTGGCATACCAAGGTCGACAAGTCCACGTTTACGGCGGAGGAGTTAGAGGAGGTACGAAGGAAGTACCAAATCCCCGCGGAGATAGAGCTGATGCTGCCCATATTGAAAGAGAGGGCGTCGGATCCGTGGCCGATGGGGTTCACGCTATACGAAGAGGCGCTGCTAGGTGGCATGAGGCTACCGCTCCCCCAAGTAGTGGTGGACGTGCTTAACAAGCTGGAGGTGGCTCCAGGGCAGTTGATGTCGAGCGCCTAGAAAATACTAATGGCTTGTGCGAGCGCTTGGCCGCAGGCTACTGGGGGGGCGCAAATGATGGTGGAAGAATTCTTCTCCTGCTACAAAGCCTCTGGCTAACAGGAGATGTGGGTGACCTTGCAGGCAGTGGCGGGCCGGGGTCTAGTGGCAGGTTTGCCGTCTTCGATAAAGGGGTGGAGACCGAGATGGTTTTTCGTATCAACGAACGGTGGTAGGGTAGTTCGCACAACATGGAAAGTCCCCACAAAATCGGTGGAGCCAAAGTTGGATGTGGCGGCTGAAGACAGGGTGAAGAAGGTGAAAGAGTGGAGGGAGGAGAAGGGGCTAAAGTGGGATGAGCTGATCTTGCCTTTGACCTTGTTTGCCCTGAGGCTGGGTCCGCAGCCGACAGAGAAGGATCTGGCGAGGGAAGAATTGGAGGCGCGGAGGAAGGCGGAGGAGACGGAGGACAGGAGATGGTTCGCCAAGGCGAACAAATATAAGGAGACACAATTGGGGCCTGCCCCTAAGCTAGTGATGAGGGAGTGGGCCCGATCGCATCCCAAACCGTTGGGCGATAAAGACTTAATTGGCTTTGCCCCACTGCCGCCCCTGGTAGACCCGTTGAAGGAGAGGGGTAAGCAGGAGGTGGAGGCAGTGTTGAAGAAGCTAAGGAAGAAGAGGGCGGGGGCAGAGGGAGGGAAAGACGCGTCTGTCTTGAAAAAGATGAAGGTTGGGGGCGAGGGTGCCTCTTTGGTGGGGAAGATGAAGGAGGAGAGGATGGAGGCAGCGCCAACGGGGGCGAAAGAGACCGCTCAAGTGGTGAAGGAAGATAAGGGTCCGAGTGCCCAAGTACGGAAAAAACACTTGGGCCCAAGTGGCCCTATGGTGATGACGGTGGTATCTACACCAGAAGGAACATCCAGTCCTAGTGAAGGGAAGACTGGGATCAGCAAACAAAAGATGAGTGCCGCGCTGGCGACAGCGTTGTACCACGCGCGTACGCTGGCAGGTCGTTCGGCAGAAGGGGAGGAAGCTAGGGTCGCAGCCGATCGCCTTGTTGGAGTTGTGGAGGATGCGGCTGTACGGTCAATGGCGCGGTTGACAAAGGCCGATCTCTTGAGGGGGTTCTATTCAGCCCAGATAGAGGTAGCGACCTTGGCGACTGGCCGATGAACAAAACAGTGTGCTTAAAGATGGAGGTAGAGCCGCTGAGGGCCCAGCTGGAAGAGGCAAAGTTACAGTTGCAGAACCTAAGGGTTAAGACGGCGGGGTGGAGGAAGGCCGCTCGGAGTGCATGCGCCAAGGGGTTGAAGTATACGCAAAGGGCGAAGAACATGGAGGTGTTGGCTCTGGTGCAGAGCTACTTGGTGGAGCAAGCTAGTGCCGAGCTCCTTGCCACCAAATCAGAGCTGGAAGCGGAGCACCACAAGGCGATATCGCTAGAGTTCGAGTTGGCGGGTGAGAAGATGAGGCTAGAGGAAGCCTAGCAAGCCTGCACCACTTCCAACGAGAGGTGGGAGGAGGCCATGACCAGCAACAAAGATCTGTAGGACCAGGCGGTCAAGGATAAGGAAGAGGCCGATGGTCGGATCGCGGCATTGGAGAAGGCCCTGGCAGAGGAGAGGGAGAAATTGGCATCTGAGAGGGCGGCGTACCCCGACCTGTGTATGGCAGCCGTAGAGCAATTCAAGGGGTTCGCCGATTTCCAGATGGCCATAGATGCCACCGTCGCCAACAGCCTGGCGAATGAGGGAAATAGGGGAGCTGGGCTGTCGGGAGCGGCCGCTAGAGGTAGGAGTGAAGAGGAAGTGATCCAGAGCTTCCAGCGGTCTGACTTCTACAAGCATGAGATGAGCGAGTTCTGGGACAGCGGTTGGATGACCTTCAAGCACAAGGCGCAGGAGCTGTTCCCAGACGTTGACTTCAGCCTCGTGAAGGTAGGCAAAGACGACGTTGCTCAGACCCCCCTGGACGAGGGCATTGAAAAGGAAGATCTTGCCTCTAGTGAGGAAGAGTGACTTGTGGGAAAATTTTCTGTTTATATGATTTGTTGTTTTTGTTTGTTTGTTTGTTTATATATATATATATAACGTCTGCAACAAATTTTATGAAAGTGTAAGTTGGTTAATAAAACAAGGAGTTGTCTGATGTATTGTTGTTGTTTTTGTGTTTTTGATTTGTAAATTTGTGTGTAAATTGTGTGCAATGGTTAAAATGGGCAATCAGTGAGAAGTGAAAATATGAAACCGTAGTAAACATGAAAGTGTTAAAAATGGGTGAACCATGATGGGGAAAATGTTAAAAATGAATAATTAGTGAAATTTTGACTGGGAAAAATGGATATGAAACTTTGATATGAAAATGGATATGAAATGTTAAAAATTGGTGAACCATGAGAGCTTGATACGAAATTTCGTAAGTAAGCCATGATTGGAAAAATATTAAAAATGGGCAGACAAGCTAACTTGTATGATTAGTGAAAATGGATGGTCATGAACTTGGATTTTAACTAAGTATGGCAACCATGCCGTGATATTAAGTTGTGAAAATGGATCGGCTAAATTTTTCGTTCGAGTACTGACTAAGACTTAGAGGGCTCTGCCGCACTGAGTCGGTCTAGCTGGGCTCTGCGTGTTTAGTCTGACTAAGACTTTAGCTAACTCAGCATGGCTGAGCTCTTCATGCTCAGTCTGGCTGGGGTTTAAACTAACTCAGTTTGGCTGAGCTCTTTGTGCTCAGTCTGGCTGAGGCTTTAATTAACTGAGTCTGGCTGAGCTCTTCGTGCTCAGTCTGGCTGAGGCTTAAACTAACTTAGTCTGGTTGAGCTCTTCGTGCTCAGTCTGGCTGAGGCTTTAATTAACTCAGTTTGGCTGAGGCTTTAACTAACTCAGTCTGGCTGAGCCTTTAATTAACTCAGTCTGGCTGAGACTTTAGCTAACAAGTTGTTATTGAATCACGATGCAAGTAATGGAGATATAAAGTCATTGTCATTGAAGGCACAACTTGTGGATCATAAGTTTACACCAATGGAGCAGTACAAAAAGGAAAATGCAACAACGGAGTGGTACAAAAACATGAAACATCATTTTACTGGAAATAACTCTTCAAGTGATTAGCATTCCACGGATGAGGGAGGTCTCTGCCTTCCATGTCTTGGAGTCGGTAAGTCCTTGGGCGAGGTCTGGCTTTAACAACGTAAGGTCCTTCCCATTTGGCTGCTAGTTTTCCCTCGGCGGGATTTTTGGTGGCAAGAGTCGCTTCGTGCAAGACAAGGTCCCTTACGGCGAACTCCCTCAGTCAGACTTTACGGTTATAGTGTGTTCTTATTTTCTGTTGATATGAGGCCCGTCTGACAGCAGTGGTCTCTCAGAGCTCTTCAATTAGGTCTAAGTCAGCCCGACGCTATTCTTCGGTTATTTCTGGATCTGGATGTAAAACCCTCGGGGTCAGCAGGCCGATTTCCACTGGGATGACCGCCTCAGCGCCGTATGCTAAGTGAAAGGGGGTCTCCCCAGTAGGGGTTCGGGCGGTAGTGCGATAGGCCCAGAGTACGTTTGGTAATTCCTCAGTCCAGAGTCCCTTAGCGGCTTCCAACTTAGTTTTGATGATCTTCAAGAGAGAGTGGTTGGTGACCTCTACTTGTCCATTAGCTTGGGGATGACCTGGGGGAGAAAAACATGGTTAAATATGGAGCTCTGCACAGAATTTCCTGAACTTGGCATTGTCGAATTGCTTGCCGTTGTCTGAAACGATGGCTTGAGGGATTCCAAATCGGCATACGATCGACTGCCAGATAAATCTGGTTGTGTTCCGTTCAGTAATTGTGGCAAGGGGTTTCGCTTCCACCCATTTGGTGAAGTAATCAATGGCGACTATAGCGAACTTGGTTTGGCCCCTACCAGCGGGTAATGGACCAACTAAGTCGATGCCTCACCTGGCGAATGGGTAGGGGCTGCTGAGTATAATCAGTTCTGTAGGGGGAGCATGGGGAATGTTGGCAAAGTGCTAGCACTTATCACACTTAAGCACGAATTCAGTGGCATCTTGGTTGAGAGTAGGCCAGAAGTAGCCGGTGCGAAGTATTTTATGGGCCATCGATCTGGCACCCGAATGATTACCATATACACCCTCGTGGACTTCCCTCATTACATAGGTCGCTTGAGCTGGACTGAGGCACCTGAGGTATGGGCGTGAAAATCTACGTTTGTACAGTAGGTCATTGATGAGGATGTAATCGGACGACCGGGCTCTGACTTTGGCGGCCTGCTGTTTGTCGGCTGGCAACTCCCCACTTGTCAAAAATAGAAGGATGTCCGCCGCCTATGGAATAGGTTCATTTTGGAGGAAGTGGACCTCCTACTGGGTTGGTGAAGTAGCCGGGTAGGCCAAGTATTCAAGACGGACGCCATGACTGAGGTCTGACTGGTCAGTAGAGGCTAATTTAGCCATTTCATCTGTCTTGGAGTGTTTTGACCGAGGGATATGTTTGATGTGGAAAGTGTTGAAAAGGCGAACAAGGGGGAGTGTAACATCCCTATAGGCGCGCATGGTGTCTTCCTTTACGTCGAATTCCCCCGTAATCTGTCTGACGATCAGTTGAGAATCACTGAACACTTGGATATGGCTCACATCAATGTCTCTGGATAGGCGAACACCTGCTATCAAGGCCTCATACTCGGCCTCATTATTGCTCGCGTCGAATAGGAAGCGGAGAACACACTTGAAATAACCGCCCTCGGGGGTGGTGAGGATGAGACCAGCCCCACTGCCTTCTTTACGGGATGATCCATCGACATTGAGGGTCCAGGAGTGGGGATCTTCTGTTTCAGTGTTGAGTTGCCTGGGCTGAGGGGGTGTGGTGGGAGTGGGATTGGTGAATTCCAAGATAAAATCGGCAACAACATGTCCTTTGATCGTTGTTCGAGATCGGTAAGAGATTTCAAATTGGCTGAGCTCGACAGACCATTGCATGAGTCTACCGGACGACTCTGGTTGTTGCATTACCTTCTTCAAAGGTTGGTCAGTGGGGACCACTATGGAGTGAGCTTGGAAATAAGGTCGGAGTCGTCTTGAGGCTATGACCAAGGCAAGGGCCATTTTTCTAGCAGAGGGTAGTTCTGTTCGGCCCCCACTGAGAGCTTGGCTAATGTAATAAATTGGATGCTGTACTGAGTCGTCCTCCCTAATGAGGGCCGCACTGACTGTGGTGTTCGATACGGCTAAGTAGAGAAAGAGGGTCTCACCAGAGAGCGCCTGAGAGAGTAGGGGGGTTGGCCATGCACTGCTTCAATTGTTAAAAAGCCTCTTCAGATTCAGTGGTCCACTCAAAGGCTAGCCGAAGGACTTTGAAAAAGGGGAGGCACTTGTCTGTAGCGCGGGAAATAAAACGGTTGAGGGCGGCGACTCTACCGGTAAGCCTTTGGACCTCTTTAACCGTTCGAGGTGACTGCATTTCTATAAAGGCCTTGATTTTTTCGGGGTTGGCCTCAATACCCTGTTGACTGACCATAAAACCCAAGAATTTCCCAGATCCTACGTCGAAGGCACACTTCTCCGGATTCAGCTTCATTTGATACTTGCGTAAGGTGTCGAAAGTCTCTCGCAGGTCTGTCAGATGATCAGAGGAGAGATTGCTCTTGACAAGCATGTCGTCGATGTATACTTCCATGTTCCGACCAATCTGGTGATGAAATATGGCATTGACTAACCGTTGGTAAGTTGCTTCGGCATTTTTTAACCCGAATGGCATAACACGATAGTGGTAAGTTCCCCGGTCAGTGATGAAGGAGGTGTGTTCCTGGTCAGCCGGGTGCATCAGGATTTGATTGTAGCTGGAGAAGGCGTCCATAAAAGTAAGCATCTGATGGTCGGCAGTGGCGTCGACAAGCAGATCGATGTGGGGGAGAGGGTAACTATCTTTGGGGCAAGCTCGGTTAAGGTCGGAGTAGTCGACGCAGAGTCGCCATTTTCCATTGTTTTTACGGACCAGGACCACATTCGACGACCATCTGGGGTAGTCCACGTTCTTGACAAACCATGCCTCTACTAGTTTGTCTACCTCGGAAGCAATAAGAGCATTGCGGTCCGGGTGAAAGATACACTGTTTCTGGCAGAAAGGTCAGAAATGGGGCTCGATGCTGAGACGATGAGTGATGAAGGAGGGATCAATACCCGGCATGTTGGAATGAGTTCAGGCAAACACATCGTTGTGTTCGATTAGGAGAACTGTAAGGTCGGCTTTGGCTTGGGAGGATAGTTGGCTGCCAATCTTGGCTGTTTTTGTTGGGTTGGAGAGGTCGATGGAGACCTCAACAAGTTTTTCCACTGGTTTCCCTCTAACTAACTCGTCTTCGTCTCTGACGTCGAGGCCTTCAATGATCATAACCTCATTCAGCTTGACCTCTTTAAGAGAAGCAACGTAGCATTCTCTGGCCACAGTCTGCTCTCCCCTCACGGTGCTGACCCCGAGGTCGGTAGGGAATTTCATGGCCAGATGGTATGTGGATGTGACAGCTTGAAAGGCGTTAAGGGCGGTGCGACCGAGGATGATGTTATAAGCAGAGGGATAGTTGACGATGAGGAAAGTGAGCAAATTGGTGGTCTGCCGCGGATACTCTCCGATGGTGATGTGAAGATCGATGGAGCCTATGGAGGTCACCCGATCCCCAGTGAAGCTGACCAGTGGGGTTTGGAGAGGTGATAAGCTTTCTTCCCCGACCTTGAGCTGGCGATAGACATTCAAGAAGATAATGTCTGAGGAATTACTGTTGTCGACAAGCACCCGTCTGACTTTGTAATTGGACAAGAGAGCAGAGATGACGAGAGGGTCGTCGTGAGGGTAACGAATGCCTGTGCAATCGGCCTCCGTAAAGGTGATGGGCTCCATCCACTGTTTGGGATGTTTGAGGGGGCGCTCCAAAGTCGCGACTTCTTTGTCGGAGCTCTGCCTGGTTTTTCTGAGTTCGGCTTGCTGGGCCGAATGGGATGGTCCTCCGCACGCAAGCCTGCCAGCAATGACTCTGATCTCTCCAACCGGGGGAGTAGGGTTGCCTTGTGCTTGGGGTTGCGGCGGGGGCCGATCATTGCCTTGGTTAGGGTGTCTGGGTTGTCGGGGAGGAGTGTGTTGGCGGTTGTCCCTAGCAGGTTCGGTCCTCGGCCGTTGTTGGGGACGGGCTGTCATGAATCGACTGAGGCGCCCCTAGCGTATCAAGCTTTCTACCTGGTCTTTAAGGTTAACACATTCCTCGGTGTTGTGGCTGTGGTCCTGATGGAAACGGCAGTATTTGGATTGGTCTCGCCGATTGGACGGAGACCGTGAGGGTTGTGGCCAATTCAAGTTGTAATCTCATTGGATCTGGTTCAAGATTTGTTCCATGGGGGAGTTGAGAGGTGTGTATCGTTCGAACCGACCGAGCGGTCGGGCAGGTGTCAATCAGTCGATGCGAGCGGTTCGGTTGGTATACTGGGGTGTTTGTTGTGTGTACTGGGTGGTTCTGGTTTTAGATTCCTTTCTCTTCTCTCTGAGGGTTGGGTTTTTGGTTATGGAATCTTATCGGGCGGCTAGTGAATCTTCGGCGTTCATGTACTTTTGGGCTTTGGAAAGGAGGGTTGCCATGGAGGTTGGAGGGTTTTTGGAGAGGGAAAAAAGGAAATCGGATGATCGTAAACAGGCCATGAAAGCTGTAAGAATGACCTTGTCATCGTTTTCTACCACCTGCAAGGCTTCGGTGTTTAAGTGGGTGACGAAGCTGCGCAGCGACTCCCCCTCCGACTGACGGATGTTGAGGAGTTGGGTTGCTGGACGCCGCTGGCACTGGGCACCAATAAAGTAGTTGAGAAAGGAGTCACTTAAGTACTGGAAAGTAGAGACAGAGTCGGTCGGCAGTTGACTAAACCACAGTCGGGCCGACCCCTTAAGTGTTACGGGGAAAGCCCGACACATGATCTCATTAGGGAATGCATGGAGGACCATCAGGTTCCTGTAAGTCTCCAAGTGGTCGACTAAGTCCGTTGTACCGTCGAAAGAGTCGATCAAGGGCATTTTGAACTTAGGAGGTAGGGGCTTGTCCTTGATGAAGGCGATGAATGGTGAGTTGGCTGTGGTGGAGGGTTTATTCTGCATGTTCTACATGACTCCTTGAAGCTGGAGTTTCATGGCTCGGAGTTCCGCATCCCAAATAGGGATGTTGTTAACACCAGAATGGAATGGAGGCTGGACACTATTGGCCTCTCCCTCAGGAGCAGGTGCTTGGACTGGTGGATGTGGAGCCCGGGGTGGTGGGTTCATATCTTGCAGCGGGCGTTGCAAACCCTCCAAGTTAAAGTAGTGGGAGTGTTGAAAATGATGGCTCGGGGTTCGTTCTCGATTGGGTGGGATATCTTGAGGTGGTGGAGGAGGCACAGGGAGGTCTCGTTGAAGCAAAACATTAATCAGGGCTTGGTTTTGCTCGGCTAGGAGGTTAATGCTGTTGGTGAGTTCTGTGAAATATTGTGGTGGGTTGTTTGGGTTAGGAGGATCGGCTTGGGGGTCGGCAACGTTGTGTTGAGAAGCCATGGATCTAGTTGTGACCATCCACCTTGGTGGATGGTAGGTAGGGATTATCGGGAATGGGTCTCTGGCGACAATGAGCACAGTTGCTACACGGAGCGAAAGGTTTTCCACAGACGGTGCCAACTGATGATACTATTTATCTTTGAATAACGGGTCAGGCTGATCCAGGCTTCCCACACAGTTGTCCGATCGCTAGTCCGTTGAGAAACCTGCACAAGAGTTCAACGAGGAACGGGAGTTCCCCAGCGAACCTTCCGACGAGCAAGTTAGAGAGGAGAGATCAACAGAGTATAGAGATAAGATGGTGATAAGGAACTTAACCTTCTCCTTGTCTTAGAGGCCTGCTTATATCCTTTGCTCATCATTTCCTTGTCCACTCCGATCTGTCATGTTTGCCGAAAGTCTATGTCCTAGCTTGTCTTGTTCATGGTGAGGCTATCCTGTTCCGTCGTGAAGGGGTTATCGTAATAAATGCTACAGGGAACCCCATTAATGGCTGATGTATGGTGCAATAACTCTGTAGGATCTTTGTCTACTTATGTGGCTGGTTATTCTCTTGACAAGTGTCTGGATGTTATTGGTCTTTGGTGCAACGCTGTGTTCCAAGAACGTTGGGTTTTAGTATTTGAATCATGGATTGGGCCTTAAGTGGTGGGTCAAAGACCACTATGGGCCTACCTATGTCAGTAAGGATTGGGCCTTAAGTGGGCCTACCTATATTAGTTTAACCAAATTATTAATATATATATTTTTATAAATTATACGTAAAATATAAATCTCTGTACACAATTTATTTAATTTAATTTTTGTTTTGAGTAAAAAAATTACACTTACGATGAAAATATACCTACCAAGCTTTGAACTTTGAATATAATGAACAAAACTAATTTTTATAGCAACTTAACTACAATGTTATTAATTTTTTATTTTATAATTTTTTTATTTGATGCTATTCATTTTTTATTTTATAAAATTTATTTTTTATTTAATATATGAGTTTATTGAACGACTGGAATGGAGCTTTAGTGCCTGTTTGGTGCAGCTTAAAAACTGCTTATTTCAGCTTTCAGCTTAATTTAAGCTATTTTGATATATTTGGCTTAGCTTATTGCTTATAGCTTATAATTTTTTGGAAATCAGAAATCAACTTATTCTTTGAGTGCGGCAGGAGATGCTTAATTTATAAGTCAGAAATCAGCTTATGTTCATAGTTATAAGCTATAAGCTGTTTAGGTATAAGTTATAAGCACTTTCCCACAACTCTACCAAACAGGGCCTTAGTATCAAGTATGGGATAGATTTTTAAGCTCGCCTAGTCGTTCTTGGACACAAAATTTCTTTGTTTTTTTAGTGTGGATTTGGCCTAAACTCCGCTCGTCAATGTCTCATGTATAATTGAACTTTTAAAAAATGAATATAAATTAACTTGACAAAACTAAACACACACACAAAAAAAAAAAAAATTTATTTTTTTTCCAAAAAAATAAAATAATATAAGTTTAGGACTTTTGCACTTAATTTTTTTTTTTTCTCCCAAAAGTTGTCTTTTCTCATACTTTTTGTTGTCGTGTTCATATGTCTTAAAAAAAGGGGAAATTTTATGAGCTGCATCATTTTTCACGAATTTTGAGATCTTTGGGTATAATATATTGGGTTATTAGTTATGATTCATTATAATATTAATTATGATATTATTTTAGTTATAATTTCAGAGATTTTTTATTATATTTTATGTGTTGTTTGGATATAACTCAAATTTTTTTTTTTTTAATTATGACTTCTACAGTGTTGAGTTATATTATTTGTAATAATTAGATTCACAAACAATATAACTTACATAGAGTGTGTACCATAACATTACTCCTAAAAAAAATGACAATAATTTAGGCACAAACAATGTTTGGAAAGAAAAAGGGTTGGTTTTTTTGACTAAAATAATACTAAAGACAAAATAGACTAAAATAGCCAATAAAATAAAATGTCACATTAAAGTCATAATTATTTTTTTCCTCACAAATATCACATTCAACTATAAAAAAATTCAACTTTCTTTTCAAATATAATTATTTTAACTTACTAAAATAACTAAAATGTAAAATAACATACTAAAATAATCAACTTTCTAAACACCTCGTTGTAAACCAAAACAAATCAAACCAAACTAAAAGTATAGGTGCCATTTGATAGCACTTACGTTTTTAGTTTATATTTACAAAAATTTTAAAAACTCAATTAAAAACTTGTTTGGTAAATTTTTGATTTATAAATCAGTGGTCTCAGTTTATAAATTTGGCCAAAAAATGTAAACTCAAAAAATATGTTTCCGTTTTGAATTTTGAGTTTTTTTTTTATTACCCAACACTAGCAACCACCCGCCACCATTTTCCACCACCGTCTTCCGCCACCACCACGCACTTGCCACCTGCCGCCACCACCACCACCACCACCACCACCACCCGCTACCACCACTTACCACCCACCTGCCACCCACTCGCCACCACCGCCCACCCCCTGCCACCGCTACCACCACCCACCTGCCACCCATCTGCTGCCACCTACCACCACTACCCGTCACCACCCACCACCAGCCCGCCACCACCACCCACCACCCGCCACCACCCGCCACCCGCCACCCACCACCCGCCGCCGCCACCACCACCACCATCCACCCACCCGCAACCACCACCCACCACCTACCACCACCACCACCACCACCACCCACCTGCCAGCCACCAGCCACCACCAAACGCATGCCATCACCACCGGCCACCCGCCACCACCACTACCACCTACCACTACCACCACCACCCACTTGCCACCCACCAACCACCACCCGTCACTACTATCTATCCGCCCGCCACCACCCACCATCCGCCACTACCATCCATCTGCCTGCCACCACCCACCAACCACCACCACCACCGCCACCCACCACCCTCCACCAACCCGCCACCACCACCCACCCGTCACCACCCACAACCCACCACCACTACTACCATCACCCACCACCCAACCGCCACCACCACCCACCACACACCTGCCACTACCACCCACCACCCGCCATCACCACCACCATCACCCGCTACCGTCACCCATCCACCCACCACTACCACCACCACCACCACCACCACTCATCCGCTACCACCCACCCGCTACCACCCACCACCACCTTCAATCCACCACCCACCTGCCATCACCATCCACTCACCCGTCACCGCTTTCCACCACCGTCTTCCGCCGCCACCACCCGCCACTTGCCACCACTTTCCACCACCACCTACCCATCCACCCGCCACTTGCCACCAATTTCCACCATCGTCTTCTGCCACCATCACCCACCACCTGCCACCATTTTCCACCACCGTCTTCCACCACCGTCTTCCGCCACCACCACCTGCCATCATTTTCCACTACCGTCTTTTGCCGCCACCACTCGCCGCCACCCATCACCCATCACCACTTGCCATTTCTCACTCTTTTTTATATTTTTAAAATTTTTTAAATATTTTGTCTAAACCAAACGTGTTTGTAGTTTATATTTTTCTAAAAATAAACAAAAAATAAACAAAAATCAGTTTATAAATTTTTTGTAAATATAAACTGAAAGCGTAAACGTTACCAAACAGACCCATAGTGTTGACATTTTGCTTCCCACAAAAATTTATTTAGAGCATCTTTTAAAATTGTTGGTTGCAAAGTACCCATAACCATAATTTTCAATCATCATCATCATCATCCAAATAAGAAAACATGGCCAGAAAGAGTCTCTGTAATGTCCTTGTAATTGATCTTGAAGACATTCCAGGTCAGTCAAAGAAAATGATAAGAGGCATGTGAGGAATTTGGTTGTTTTAGGATCATTAGCCACCGTCAAATTCCTGTCGCCGACGTTGGTGAAGGTGGTGACGCAGTCACTAATGGAGTTTCTGGTAGAAATTAAGCAGCGGAACAAGGATGTGATACGCAGCAGTGGGAACCTACCCAATTCAATCCTTAATTTGAGGTCTCAGGCCTATATGACATGGCCTCTGCTCAAGCTGTTGATGCCTTTTGTACTCAGTTGGATGCCTCTCATCTCCAAAGGTAGGTTTCTTTCCAAAAGTACTATGTGGTAGGAAAAATTCTCAATACCTCCGGATTTTATTAGGATATTAGCAATTCGAATCTCCTTACCTATGGTTTTTATTTTGTGGGTATATGTTAGGATCTTTTTATGTAAGAATTTATTCTTAATTGGACTGTCATTGATTATGTTTCATTTTGATTTGTGAAAAACGAGTTGAAGTGATTCAGACAAATTGATTGGTATGAGCTCAGATTAATCTTGTGATCCAAAAAGTTTTGCACTATAGTCCATCTTAGTAAATTTATTATAGGTCTGTGGTATGGAGGTGCAAGGCTTGTTTGGATTATTTGAGTTCTTTAATGGGAGGGCTCAATAACTATTTATTTAGGCCCGATTCTCTCTTCTATCCTATTAGGATTTGCCTATATCTATATATATGTAAATCAAGAGTTGTTAGTCCTATTGAAAAACAATGTGAAAGATATAGGAGAAGGAGGCGAAGAGTCGGTACTAAGGTTTTTCGATTGTGAATATCATCTTCTTTCAAGAAAGTAAAACTCAAGACAATGGCATAATCAAATGGTATGTATCTAAATTTATATTTTAATAGTTAATTATATTCATAATGTTTTGATTTCTTATATATAGATCCTATAATCTTACATAACTTCAACTTTGGGAGTTATTTTGTATTAATTATGTTGTGTAAAATTGTAGTTCTAATCACACAATAAATTAGTAAACAATAAGAACAATTACACACAAATACCAAATATATACATGGTTCGGCAAGATGCCTAGATTCACAAAGGAGAAAAAGAATGAAAATCAACTATACACAATAAGAATTGCCAAAAAAAAAAAAAAAGAAGAAAGAAAAAAACCACTTAATCCCACCATGATTCTTTGTTTTTGTTTTTGGCAGTAAGCCGAGGCTAATAGCCTCCGTGAAAGACTCCTTACAATATTCGGAGTGTACAATAAATATAAGATACCTCACAATAAATTATATATATATATATGTTGTAGTTGACTTTCATCATTATAATTGTAAATGATTGGGTGTCATTTTAATATTATTTATGAATTAAATAAAAAAGTGTGAAATAGAAAAAAAATGACATTAGTTGTAGAGACAAAATTAAAATAAACCAAAGGGTTTATTACATTTTCTACTTCTAAGCTACCACCAAATTGGCTACTTAATTTTTGAACTATCGATTGAGTTTACTTAGTCTCTAAATTATCGATTGAATTTATTTCATGTTATAAATTAGGGAAGATTGATGAAAAATCCACTCTAGCAATTGTCTAACGCATTAAGTCCAGTGGATTTTTTTTTTAGAGGTCCACACTTTGTGAAATAATTTCATGAGAAATCCTAGAAGACATTTTGTTTCCAATTTTACCCATTGACTTTTTTTTATTTGTTTAACTTTTTGTTGACCATCTATTCAAATTTATATCTATTTGTTCAAATTTTTTTTGTCTATATGTTGAAATTTATCTATCTGTTCAATTTTTTGTCTATCTGTTAAAATTTATTTATTTGTTCAAATTTTTTTGTCTATCTCTTCATTTTTTTGTGTGTAAATTTTCTATTTGTTCAAATTTTTTTGTGCAAATTTTCTATTTGTCCAAATTTTATCTGTCCAAATTTTACCTATCTAATTTTTTATCTGTTCAATATTTTTATCTGTACAAATTTTCTATCCAAATTTTATCTGTACAAATTTTCATATGTATAATTTTGATCTATAAAATTTTTGTAGAGCAATCAAACATCTGTTCAAATTTTGATCTTATTTTTTTAGCTGTTGAATTTGTTGACCTATTTGTTCAGCTTTTATATATAATCTGTTGAACCTACTTTCTCTCTATGTGAGAAACCAAACATATATGAATCTGTTGAACCTATCTATCTACAATCTGTTTCATCAACATCAACAACAATCAATAACTACAAAAAAATAAAAAAAAAATCAAATGTATCTAGATTTGGATTGAACAGTTTCAAATCCAAAGCACCAAAAACATAAAAATAAATAAACAAATCAAATGTGTATATATATATATATGAACTTCCTATTTTGCAATGAAGAAATAGATTAATTAGAATAGTAAGTTCTACTGTTGCTTTTGTGTTCTTATATATAAATGGACCCAAGCCTCATCCACCTCCGCTGTAAACTGTTGTTTTAACAATGAAACCAGTGCCGTCCTTGGGCATTGGCCAACAAGGCCATGGCCTAGGGCCCCTCAAAATAGACCTAAAAAAGGGGCTCCTTTTATTATGGTATAGTGTAATATATTAGGTATGTTTTAAGTTAAAAAAAAAATTAAAGAGAAAATACAAATTAACTTAAAATAAATTAACCCATTAAAAAATTAAAAGGCCCATTCAAAAAAATTAACATTGTAATCCACTAAAAATAGACCCAAAAAAGGGTCCTCCTATTATAGTTTATTGCAATATATTAGGTATATTTTAAATCTAAAAAAAAATTAAGGAAGACCCAAACTAACTTAAAATAAATTGACCTATTAAAAAATTGAAAGGCCCATTTAAAATAATTAGCATTGTTATTCATTGAAAATGATTTTGCAAAAAAATAGATTATGCAAGTATGATTAATTTATTTGCTTCTAAAAATGCAAGAAGAGCGAGGATCAAACAATACTTATTAATTGTTGTAATGTAATACTAAGTATTTTTTTTAATTTTGACACAAATTGTCTTTTATCTTCATTTTTTTTTCTTTTTTTTTTTCATTCAATGAAAAAAAAAATGTGAAGAGTCCCAAAAATTTATTAGTTGATTATTGGCTTTGGGCCCCGGAAATCTCAGGGCCGGCCCTGAATGAAACCAATATATATATATATATATAGAATAGTAAGCTTTACTGTTGCCTTTGTGTTCTTATAAATAAATGGACCCAAGCCTCATCCACTTTCATTGTAACTATGACTCTTGTTTTAACACTGACCATCACCCCATTTTTATCCAATGCCAATAACTATCTTTCACTAAAACTTACCAATTCGAACAACAACAGCAATAGATCCGAAATCGGAGATCGAGGTAGAGACCAGATTGAAGAGAGCATATCGGAGATCACAGATCTGTTTCAAATCTGGGATTGTCGGCGGTTGAGACAACCACGGTGGTATTGGAGGGATGCGAAATGACGATGGTGATGGTGTCGGAGATGAAGAGAAAGAAAGAGGAGAGAGAAGAGAGCGACAGTTGAGATGATGCCGGTAGTGTTGGGGGTGGTGTCGAAAACAGTGGTGTTGGGACGGTGGTGGTGGTGTTGGAGATGAAAAGAGAGAAAGAGAGAGAGAGAGAGAGAGAGAGAGAGAGAGAGAGAGAGAGAGAGAGAGTTTGATTTTTTTAAGAGAGAGAAGAGAGATTTGATTTTTTTTTTCCACCGTATAACCTAAATATATATACATGGATAATTTGGTCATTTTATAGAAGTTTGTCCTTATAGACAGTGGTGGAGCCACATAGAGGCCAGGCGGGTTACGTGCCCCCCTTGGGTTTTGGATTAAAATTTTTTTTTGACACATATATATATATATATAAATAAATTTTAAACAAAAATAATATTTAGAATAAAATGTCAATGACATTTCTAAATTTATGAGAACTATAGTGATTATTTTATTGAAAATGAAAGGATTATAACAAATTATACTTTTATGTATGAAAATTTTGTAAAAAAATCTCAATATAAAGGTAATATCCATCATTATTGATATATAAATATAATTAATCTCACTATATATATAAAAAAGTTACTAGAGTATTAGTTATATTTATATGTGGAGTTTACCCTTCATATGTTACTTTACTATTGGTTAGTGATATCATATGTCAATGATGACGTGATATCACTATTATATGAAGTTTTTACTTAAATTTTGTAAAAATTTAACTTATCTTACCATTATATAATTTATTTTAAGACTTAAATATATGACTTTGTTACATTATCCATGATATATTAGTTATACGCAATACTTTCTTTTCAATTTTACTTGAAGTTAATTGTAAAATTTTATGTGAAATACTTTTGTAATAATTTATTTATGTTTTTGTACTTAATATTAATTCAAAAATTATTATTATCTTCTTATTGCTGGTTATGGAAAAAAAAATTTGAAATTGTAATTAATAAGTGCCCTTTCTGATTTAGTTTTCTGTCTTTGCCACTACTTATAGATAAAGTATTTTAGAGTGTGGACCTTTAGACAAAATTGGATTTATGAACCAAGTGTCCTAATTATCCTATCTAATTAAGATTTTATTCTAAACAAATCTTCAATTTTGATTCTGTGATTGAAAAGTGGGTGTCAGTTCTTGTAGCGAATTTCCTTTATAAAGATAAGGGTAAATATTTATAGTATTTCTTACTTATTTTTTTACAATGACTATTTACTTGTCCTTATCTAGTATTATATGTCAGATTTCATTTATAATTTCTAATTGATTGTCTTTAAATTTTTCGCTAAGTATTTTTTTAGAGTGATGCTACGTAGCTCGAAAGCTACTCCCCCCGAATCCCCCTAAACCCTAAACGACGCCGTTTTTGCTTTTTTTTTTGCAGAAGAAGATGGAAGATCAGAGAAGAAGAAGCAGGAGGGAGGAGGAGGAGGAGGAGGAGGAGGAGGAGGGACTGGAGGGGGCATATTATTCGGGAGAGGAGGAGGCGGAGACGGGGGGCGGGGGGCGGAGACGACGAGCTGCTGCTGCGATGATCGGCGGCGGTGGAGGCACACGCGACGATCGGCGGCGAGCTTTCTCCCTCTCCCTCTCTTCTCTTTCTCTCCCTCTGCAGATCGAAAATGGAAGGAAGAAGATGCGAAAATGGAAGGAAAAAAAGAAAAAAAGAAAAAAAAAAAAACTAATGCCCAAAACAACGTCGTTTTGGGCATTAGGGGATTCAGGGGGGCAAACTCTCGAGCTACCAAACATTATTCATTTTTTTATAACTTAATTAATATATTATTTTGTTCTATTATTTTTTCTAGCGAACTATTATTATTTACATTATCTAATTCTACTTTTTTCAGTATATCTAATACTCGCATATAATTTCATTGGATAAGACTGAGAAACTAGACTATAGTACTATTTTGTATTTTAAGCAAATCTCAAGGGGTATATTTGTAATTTACTCAAAAAATTATTTAAAAAGTTAAAAAGTGAGAAAAATCATATAAAAAAATATTGGCTTCAATTTTTTGAATTCATTTTCTGGAAATTGAGTTTTTTTTTTTGCTTTTCGTGAATATTTTGAAAATTTTAAGCAATTTTTTTTTTCATTTTTCATTTTATTTTAGATGCATCTTACTTATATGTATCTCAAAAGTAAAAATATTTGCAAATTTGTTTTTTAAAAAATCAATAAATAAACAAGAATATAAAAAAATAAATTGATTTTTTAATATTTTTTTTTTATATTTTTGATATTTAGTGAATTTTTAAAGATTTTTTTCACAAATATTATATGTTTTAAGTGTATTTATGTTAGGTTATCTAAAAAATAAAAAAATTGCTTAAATTATTAAAAAAATTCAGCAAAAACCAAAAAACATAGAAAATAAAATAAAAAAAATTCAATTTTCTAAAAAGTGAATCCTGAGGTTTAAAACCAAACAAGTTGATTTGTTTTTATTCTCTCTATTTTTTGGTAGGTTTATTAATAAAAAAATAAAAAATTATTTTTAAACACTTTAAGTTTTTTCATATTATATTTTAATTAAAAAAAATTAAAAATGACTAAAAACGCCATTTTCCAAACAAACCAATAACATAAAAAGATATTTTGGCTCCATTTGGGATATACATTTGTGCTAAAATAGGGAGAATTTTATTTCTACACACCTAATTAGCTCATGGCACATCTTGTCTCAATATACACGCCTACTAATTTGATTATTAATTAATTTTCCCAGTCCACACACTTAAAGTTATAATTATATCATTCACTCATAATCATTGTACACACACCACTAACCCTCCTTTCCACACACTTTTGATTGACCCCACTTCCACATTTGTAGACCCACCCACGCCCTTGAAGACTTTGGTTTGAAGTGAAATTCGCTCCATTAAAGACTTGCATAGAAGAGCTCTGTGATGACCGGGTATATTATTCGTCTCATTTCTCTTTGTTTAACTTTGGGTTTATTGTGTTTGGAAGCTTATTTCAAAATCCTTGCTTTTATTTATTTCTGTGTCTAGTTTCTCGTGTTTCGGAAGGCGCGAGGTTGGGCTCGGAGTGCTTGGGGTTGAGTTGAGCAGATTTCTTGGCTGGAGGGCAGAGTCGCACGTGCGGGGATTAGTGTTGCATGTGCAGGAGGCATGCTCCACACGTGCAAGAGTGGTGCTGCATGTGCGAGAGACACTGAGTCCGAAAATCAGCTTTTTCTTCCCTTTTTGGGCTGTGTGTATCACTTTTTTCATATCTCTCTCGCTCTAGAAACCATATCCTCCTCCTTCTCTCTACATTTCCTACACCAAATCTCTTAAAACTCTTGATCTCTTCCAATTCATTGGGATTTTGACCTTACATCCTTTGCAAATCTTGGATAACCAAGCGACGGCTTCATTTTGTGCGGTGGAGATCGAGTTTCAACACCGTTGATTTTGGGGTTTTATCTCATTCCTTCTTCAAAACTTAAGGTATGAATTTTCTTAGAGTTATATATATGTTTTTGCAAGATTTGGTTAAATTTCGAAATCTCTTTTAGATAGCTTTGAAATTTGAGTATTGGCTCAAGAATGTGAGTAAATTTTAAAGGTGGCTTTACCCTTGTTTCTTTTAAAATAATCTCTTAAGGGTTTGAACTACATTGGGTGAGGGATGGTGTTCTATTTTCTTAGAATTTCTATCAAATGTTTGGGTGTGTGTGTTGTTGTGGAGAGAAAAACCTAGGAATTTGGGGTTTTTAAAAAGAAGTTGAGAGCACATGATTGGTATAGTTAATATATTATTTTATGTGCCAAAATGGGTAAAGAAAATGGAAAATTTCTTGACTATATACAAATACATATATAGACGATGGTTTCATAACATATGAGAATTGTTGAGATTGAAAATTGTTGTCGAAATAATTGCTATAGTCTAGAAATGACTAAAATGTTGGGAATGTATGACTTATGGAAATGTTGCTATATATTAATGAATTGTAGTGAACATGTGGCTATTTTGTGAGATAGTATTGAAAGGAGAAATAAAAGTTTTGATTATTACGGAATATTTGTTAGAGATATTGGAAAGTAGAGAAATATTATGTGGCATTGATAATTGTTGCATGGCATATCCATTCAATTGGGTTGTTACATATTTTGAATTGGGATTTGAAATTTTGTATTGAAAAAGAAATATTGTGAAACGAGAATTATTGAAATGTTTTGGGGTAAATACGTTGGTAAGTCTGGATAGGAGGTGTAGATGAAATTGATTAAGTTAGCCTGAGTGTCCGGGGTGAAAAACCGAAAACACGCGTGGAGGAGGTACCACTTCCCTTCCAGTTAGCAACCAGTAAAGTGGCGTTTTGGTAGTGCTAGTTATGCCTACTTGTAGATACCAACCTAGGGATTACCTGAGTCGTATTTACCACCCCCTTTGAATTAAATTGTAAATTTTAAATTGTTGAGATTTCAAGTTATCAGTGAGTATGATGATTTTTTAAAAGATGTAAAAAAAACATGATTTTTCTTTAAAAGCATGGCATGGCATGTGCATATTATATTGCGGAGCTTGTATAAAATGTATATACTTTGTTAAGAAATTTCTACTGGGTTTTGTGCTCACCTCTATGGGATTTTGGTGCAGGAAAGGACGTGGTGATCCTGCCAAGTTAGGGCGTGGACGTATGTGTTGGGAGCATAGGGCTCTTATTTTGTTGTGGTATATTTTTTTTTGTTAGCTAAGGGCTATAACTGTTTGGGTTTGATAGACCATTTTTGTATAACTAGGCTTAAGCCTTAGAATGTGTAAGCTCTTGAAGGCATTTTATTTATTTTTGAATTTGACATTCTACATGCTATAGATTCATGTATTTGATATCATTGAATCTATAATTCTCACGTGGGACTATTTTGTACAAACCTTAAAGATCAATGATGTAAAGGTTGGAGAATTGCTATTATCCTTTTAATGAGTGTTGAATGATGTATCTAATTTATGTTAGAAAATTTGGGGCATCACAACTTGGTATCAGAATTACTGAGTTTGAACACTTGGAGCTCGTGGGAAGTGGTTATTATACCACAGTGGGTTCATTTTGCATGATTAGGTGATGTTTCGTATTTTTTGACTATGTGATAACATGTTTATATGACTAGATGGGTATGGGATTGGACTTTTGGGATGTTGTTTGCACCTATTAAATTCCTTGAGGTCTTATTAGAAGGGTACTTGATCAATATTTATTCTACTAAGAATTCTTGGTTTTTCGTGGGACAAATTTCATCACAAAAAAATAATCCGTATGTGCTTACGTGACTAGGTGCTTATGTGGAGTGAAATTGAATTGTTTTTATGGTAGAAAAGTATATAGGATTATTGTGGTCAAACGTGTGAGGCAAGTTCCGAGCACATGTGGATTCGTGTGCTAAATTAATTCTCTTGTCCCTTATTAGGATGTCAAGAAGAGGTCAAGGTCGTGGTGGTAGAGGCAAGAGACGTGGTAGGGCTCACCGGGGTGTGCATGAAGTACCGGTCCATGAGGTTTCGATTCAAGATGAGGGGTTCGGCCAAGACAATGCGGTCGGACAAGCGGGCCAAGCTAATGTGGCCGAGCAGGTGGGGTAGGCGAAAATTCCGGGGCAGGCTCAAGCTGAAATGGGGCCCCTAGCCTGAGAAATGGCGGGGGCTTTGAGGGAATCAATGAACATATTGAGGGCGGAGAACTAAGTCTGGGAGAACGCCGTAGAGACAAGGGCGAGTTTCTTTACTAAGGAATTTTTGCGGGCCAAGCCGGATGAGTTTCATGGTGGCCTCGAGCCTAAGAAAGCAGATGAGTGGCTTGAGCAAACAGTGAAGACATTCGAGATGCTTCACATTGAGGATAGCGAGCTAAGGGTGACTCTAGCGAGTTATTATCTCAAAGGGAATGTGGGCCAATGGTGGAAATACACCAAGGGTAGGGTGGAGCCGACGTGGGAAGCTTTTGTAGCTGCCTTTCAAGACAAGTACCTACCTCTCACTGCTAGGGAGAGGTTGAGGCAAGAATTTCTCAAGCAACTTAACATGTCCGTGGCCAAGTTCGAAGCACCTTTCTCTAGTTTGTCCTGGTTTGCACCGGAGTTGGTGGCAACGAAAGAGCACCGTGCATTGAATTTGAGAAAAAGTTGAGAACCAAGATTTTGTTCAAGGTTTTCGGGAACATGATCCGGAACTACGACCGCCTTGTGGAGGCGGTGGCACATATGGAGATCACAGTACAAGCCGAAGAAGAAAGAATCCGGGGTTCGAGGTCTAAGGGTCACGAGTCACAGGGAGACTATAGACCTAACAAGAAGAGCAGGAACACTTTTTCATTCCAGTCTTAACCACAGCAGTCTAGATCCACCTTCCCTTTGCCTAGTGTGGGCCCGGGGAAGAGTGCACTGAGTGGTTTCTCCTGTTTTAAGTGTGGTCAACAGGGTCACAAGGCCTTTTCATGCCCACAAAAGGGGGGAAGACAACAGATGTTGCCACCACCACCACCTAACCGATCCCAAAGTCAGTCTTAGAGTAGAGGGCAAGGGCTTACTTAGTGTGGTCAACCAGGACACATGAAGAGGGTTTGCCTGGAGTTGGGAGGCACATCTGGCGCATCAGGGTTGAGGCAGACTCAAAGCCACCAGCAGGCTCACTCAGTCCAGACTTCACGAGCTAATCAGGGAGCCGCTTCAACTCAGTTAGTGCAGTAGGGTTATGCCCCCAGAGATGAGCAGGTTGATCAGAGGCCACAGGGGCGCGTGTATGCTATTACTGTGCCAGAGCAGTTACCGGGGTCCTCAGTTGTGAGAGGTAATTTTGTTGTGTGTAATTCTTTGGCTAATGTGTTGATAGATACGGGCGCATCTCATTTATTTATATCTATTGCATTTGCTACTACATTGGGGTTAAAAGTGGCACGGTTAGTGTCTCCGCTCAGAGTAGAGTCACTAGTTGGGGGTACAGTTGATTTAAACCAGGGATGTCATGGTTGTGAGATAGAGGTTTCCGGGCGTCGACTTCCGTTTGCTTTTGTGTTGCTAGACATGTCGAGTTTTGATGTCATTCTAGGCATGGATTAGTTATCTTCGTATTGAGCTGTGATCGATTGCTATCGTCAGAGAGTTACAGTGTGCACCTTGGGTGGTGATTGTTTTTATTTTCTGGGCGACTGGGTTGATAGGGTTTTGTCACCAGTTTTTGACCCTCGTAGTAGGAGCAAGCTTAGTGGCCTTCTTGCAACTCTCCTGGATAGTGAGAGTGATGGGGCCCTGGTTGAATTGCCAATGGTAGTTTGTGAATACCCGAATGTCTTTCCCAAGGATCTTAATAGTTTTCCACCCCACCAGGAGATTGAGTTCTTCATTGACTTAGTGCCTGACACGACATCGATTTCCATGGCGCCGTATAGATTTGCACTCGCTGAATTGCATGAGTTGAAGATTCAACTCCAAGAACTTTTAGACGAGGGCTTTATTTGCCCTAGTATATCACCTTGGGGAGCACTAGCTCTCTTTGCGAAGAAGAAGGATGGATCATTACGATTATGTATAGATTACTGCAAGTTGAACTGGGTTACCGTTAAGAACAAGTATCCTCTACCCAGAAGAGATGATTTATTTGACCAACTTAGAGTGTCTCGTTGCTTCTCGAAGATAGATTTGAGGTCGGGGTACCATCAGTTGAGAGTCCGGGAGGAGGACATCCAGAAAATGGCCTTTCGTATGCGTTATGGCCATTATGAATTCCTTGTAATGCCTTTTGATTTGACTAATGCACCAGCTTCCTTTATGGATTTGATGAACCGAATTTTTCGAGAATACTTGGATCACTTCGTAGTTTTCTTTGTGGACGACATCGTAATTTACTCAACCTCCGAGGAGGAACACGAGGGTCACTTGCGGGTAGTGCTTGATTTGCTTAGGGAGCACCGATTGTATGCCAAATTTGAGAAATGCGAGTTTTGGCTAACCGAGGTGAAATTTTTAGGTCATGTGGTGTCGAGAGAGGGAGTAATTGTAGACTCCTCAAGAATAGATGCCGTGCAGGATTGGGGACAACCCAAAAATATTTTTGAGATCCAGAGTTTCTTAGGATTAGCGGGGTATTATCGACGTTTTGTAAAGGACTTCTCTAGACTAGCCGCTCCTTTGACTAGGTTGACTAGAAAGGGTGTCAAATTTGTGTGGAGTGAGGCTTGTGAAAGGTCATTCCAAGAACTTAAGACTAGATTGACTACCGCACCAATCTTGATAATTCAGGAAAGAGGCTTGGGTTACACTGTTTATTGTGATGCGTCTCGGAATGAGCTTGGTTGTGTCTTGATGCAAGGGGGAAAGGTTGTGGCCTACGGTTCACGACAATTGAAAACTCATGAGAAGAACTAGCCCACCCACTACTTGGAATTAGCAGCGGTGATTTTTGCCTTGAAAATTTGGAGGCATTATTTGTATGGCGAGAAGTTTGAGGTTTTCTCCGATTATAAGAGCCTAAAGTATTTGTTTTCCCAAAAAGACTTGAATTTATGCCAACAGAGGTGGATGGAATTTATGGAGGATTATGATTTCGAGTTATACTATCATTCGGGGAAAGCCAATGTAGTGGCCGACGCCTTGAGTCGGAAATCCGTAAGAAGTTTGGCAAGTGTGGCCATTCGGGAATGGGTTATGCTAGGTGATATCGGCAAGTTTGACTTACACTTGGGTGAGTCTAGTGAGAGTGCCACCTTGTCTACCATGAGTGCTCAACCTACCTTGATTAGTAAAGTCATAGAGGCGCAACAAGGGGACCGTGAAGAGGAGTCAATCCGATATAGAATTTCTAATGGGACGGAAGAGAAAGGTTTGAACATTCGCTCGAATTTGAGTATACGTTATCTAGACCGTTTGTTTGTACCAGAATCCTGTAGAGAGGACGTGCTTCGGGAGTTCCATCACTCACGCCTTGCGGTACATCCGGGAGGTACCAAAATGTATCATGATCTTAGTCGTCAGTTTTGGTGGAGGGGTATGAAACGGGATGTTGCTTCCTTTGTATCGAAGTGCTTTACTTGTCAACAAATGAAGGTCGAACACCAAAGACCAGCGGGTTTGTTATAACCCTTACCGATAGCCGAGTGGAAGTGAGAGTACGTTACCATGGATTTTGTAGTTGGGCTTCTTAGAACACAGCGGGGCAATGATGCCATTTGGGTGATTGTTGATTGGTTGACTAAGTCTATGCATTTCATTCCCGATGCACACCAGCGACTTTGTTAAGCACTTGGCAGAGTTGTACATTAGAGAGATAGTTCGACTTCATGGGGTTCCTATAACCATTTTATCGGATAGAGATCCTCATCTTACTGCCCGATTGTGGCAAAGCCTTCAAGAGGCATTGGGAACTAAATTGACTTTTAGCACTGCTTACCACCACCAAACCGACGGACAATCGAAGCGTATTATTTAGATTTTGGAGGGCATACTTAAAGCTTGCGTCCTTGATTTCAAAGGGTCTTGGGAGAGGCACCTACCATTAATTGAGTTCGCCTATAACAATAGTTATCAAACTAGCATCGAGATGGCACCATTTGAGGCCTTGTATGGCCGACCTTATAGGTCACCGGTTTGTTGGGCCGAGGTGGGTGATGCACCATTGTTGGGTCCAGAAATTGTTAGAGAGACGACTGAGAAAGTAGCTCTCATTAGGAAGAGGTTAGCTACGACTCAAAGCCGATAGAAGAGTTATGCCGATAAGAGGAGACGACCTTTATCTTTCGAAGTTGGTGATCATGTGTTCCTTAAAATCTCGCCAAGACGGGGTTTGATGAGATTCGGTAAGAGTGGTAAATTGTGTCCGAGGTTCATTGGGCCTTTCGAGATATTGGAGCGAATTGGGGAAGTAGCATACCGGTTAGCTTTACCGCCGCAACTTTCAGGAATTCACAACGTGTTTCACGCATCTATGCTTAGGAAGTATGAGCCCGACCCTTCTCATGTGCTTGATTGGGTTGATTTGGAGGTAGATAAGGATGCCTCTGACGAATAGCGACCGGTTCAAATATTAGATACCCGGGAGCAATTTCTTCGGGGCAAGACTATACCATTGGTAAAGGTGTTGTGGAGACACCATGGGGTTGAAGAAGCAACGTGGGAACGGGAGGCGAAAGTCCGCTCCAAGTATCCAGATTTATTTGGAAATGCTTAATTGTTTAATTTGTAATATTTCTTATTGTTCGAGGGAAATGTGTTAAAAAATTGTTAGCGGTGTGTTGTTATGTATATTATTGTTTCAAGCATGAGGTTGTTGTAGGTTATTACTACTTTTATTGGAAAACTTCATGTGTATGATTTCTTTGGATGGTTGTTGTTAATGAGGTAACCATAGTGATAATGGTGAATTTTGGTTAAGGATTAATGTTGCGATTTGAAAACGTCATAGCGTGGTTTTGATCGCTTGAATTTCCTTTGTTGGGTAGTTTGATTCAATTTCGGGGACGAAATTTCTTAAGGTGGGGAGGTTGTGATGACTGGGTATATTATTCGTCTCATTTCTTTTTGTTTAACTTTGGGTTTGTGTAGACACCCCATTTTTTACCGCCTTTAAGACTTGGACGCGATTGATGGTTTTGGAAGTTGTGCAGTGCAAAGGTTCAATTTCTTCGGCAAGGAGAGAGTCAAATCTCAACTTCATACCCCTTTTTTTTTTGGACCAAAACGATCTTGATCAAAAGATTTTAGACTTAAAACCCTCTCTTTCAAAACGTTTTTGAAATAAAGTTTTTACGATGTTCCGAGGCTCGCATTTTGTCAAATATTGCACTTTCGGTAAATCGAGCAAGGACAAAGTGGAAATGAATGAAAGAGAGATGAAATCTTTGAAAAATCTTTTAAAACACCTTGTTCGGGGTTTTGGAGTTGAAGAAAAGAGGAGAAGAGAGAAGAAGACTAGTTTGGGAGAAGTTCGGCATGAATCCGGTTGGACCGAATCTGCACGGCTTCACCGAAACGGGCATAACTCTTTGCACAGGAGGAATTTTGATGCGAGGTTGGTGCCATTGGAAAGCTAACTTTTGGGGCTTCAATGTGGCCACATGGAAGACCAGAAAATCAGATGGCTGACCAGCTTTTGTGGTCAAAAGTGGTTCAGCATGAATCCAGGAAGGAGAAAAAAAATCTGCGCGGCTTCACCGAAACGGGCATAACTCTTTGCACAGGAGGAATTTTAATACAAGGTTGGTACCATTGGAAAGCTTACTTCTGGGGCTTCATTTTTCACTCAAGAATCTCCTAAAGCCAAGTCCGGGTGGTGGTGATATGGTTGGTTGAAATCCGTTTGGACCGAATCTGCGTGGCTTCACCAAAACAGGCATAACTTTTTGCACATGAGGAATTTTGATGCAAGGTTTGCGGCATTGGAAAGCTAACGTCAAGGGCTTCATGGACGACCAGCTTTGGAGCTTAAACCTTTTGACCCCTGGTCGGCCGACCAAGGCAAGTGGTCGGCCGACCACTTGAACTGGTCGGCCAGCTCTCAGCTTGTTTGTCTCAGTGAGTGTGTTCCAGCTGTGCCAGCTGGGAGGCATTTGCTGCATCCTCTATACACGTGTATGGAGGATCTTTGAGCTTGGTTTTAAGCTTCTTGAAGAAGCTTTAGCCCCTCTCTTCTATAAAGGAAAGGTGCCTCTTCCATTGCAAGGGTTCCAAGATTGGTGAAGGCTCACACATACTCCTCTCCCTATATCTCTCTATTCCAAGCTTCAAAACACCTTTGTTCTTGTACCATTGCTCTACACCTCCTAGCACAACACCTCCACCATCACTCTAAGCAACTTGGGGCTGGTTTTCAGAGATTGAAGCTATGTTATTTTGGTCCAGAAGCTGCTGGTCCCTTTGGCTACAAGGGTAAGTCTCTATTTTCCCCATTTTGACATTGTTTTGCTCCATAGTTTAGCTCTATTTGAAAGCATTTTTGGGTTTTGTTATAAACTGTAAAGTGTCTTATTTTGAGCTCCTTTTGAAGTTTGATTAAGGATACTTTTCAATTTGAGGTCTCCTACCTCCTTGTATGCTTCATCTCTCTTTTAGGGCTTATTTTGCACAATATCTTAGCCTTACTTGCAAGCATTTTTGAGATTTTCCATGAACTAAAAAAAGTCTTATGTTGAGCCCCTCTTGAAGTTTGATTAAGGGCATTTTTCTGTTTGGGGTCATCTTCCCCTTTGCATCCTTCATTTCCTCATGATTAGGGGGCCTCTTAGCCACTGAAATCCAGTGGATTTTTAGTGGCTTAGATGTGTCTTTGAGCTTCAAAATCATAGAGGGGTGACCCTCTCACCCCTCATTCTTTTTACTAGCTTTATTGGCCTTCCAAAGGACCCCCATTTTGCATGCTTTGAAGTCACATTTCAGGTCCAATTTTGTGAGTTTTTAGGTCTTCCTTGACTCTATCCGGAGCCCCTTTGGCTATATTTTATGTCCCTCATGCATGTGTGGAGCAATCCTCCTTAAGGCCTTTCAAGGGGGCCTTTCATTACATACTTCCTTGAGCCATTTCAGGGCCTTTTTGGTGAGTTTTAGGGCTGTCATAACTGATTTCCAGAGTTGGTTTTTCCATGTTGCATGTCTATCTTGTATGTGCTTAACAACCCCTTGCATAGCCCTCTAAAGGTGCTCATCATTTTTGCATGCATTGGATGCATTTCAGTGGTTATTTGGGGTTTATTTGACATGCCATATCTCTGCTTTTGGTTGGTTTTGTGACCTCTCTTGTGCTTCATATACATGCCATGTAAACCATGCTTACTAGCCTAGGTTGCATGTTGTTTTAGCCCTTCATGTGAGCACTTTTGGGCCATGCTTGGAACTGATATTGTGCTTATTTTGGACTGCCTTGGCTCTGTTTTCATGCCTCATGATCAAATAATGCTTGCTTTGCATACTTGTGGTTCAATGCATTTGCCTAGTTTTGAGTTTCGGTACCCGGGCCCCCTAGCTTGCATAGTGTGCCATGTTTGCATGATTTGGGACCATTGTTTATCATGTTTCAGAGTTGTATCATATGTGTTTGTATGCCATATTGTATCCCTTGCCATGCTTCGGTAGAGTGGCATGTTATGCCTTAGGATCGGTCCTTGGCATTCGTGCGCGTTTGCATGTATTTCGGTTGTTTCATTTCCTATCGTATGGCCACTAATGTGAGTGTGGCTGAGGTCCACTCATGTTGGTGTAAGTCCATCGTGCATTGTGTATGCCATTTCAGTCTATAGCATTGCGTATGCTAGGTTGCATGTTAGAGCATTGTGTATGCCATGTTACATCACGTGCATTGTATATGCCATTTTAGTCCATAGCATTGTGTATGCTAGGTTACATGTTAGTCGCATTGTGTATGCCATCTCATTTGCATTGTGTTTGGGATAGGAGTTAGCCCAAGCACTGGAAACGAGGGACGTTTCGTACTCCAAGTGACGGAACGTGTCTCAATTCCCGGTCGCCGACATTCCGGATTAACCATGATGGAGTCTAGGCCTTGTTGTGTTTATATGTGCATTCATTTCACATCGAGTAGTGCAATTCGACTCCTCGGCCATCGTGCATCGAGATGCATGATTGGTGGCATGAGGATCGAGGTGTACATACATATGTGAAAATACTTTGCCGTGCCCCTTTCTCGCTCTCTGTTCCAGCGAATCAGAAATCAGCGACTTTCTAAAGCCTTGCACAGCATTCCAGGATTAATTGCAAACAGAGGTGAATCGGGGCATCGCAATGGATTTCCGCGCAAGGCAACTCGAGCATGCATCTCTCATCATTCGGAATAGAGCTAAGGCGGTCCATGAAATTGCATACTAGTTTATTGCTTTCCTAGTTAATTTGTTAATTAATTAGGGTTTTGTAATATTTAATTATTCATTCGGACTGTAATTATTTATTCGGACTGTATTATTTATTCGGACCCTCCGAGCGAGGGCAATGTTGTAATAAGTGTGCGTGTGTGTGATGTATGTCTTCCAACCCCACGTCTTTCTCCCTTTTATTTACCAGCTTATGATGGTTAGATTAGGGCATGTTTCAATTAGCATACTTATACTCGTATGTTTGCATCCATTCATCTGTCTTGCATGCACCGGGCTTGGCGCATCATACTAACTGCATTGTATTTCAATTTCGAGTTGAATACGTATATCAGTTGTTGCATTTCATATGCCATCTTAGGATAGCCGAGCCTATTTCTAGTTGCATTTTGCATGTTGTTGCATTAGCCATCTTAACATGAACTAGGATCATGCATTGATTACTAACTAGTTTCTTTTTTGGCTCGGAGTACTCGGTAAGTGTTTATGTTTTAGCATCCTTGCAAGTGTGTGAGTGACTGCCATGATAGCATGCTTGCCACGAGGCTAACTGCTTATGTGATAAAACTGCCTGAATGCCTGTGGGTGAAGGTTGGGTTATTTGGATTGGAACAATTCATCGACTGTGAGTTTTAAGCCCACTTGAGAGTGGCAAATTATCTCGTTTTCTAAGCCCACCTGAGGGTGGCAAATCCACATTTTAGCCTACTTGAGAGTAGCAAACCCTTTTCAAAACAAACATGAGATGTTTCGTTCCAATTCAGGCGATCCAGTCTATACTTGTATGCTGTGCGCATTACATAGTAATTCTAGGCTAATAATCGGAATAAGAACGCATAATGTTTTCAAAACTTGATATCATGGTTAGTAGAGGCCGATCTTTGATCGGCGCGAGCGGGGGTGCTCACGAAGTGACCTTCTCCAATCATACCCAAGTTCCCGAGCCGAAGCAACTTTGGTGATGACGGACACGTGGCCTTAGGCAACGAGTCAGGGTTTCCCAAATTTTTCGAGATAAAATATTTAGGTGGCGACTTTGTATCTGGCAAAGTAGTCCATGTTTGGCACTTCTTTCAAAAAATCTATTTTCAAAAACGATTTGCCGGATTTGGACTCTTTGATGATTCATCGGTCTTGCATTGCACTCTGCTAGATTAGATACAGGATTGTGACATTGAGTCCTGAACTGTAGTGAGCCCAAACGAACAAAACGGGATCTCCTCCTGGGACGTTCGGGGACATCTACAGTTTGTTGTGTTTGGAAGCTTATTTCAAAATCCTTGCTTTTATTTATTTCTATGTCTAGTTTCTCGTGTTTCGGAAGGCTCGAGGTTGGGTCCGGAGTGCCTAGGATTGAGTTGAGCAGATTTCTTGGCTGGAGGGCAGAGCTGCACGTCCGGGGCCTTGGGCCGCACGTGCGGGAAAAGGGTCGCATGTGCGGGAGGCAGGGGAGGACCTGGGTTAGTTTCTGCATAAAAGGCAGGTGCGGAAAGAGGTGTGGAGGAGATGCCTCACGTACGGGAGTGGGTGCCGCATGTGCGGAAGACGCTGAGTCTGAAAATCAGCCTTTTCTTCCCTTCTTGGGCTGTGTGTGTATCACTTTTTTCATATATCTCTCTCTCTCTAAAAACCATATCCTCCTCTTTCTCTCTACATTTCCTACACCAAATCTCTTAAAACTCTTGATCTCTTCCAATTCATTGGGATTTTGACCTTACATCCTTTGCAAATCTTGGAGAATTAAGCGAGGGCTTCATTTTGTGCGGTGGAGATCGAGTTTCAACACTGTTGATTTTGGGGTTTCATCTCATTCCTTCTTCAAAACTTAAGGTAGGGATTTTCTTAGAGTTATATATATGTTTTTTGCAAGATTTGGTTAAATTTCGAAATCTCTTTTAGACAGCTTTGAAATTTGAGTGTTGGCTCAAGAATGTGAGTAAATTTTAAAGGTGGGTTTACCCTTGTTTCTTTTAAAATAATCTCTTAAGGGTTTGAACTATATTGGGTGAGGGATGATGTTCTCTTTTTCTAGAATTTCTCTCAAATGTTTAGGTGTGTGTGTTGTTGTGGTGAGAAAAACCTAGGAATTTGGGGGGTTTTTAAAAGAAGTTGAGAGCACATGGTTGGTATAGTTAATGTATTATTTTATGTGCCAAAATGAGTAAAGAAAATGAAAATTTTCTTGACTATATACAAATACATATATAGATGATGGTTTTATAACATATGAGAATTGTTGAGATTGGAAATTGTTGTCCAAATAATTGCTATAGTCTAGAAATGAGTAAAATGTTGGAAATGTATGAATTATGGAGATGTTGCTATATATTAATGAATTGTAATGAACATGTGGCAATTTTGTGAGATAGAATTGAAAAGAGAAATAAAAGTTTTGATTATTACAGAATATTTGTTAGAGATATTGGAAAGTAGAGAAATATTATGTGGCATTGATAATTGTTGCATGGCATATCCATTCAATTGGGTTATTACAAGTTTTGAATTGGGATTTGAAATTTTGTATTGAAAAAGAAATATTGTGAAACAAGAATTATTGAAATGTTTTGGGGTAAATACATTGGTAAGTCTGGATAGGAGGTGTAGATGAAATTGATTAAGTTGACCTGAGTGTCCGGGGTGAAAGACCGAAAACACGCGCGGAAGAGGTACCATTTCCCTTCCGATTAGCAACCGGTAAAGTGGGGTTTTGGTAGTGCTAGTTATGCCTACTTGCAGACATCAACATAGGGATTACCTGAGTCGTATTTACTGCTCCCTTTGAATTAAATTGTAAATTTTGAATTGTTGAGATTTCAAGTTATCAATGAGTATGATGATTTTTCAAAAGATGTAAAAAAAAAAAAATGTGATTTTTCTTTAAAAGCATAGCATGGCATGTGCATATCATATTGCGGAGTTTGTATAAAATGTATATACTTTGTTAAGAAATTTCTGCTGGACTTTGTGCTCACCCCTATAGGATTTTGGTGTAGGAAAGGACGTGGTGATCCCGCTAAGTTAGGGCGTGCATGTATGTGTTGGGAGCATATGGCTCTTATTTTGTTGTGGTATATTTTGTTTTGTTAGCCAAGGGCTATAACTGTTTGGGTCTGAGAGATCATTTTTGTGTAGCCAGGCTTAAGCCTCGGAATGTGTAAGCCCTTGAGGGCATTTTATTTATTTTTGAATTTGACGTTCTACATGCTACAGATTCATGTATTTGATATCATTGAATGTATAATTTGCATGTGGGATTATTTTGTACAAACCTCAAAGATCAATGATGTAAAGGTTGGAAAATTGCTATTATCCTTTTAATGAATGTTGGATGATGTATCTAATTTATGTTAGAAAATTTGGGGCGTCACAAGCTCAATTGAAAACTATTGAAAATCCTCCAAAATAGTGTTGAAAATAAGGCATATTTCCATTTCCTTATTATATTTATCATTTTCGGATGTATGTGCACTTCATTGGCATACAACCTTCAATTTCGTTCTTGTGATTTATGGTTTGAGGCTTTCAACACTGGTTTTTTGAAACAATAAAGTTAATTCGGAAATTAACTTCCGAATAAATGGTATTAGTTTGACTAATTACTCAACGGGACCTAATTCACAAGCAAAGAAAGTGACAAGAAAAAATGAAAAACTAGTAATAGAAAGAAGAGAGAGAGAGAGAGAGAGAGAGAGAGAGAAAGAAAGAGAGAGAGAGTAATAAGAAAAGAAAGAAAGAAGAAGCAAATGGTGTTCAATAGCTTAGTGGTATTAATAGTGGCGAACATATCAGCAGATGTGTGGCAATACATAGCATGTTTTTCAGAGAGGATAAGCAGCGATCAGTTGTTAGAATAAAAAAATTAGGGTTTAATTTTTTTAATTTAAAAGGTATATATTGAGATTTTTTTGTTCTTAAAAGATGTGTATAGAGAATTTTTTCATATAATATTACGGGTATTGTTAGATGTCTATTATAGTCATTTTTGCTTAGGATATAATTGTCATTAAATTAATATTTCATTAAATGTGTGCCTTCAACTAATTAAGTGTGTTGAAATAGAATTTCCTCTAAAATAGTCATACAAGACAAAATTGACTATTTTTGCCAAATAGGACAAAATGTCATATCCAACTTATAATTATTTCATTTTTTCTCTCACAAAAAAAAAAAAATCAAAAAACCTATCCCAAATAAAAATTTTTAATCCCATAAAAAATAGCAAATCAAAAAATCAACTCACATCCCAAATAAATTGGTTGCTATCCGCAACAACATAAATTCAAAGCATCATTCCGTAATTGTTTGGTGCACAAAACTCAAAACAAGTTTCAGAAAGTAAAGTGTCCTTAATTTCCACTCTTTCATCAAATGAAATATAAGAAAAAATGGCCACAAACAATCAATGTAATGTGGCAGTGATTGATCTGGAAGACTTTCCAGGGCAGTCAAGGAAGATGATAGAGGCATGTGAGGAATTGGGTTGTTTCAGGATCACAAACCACCATCAATTCCTTCCTCCGGCACTGTCGGTGGAGATGAAGGCGGTGGCCCAGTCACTCTTCGACCTTCCGATCAAAATCAAGCGGCGGAACACCGACGTCATCCCCGGCAGTGGGTACATGGTGTATAAGGGGGTTCAAGAACGTCGTAGGAAAAATTCGAAGATCTTTGAAGATCCTTGAAGAAAAATTTGAATTCTCTAGAAGATGGTGAGAGGCTTAGATTCTTCAATAGTCTCAACTAAGAACATAAAAGTAAAGAGATGATGGAGATAAGAGATTGGGTGAAGAAGAAGGCAAAGTAGCTAGAGAGAGAATAATGGCAAGGCTCTCCCATGGATCTCCCACTTTCACTCTCAAGGTAGATAATGGAGAAGGGAAATTAGTTCTTTCCCAAGAGTTATCTCTCCAAAATCCATCTCTTGTAAAGCTATGGGTAGGTGCTATTTATAGGCACCTCATGATGTAAGATGGAGCCCATGTGCAAGGCACATGAGAAATATTCTCTCTAACAACCTTGTCCGAGGAGGTGACCTCTCCGAGGATGAGGAAAACCCCGAAGAGGAGATCAACCTCTCGGCTAACCCTTTTTCTTAGCCACACCTAACCAATGATCCCCAATCATCCCAAAGGGTTAGGGGTTGTCCTAGAGGACGCCTTGCCGCAGAAAGGTCAAGGGCAGTTCAAGAGAACGCCCTGCTGCAAATATTGCCGAGTCTCAGGGACCCCCTAGATCGTGCCACCTCGACTCGGGTATAGGCTAGTTTAACCGAAGAGTGAATTTATCTCCACTCACCGTCCTCGGGATCGGGTCCTTTGTTCGGACTCCATTACGCCCATGGTTCTGGTATGTAGATCCTGGAAAGCTTCGAGTCCACAAGTGTTCTGGGACTCATTAATGGAGCGTCTTCTAGATTGCGTCTGAATACTTTTGAAGCCAAGTGCTTCGGATCTCTAGATTCATGGATCCGAACCCTTTCGAGTTTGAGCCCAAGTAAGTCTCTAAGTGCATGGATCTGAACCCTTTTGAGGCTTAGAGCGATTCGGCCCGTTTGATGGCAATAAATCCGGGCCCACCAATCTTGGACTTGCGATAAATTCAGGCCCACCAACCTTGGACTATTAGGCCTAATTAATTTAGTGGGCTCAAATTAGCTCCTTTTACACATGGCACCTAGCCAAATAAATCCTCATTATGAGGCCTTTGGGCTTTATGATATAGCCTCTCATGAAGCTGTTAATGCCTTTTGTTCTCTCTTAGATGCCTCTCCTCACCAAAGGTTTGTTTGTTGTTCTTTCTTTCTTCTTAGTTCAGTTTAATTTGATCATTACATTCAAATTACATGTTTAAATTAACAATTTTGTTATTTGTATCAGTGTCCTCTTGAAGTATAATTGAAATATAGTAACATTTGACTCAAACTAAAAGGTATTTACCTGGAGTTTATATTTTGTTATATTAAGTGTGATTTAATGAATAATCAATTTTTAAACTTCTGAACAAAGTCATCAAAATCGGGATCCTGGGTGGGATTCTTGGGAGGGATTTGTGGATCGGAACATAAAATTAGATCGATGATTGTTAGATTCTACTTTTAATGTAAAATAAAATGAAAAATTATCAATAATAATGATAATGTATGTTAAATAATTTTAAAATCATCAAAAGATGATAAATTTAATACAATTCAGAGGAGATGTTTAAAAGATGCTTATACAAATTAGAGGAGATGTTTGGAGAAATAGTTTATAATGAAATTTCTTAAATTAATATACACATATACACACATGTATAAGAAATAGATAATAATACAATTTTTTTTTATAGGATCGGGATCATAGTGTAATTGTACACAATTTTAAGATCACAGTCACTTTAAGATGCTACTGAATTTAAGATCATAGTATAATTTGGATCGTTTGACCCTATTAAAGTCGTAAAATTGTAAAATCCTACAATTCGGATTAGGATTCTAATAGTAGAAGTTAAACTTATATATTGTACTTATTATTATTATTATCATTTTTTTCCTTGCAAGGTACCTGAGAATAATTTTAAGAATTACATGAATCGTTAAAAATGAATCGAATCATGAATCGATTGTAAATCATGCGATTTACTAGAGATTCACTTTAAAAATAAATTCATCCATAGATTCGTATCGATTTTGCAAAAATTACAAATCGAATCGCGAATCATAAGATTTTGATAACATAGATTTGGGACATTTTTTTTTCTTCTCAATTGGTAGGAAGGGAATAGGAAAAAAAGAAATTACATAACATAAAAGTAAGACTTGAATCATGTCATTGTGTTTGATAAGGGAGTACCTTATCCACTAGGCCAAACTCTTGGTCATAAATTTGGGACATTGAGAGGATTAAAAAGGCAAGAAAAATTCGAAAAATTTTAATTGGGTGTAATGAGAATGTGGGTATAGTGGGAGAAAAAAATATCGTGTAAATAGAAGCTTGAATGAGCAAATCACTTTATCTGAATTTTGATTCCTAATTTGCTATGAAACCTGTGTGGGTCAATTTCCAACCACACTACCAAACAGGTACTCAGCTGGAGAACACTGGCAGAATAGATTAAACCCGAACGACCTGTCACAGAAAGAAGAGATTCCGGCGGTGGTTCGTCCACCCGGGGGCACTCCAACGATCAAGTCAGTTATCTCTCAAAGATAGCAAAAGTGCTTAACTCACTATTCAGAATACGAAAAGTGTACCTTAGACCCATGAGGGTGCCACTCTTTTATAGCCAATACAAACCTAATCCCAATAGAAGCCTAGCTTCAATGGACTCTGGATTACTGCTTAATCTTGGACTCCCAGTAGGATTGGGATAAACTCTCTAAGAGTCTTATCTTTTTACCCAAACTGAAGTCCTCTCCCAATCTAGGACTCTTGTCCCTTATCCGCTTACCCTGGATTTCGGTATTCTCGCAGATAACCTCGGGCTAACCGAGACTACCTCAGCGTCATGACCAGGACACGTGGCACCCCGGCTGGCACTTCGGTGACACCTCGGCCACGTGTTGTCATTCAAAAATTATGTCCCCATAACTGCCCCCTAGGTTCTATTACCTCGGCATCTTGAGGTGATGGAACCTATATCGTTCCTTTTAGCACATCGGCTAAGCTTGCTCTATCTTTCATTATCGAGGTCATTATTCATTGGCTCTACATGACCCAGACCTGTAATCTGTTTTCATCAATGCTCTTGAACCAAAGTTTGTTCAAATTTCTCTGCTGAGTTCGTCCTCATAGCTGATGTCTTTGCTTCATTTAAATCAAGAACCCCAAGAGTTTCAACATGCGTGTGAGTTGTCACGCACAGCAACCCAACCATTTTTGCCACGCGTTTTTCCCCTGCTAGACTGTACCTGACACGCGCTATCAAGTTGCATCACTCGTGCGTGCGCCATCTGACAAGCACATTGCCCTAGGCACATTGATTGTAATTTTGCCGCCATTCCATGGTTTCGATCACAATCCCTTCTCTTTCTCCGTCTTTTCACTTTTGCATCCTCATTCCCAAGCTCCCAGCTTTTCCTCTCTCTAACTTTCTCTCCCAAATCCACCATTGTTGCTCTCGTGAAGCTTTCTGCAACAACCTTCAATCTCTCCTTCCGACGAGGCTTTTGCTGTACTTCTTGGCTCACTTTCACCATCCAACACCGGCGTATTTTACACCGGCCTCATTTTCTTTGGTAAGTCACTGTTCCTTTCTTCGTTTCAATTTCTTGTTTCACGTTTTATTGCCTTTGCTTATTAGTCATGTTTGGACATATTCATATGCTCCTATTCCTATCTGTGCTTCAAATTTCACCCTTTGTATACTTAAAACATACTCTGTTTCACCTGTTTCTGGGTATACACATGTATCCACATACTTTGCTTATTTTGCCACTGTTCTTGGCATTCCACCGTTGCACACACTCTGTCACAGTGTTCTTGATAGAGCATCACCATTCTTGATTCTGAATCTTTTGTTTTTGTTTCTTTTTTTCTGTGTTTTCTCCAGATTCTTGCCTTCAATCCTTTGCTTACATAGACTTAGGTTTGAGAGTTGTTGTAGAACTCACAAACTTTAGGAAAAACTGAAACAAATTTCACTTTAGAACCTAAAAAATCTTTACCCTAGCATTCGTTTAGATTTTGCCAAGGTCCTCTAAACCTTCACAGAACACTTCTTTTCCAAATTATACACCTTCCCCTTAAGCCGACGTCATGGGTATGTGGAGGCATAGGGTAGACACCCCAACTAAGTTAGAGTACTTTAGGCAAGAGTTTGACATCCCGGCCGACGTTCACCTGAGGTTGGCTGGGAAGGACGACTCCATCATGGCTGATGGAAACCTCATACCCTTCCCTGTCGTTGCCTTTACAGAATGTGGACTTAGGTTTCCACTAGACATCCTTTTCCGGGAAATCCTCCATTACTACAAATTAAACCCAATGCAGCTTGCTATCAACTCTTACCGAGTTATCAACGGCATAATAGCCTTAGCCAAAAAAAGAGAACGCTAGGGTAACTTTAGCCGACATCCAATACTGCTACACCATGTGTGGCCTCAAGTTAGAAAAAGGCTACATCTACTACCTCAAACCGAGGTCCACCGAATACAAACTTGTTGTTGACCTCCCAGACTCCAACAAGGGAGCCGAGGACGATTACTTCATTGCCTCAGGCAACTGGGAGTTCGCTCCAGAGGAGGACCTTCACCTCTACCCTCTTAGCTGAACAGTATTCGTAGAGGGTAATGGTAAGAGCCAAATGTTACATTTTTTCCAAGTCTTTAATACTTTGTTCTTTCTATATGTTCTAACGTCTGTTTTTCTTGCAGTTTTTCCACAGCTACCAAAAGACTTCCGTAAGTCCTTCTTCCCCAGCAAGGACTTGAAGAAGCTGTTGGATCTACCAGTTCAGAGGCGGAGAGCTCCTTTGTTACTTAACTATATCCCGACTTACAAGTCGGTTCTTCCTGACATCCCGAAGAAGAAGAGCAAGTCTCTTCCTTCCTCCACAACTCCACTAGCAACTTTTTCACCTCGGCCAGATCAGGGATCAACTTCTGATCTAGCTAAGCAGCCATCAACCTCGGCTCCATATCTGATCCCTTCATCTCAACGCAAACGCCGACGCCGAACTGCAATTATTGCCAAGATGGGTCGCAAGAAAGCAGTTGTAGACGATCTTCTGGTCGACATCCCCGACACTGTCAACGCTCAACCATCACAATCCCAGCCTCAATCAAAGCCAAAGCTCAAAAGACTGAAGAAGGCCCAGCCTAAGGCAACGGTGACTCAGATTGACACTGAGGATACCTTACCCATTTCAAAATTGGCCGAGAGCAAGAAGACCCCTCCGCTGCCAAGAAGAGGCCCGCCGAGGCCGAACCATCCCAATCAACTCAGTCGAAGAGGCCGAGGTCTGAATCGGCAACAACCTCGGGCTCTATGAAATCTAATGCCCCTTGGGCTTCCCCAATTACAATTGAGGACAAGCCGGTTAGAGCTAGCGACAACGCCGATGATACTGAAGTCGGCGTTGCCCTCTCTACCGCGTTGCTCCTCCCCCAAGATCTCAATCACAATGCCGGGATGAGCGAGTATGAGAACTTTGCTCTGATGTTGTAGCGCTCCGTCCAAGTAAGCCCCTAACACTTGGTATTTTTTCATTTTCTGCTATTTCATACTTAGAGAGTTTTACTAACTTGTTTTTTCCATTTCTTCTATGTGATCTAGCATGGCCACTCCTTTGTGATGCAGGCCTTTGCCATCGGGAAGGAGTTGTCAAATAAAACCAAGAGGTTGCAAGCTTGCAGAAGGCCGTTAACAAGGCTGAGGGCAAACTAAAGGGCTTGACAGATCAGGCCGAGGCAGCCAAGAAGGTTCAGGACGAGGCCGAGGAAAAGGCTGATGCTGCAGAGGCCATTGCCAAGGTCCTTGTGGCCGAAAAGAAAGAGGCCGAGGCAAAGATGGTTGAGGCCCAAAAAGAGCTTCAAGATGCCCTAGCCACAAAAGAGGCTGAGATCAAGGCCGCCGTTGAAAAGGCATACGCCGAGGGAGTAACCGACGTCAAGGAGCACTACAAAAAACAAGTGAAGCAGGCATGCAACAAGGGTTTCACCCTTGGTTGGATGACTGCCCTCAAAAAGCTAGATGTCCTCGAGGACTCCCCCCTCAAGAATGCAGGCAACCTCCCCCTGCCATTCCCTTCTACTCCAAGCTAATCTGAAGACGATGCTGAGTCCCAGGAAGAAGAAGGAAGCTGCTGGGACCAAGTCCCCTACTCTGAATGAGCAAGTCGTGGACTTGTCTCAGGATGAGGAGGGTGAGGTCTCCAAAGATGCCACTCCTGAGAGGACAACATCGGATGCGCCTATCATCGACAAGAGCCTCGACCAGACTCTCAAAGAGATCGACGCCGAACTCGCGGCTGAGAAGGCCGCCGAGAAGAGTTCCTAAATGTCCTCTGAACCCCAGACCTAATGAGCCAATGATGCCGAATAGTCTATTTTGATGCTTTTCTCTTCTTTTCTTGTTACCTTGTACTTTTTTCTTACTTTTGAAACAATGTAAGCTTTAATTCGGCCGACGTGCCACTTTTGTAGTCCGAACAATTTACTCTTTAATGCTAGGCCGAAGTGCCTTCTTTCCTTATCTGAATGCATTCTCTAATTTCTTCTTTCAGTGTGATTGAATGTTTGTCTTCCTTTTACTGTCTTGTATGATTCTATACTTAGAATAATTTACATGTCTTTAACGTACACCTTGACTGTGTAATCTTCTCGGGGTGATATACCTTGGTTATACAAACCAATGGTTTATCTTGGCAAGTATGTAAGTACTTCTTTCAATACAACACTGGCTTGACTTGTAAACTTTTCTAAAAAAATTTCAACAAGTGTTCAAACCAATCTTTCTTTAACATAACCTCGGATTAACTTCAACTTGTAAATTTTTCTTAAAATTTCAACAAGTGTTAAACCAGTCTTCCTTTAGAAATAACCGCGGATTAACTTCAACTTGTAAATTTTTCTTAAAATTTCAACAAGTGTTAAACCAGTCTTAGCTTGTAAATTCCGACTTCCAAGTAACATTCTCTAACTCTCTGTCCCCTAATGTGAACCCAAGTTCCACTTGGGTTCTCATTAAGCATGTGGCTTTGACCTTGTCGTTGAGGTCAGATTCAAACCAAGATTGGTTTAGGTTATCAACCTCGGCCTCTTTGTTAATCTGACTGACATGCACTTAGCTTCAATCTATGTCTGATTTTGCCGATATGACAAGTTCAGGTTAATTCAACTCAGTTCAACTCTACTATATGCAAGTAGGAACTCTGCCATATAATAAGTCTAAGTTATTCGTCATGTTTCAATCAGAAACATCGCCAACTTAGTTCAACTCTATTATATGCAAGTAGGAACTCTGCCATATAATAAGTCTAAGTTATTCGTCATGTTTCAATCAGAAACATCGCCAACTTAGTTCAACTCTATTATATGCAAGTAGGAACTCTGCCATATAATAAGTCTAAGTCATTTGTCATGTTTCAATCAGAAATATCGCCAACTTAGTTCAATTCTATTATATGCAAGTAGGAACTCTGCCATATAATAAGTCTAAGTTATTCGTCATGTTTCAATCAGAAACATCGCCAAATCTCTTATCAGTCATACTGCACAAGTTAAAAAATCAAGCTAAAACTTTATTATCACTTCGGCTAATAACAAAACAAAAGAAAGCTTAAAAAACAAGAAAATCTAATGATAGAAAAACTTCAGATTGCAAGTATTCCAGGGTCTTGGCAACTCTTTGCCTTCACTGTCCTCAAGCCGATATGCCCCGTTGCCCAAGACCGAGATGATTCTATAGGGTCCCTCCCAATTCGAGCCAAGCTTGCCCTCTCTAGGATCCTTCTTGTTGCCGACGACCTTTCTCAGGACAGGGTCACCGACTTGGAACTCTCTTGGATTGACCTTCTTATTATAAGCCCTAGCAAGCTACTGTTGGTATGCCCCCAGCTGAATTGCTGCTTTCTCCTTTCTTTCTTCTAGCAAGTCCAGATCTCGGCCAAGAATGTCTCATTGGTCCCATTTTCTACTCCCTGGGTTCTGATCCCTGGGATACCGATCTCCAGTGGAATGACTGCTTTTGTGCCATAAGCCATGGCAAATGGGGACTCCTTAATTGATTTTCTCGGCGTAGTCCGATGTGCCCAGAGTACACTGGGCAACTTATTCACCTACTTTCTCTTTGCTGCTTGTAGCCTCTTCTTGATCTTATCCAATATAACCTCATTGGAGGCTTCTGCTTGACCATTACTCTGGGGAAAGCTTGGGGTAGAGTAATAGTTCTTGATTTTGTACTTTACACAGAAACTCTTGATTAGCTTACTGTCAAACTGTGTATCATTGTCAGCTATTATTGCTCTTGGGATCCCAAACCTGGTGATGATGTTCTTCCAGATGAAGTTCTTTACATCAACGTCCCAAATCTTTGCAAGAGGTTCAGCTTCTACCCACTTGGTGAAGTAGTTTGTTGCCACCAGCAGGTACTTCCTTTGTCCAGTTGCTTGAGGTAGTTGTCCAACAAGATTCATGCCCCATTGGGCAAATGGCCAAGGGTTGGATACTAGGTTTAAGTCTGCTGTTGGTTGATGTATTAAGGGTGCAAACTTCTGACACTTCTTGACATAGGCTTTAGCATCTTTCTACATGTAGGGCCACCAATACCCTTGTGTAATGGTCCTATGAGCAAGTGATCTGCTCCCAGCGTGGCTTCCACATACTCCTTCATGTATTTTATACAGAAAGTCTTCAACTTGTGCAGGATGTACACACCTTAAAAGGGTTCCAGTAAACGATCTTCTGTAGAGATGTCCCTCTACTGTTAGATTGAACCTTGCCGACTTCAGTCTGATCTTGTGCGCCTCTTTGTGATCATCTAGTAGTTTCCCATCTTTTAGGAATGCTATTATTATATCCATCCAACTTAGTCCCATCTCCACACACATTGCTTCATGCTCTGTGTTCAGTGGTTTTATGCTTGGACCTGACAAGTAGTCAACCATTATCGTTCTTACCTCTCCGGGCTTCATTGCATTAGCCAGGTTGGCCAGAGCATCAGCATGGCTGTTGTCATCTCAGCTAACCTGCTGTAATTGGCAATTTTAAAACAAGGCTACCAGTCTACCCACTTCCTTTGCATAGGCCAACATCCTTTCATCTCGGGCTATGTATTCGCCTGTTGCCTGGTTGACTATAAGCTGGGAGTCACAAAGACTATTACCTCGTCAGCTTCCATTGCTACTGCTAGCTTTAGTCCTGCAATCAATGCTTCATACTCTGCTTCATTGTTTGAGGCCTTAAACCCCAAACGAATGGATTGTTCTAGTATCTGTCAATCTGGAGACATTAGCACTACTCTTGCCCCCGCTCCTTGTCGGTTTGAACTCCCATCAACAAACAGTCGAAAGGAGTCACCGATGTAAATACTGCAGGGCTGAGTTTCTCTTCTTTCCTTTGCTCTGCTATCCCCTGCTGGGTTTCTCCTTGTTTACTTGGGTGTCGTGTACCTCGGCTCAACGGAGCCTGATGTATGATGGCGTCTAATGTGAACTCAGTTACGAAGTCGGCCAAGACTTGGCCTTTGATTGCTGTTCTGGGTCTGAATTCCAGGTCATATTGGCCCAAGGCCACTGCCCATCTAGCTATTCTGCTCGTCAGATCTCTCTGCTGCAATAGGGACTTTAAAGGGTGTTAACTGACTTTAAAGGATGTTCAGTTAACATCACAACTTTGTGGGCTTGAAAGTAATGATTCAGCTTCTTGGAGGCCATTACTAAAGCCAGTGTTAACTTCTCTAAGGGTAAATATCTGGTCTCTGCATCCGCAAGGGTTTTACTCACATAGTAAACAGCCCTTTGTTCTCCCTTTTCTTCTCGGATCACCACTGCTTACTGCATGCTCTGAAACCGCCAAGTATAAGAACAGCTCTTCTCCAGGTATTGGATTTGAGAGCACTGGAGCTGTGGTCAAATACTTCTTTAGGTCGGCCAAGGCGACTTCGCATTCTTCTGTCCATAAGAAGTTTGTGGCTTTCTTCACTAAGCTGAAGAAATGTTTACACTTGTCAGAGCTTCTGCTTATGAATCTATTTAGGGCTGCAGCCTTTCCAGTCAACATCTGCACTTGTTTTGCCAATGTTGGGCTCTTCAATTCTAAGATGGCTTTGATCTGATCCGGGCTAGCCTCAATGCCCCTTCTGGTAACCAAATATCCTAAGAACTTACCAGACCCAGCTCCAAATGCACACTTCGATGTATTGAGTTGGACCCGATATGTTCAAAGGATGTCAAAGACTGCCTTTAAGTCTTCTAGGTGATCCTCAGGTTCCTTGGACTTCGCGAACATGTCGTCCATGTACACATCTACTGTTCTGCCAATTAGATGTCTGAACATCTTGGTTACCAATCTCTGGTAAGTTGCTCCTGCATTTTTAACCCTAAAGGCATTACTCTATAGCAATACAGCCCTTTTAGGGTGATAAATACAGTCTTCTCATCATCTGGGGGGTACATAGCTATCTGATGGTACCCCCTGTAAGCATCCAGGAAGTTCATCCTTCCATACCCTGAAGTGGCATCCACCAATTGGTCAATCTTGGGTAATGGGAAACTGTCTTTGGGACAAGCCTTATTCAGGCTGGTGAAGTCCACACAGACCCTCCACTTCTCATTCTTTTTCTTTACGACGACCATGTTTGATAGCCGTATTGGGTAGATTACCTCTCGTATGGCCCTAGCCTTCAGAAGCTTGCCCACTTCCTTTTCTACTGCCTCAACATATATCAACGCTGGACTCCTTGCTCGTTAGATGACAGGCTTGGCCGACCTGTCTACATTCAGTCTGTGGCAAGTGACCTCGGGGTCAATGCCAGGCATATCATACGGCGTCCAGGCAAACACCTCAATGTTTGCTCTCAAGAACGCCTCCAGTTCTATTTCCTCTTCATCGGCCAAGCCCGAGCCAAGAAGGAAGAAGCGTTCTTCGTCCTTTTGTTGGACGAGGACTTTCTTCAAGGCTTCTTCACTTTTCTCGGCTGGCTCTTTGCCGACGTCCTCCAGGACTTCCATGTCTTCTTCCTCAATCTCTGCCTTTTCTGCTTCTCGTATGTTGCAGGTAGATTTCATTGCTGCCATGGAGCAATTCTTTGCCTGCACCTGATCCCCTCTGACCTCCTCTATTCCATGCTCTGTTGGGAACCGCAATAGCTGATGCAATGTTGAGAGGACTGCCCCCATTGTATGTAGCCATGGCCTTCCCAAGATAGCATTGTAAGGGGAGGGGGTGTCGATTATGGTGAATTCTGTTTTTATCTTCTTGGTGCTAGCCTGCACCTCCAAACTTGCTGCTCCCAGGGGCCATGCTGGCGTTCCATTGAACCTAACCATTGGGCCATTGGACTGCTCCAGATCGTCTTGATGAAGGCCAAGCTCCTTGTAACCCCTGACATACATGATGTCACAAGAGCTGCCATGGTCAATTAAGATGCGCTTCACTTGGCACTCCCTAACCTGGAGGGATACCACCAAGGCATCGTTGTGTGGATGTTGCACCATCTCCAGGTCATCTTCAGTAAAAGACACCACTAGTCCTAGGCACTCGTCTGCCCTAGGTCTTTTCTGTCGGACTTGGTACACATGCTGCAAGTGCTTTACCCTCTGAGTCTCCCCACGTATTTTGTTCTCATTAACCTTTGAGTGAATCACATTGATCACTCCAGGTCCGCTTGCCTGCGGTTGTAGTGCTGTGGGAGGCGGTGCTGCCAGTGCCTGAGGCAGCCTTGCTTGTTCTTTTCTTGTCATGGCCTCGTCTACTAGGTCCCTTAAATGACCTTGTTTTACCAGGTCTTCCAGATATGCCTTTAGGGCTCTGCACCCCTGAGTTAGATGTCCAGCCTCATTGTGGTAAGCATAGTGCTTGCCAAGGCTTTTTCTCATAAATTCACCCGGCACCCTTGCTGGTGCTCTGTAATAGGGCTGATTTCGAATTTTCTCCAAGACTTTGTAAACCGGGATTCAGAATACGGTTGTGACTGCTTGTGCAGCCCTTAATCCTGTCTCTGGTTTGTTATATCCACTATCACCTTGGCCTCGCTTCGACAAGTCATTTTTCTTCTCTGGTTTCGCCGCCTTTGTTCTCGGCGTGTCTTCCTTGCCCTGGTGTACTTTTCTATCCTGGCCATAAGTTCCTCCATGCTTTTTGGCAATGTCTTTGCCAGTGATTTTCGGAGCAGGCAATCATCTTTCAGGCTGTTCTTAAATGATATGACCGCCACCTCTTGGTTACACCCCGGTATTCAGTTGAATACCTCATAATACCTTTTGGCATAGGCCCTAAGGCTTTCGTCATCGCCAATTCTCAGGGCCATCAGGGCGTCTTCCCTTAATGGCTGTAGTTTGTTTGTCATGAACCTGGCCACAAACATCTCGACTAGGCCTTCCCAGGTTTTCACAGTTCCTTTCGGCAACTTGTGAAACCAATCTGATGCAATTTCCCCGAAGGATGAGGGGAACACTTTGCAAAGCAATGGCTCGTTCCCAGTGTATAATGCCATCGAGTTCAGGTACAAACCAACGTGAAAGTTGGGGTCCGACTTACCATCGTATATCTAGAACCTTGATATGTTAAACCTCTTCGGGGCTTCGAATTTGTCCAATTCTATCGAGAACGGTGTTTTCGATTTGATAGGGGAAGTTACCTCGGCATCTTGTTGCTTCCTCTGGAGGTAATCCCTTAGGTCCTCCTTGGTCCGTCTAGGAGCTCTGCTATCTACGGATTTCAACTTTTTTGGTGCGCTACTCCCAGTTTCATTATGAGTCCTCTTGGACCTTTCTCTATTAGTTGCGTTGAAGCACAGCTTCTGCCTTTGAACATGCCGATGTTCTTTGAGGTCAGCTTTCTTGGTGCGATGCGTCCTTCTAGAATCTCCCTTCTTGACTCTCCTCACCCGACCTCTCTTGAAGGCCGGTGAGAGTGTTTTTCGGTCCTGGTGTACTGGGGGACTGTAGGGACTGTTTTCTGCCCATCTTTTCGGGCATCTTTCTTGGCCGCTGGAATCGGCGTATCTTGTAACGGGAATGATGGCTGTATGACATTGTTCTGTATCATGAAGTTGACGACCGTTTGCAGGTCTGCCAATTTGTTTGCCATTCCCTTCATCTCGTCGTCCCTCCGCAGGCATCTTTCTTTCCACACCCAGAGGTCGTCCTCGTTATAATACCCGCTTCGGTCTAATTTCTTTGACGTGTCGCCCTCCTGGCCGATGTCCTTTTCTCCATGATTCTTATCACGAGTCTCTTTGTTGCAGTTGTCTTCTTCGACATTAAAGTCAACAGGTTTTCCACTCCTAGTAGGAGTGTTGTCCCCAACCTTCTCTTTCTGTCCGTTATTGGCCATCTATTCTCATTTCTTTCCTAGTAGGAGTGTCAATTTCCAACCACACTACCAAACAGGTACTTAACTGGAGAACACTGATAGAATAGATTAAACCCGAACGACCTGTCACAGAAAGAAAAGATTCCGGCAGTGGTTCGTCCACCCGGGGGTACCTCTCTTTAGCAAAAGTGCTTAACTCACTATTCAGAATACGAAAAGCATACCTTAGACCCATGAGGGTACCTCTCTTTTATAGCCAATACAAACCTAATCCCAATAGAAGCCTAGCTTCAATGGACTCTGGATTACTGCTTAATCTTGGACTCCCAGTAGGATTGTGATAAACTTTCTAAGAGTCTTATCTTTACCCAAACTAAAGTCCTCTCCTAATCTAGGACTCTTGTCCCTTATCCGCTTACCCTGGATTTCGGTATTCTCGCAGATAACCTCGGCCTAATCGAGACTACCTTGGCGTTATGACCAGGACACGTGGCACCTCGGCTGGCACTTCGGTGACACTTCGGCTGGCACTTCGGGGACACTTCGGCCACGTGTTGTCATTAAAAAATTATGTCCCTACAAAACCTTATTAAGGGAATGCCAAAACATTTCCCCATGAACCTCAAACAAGGTGAGGGGAAAATTTTGAGTGGTGGTGTAATTGTAAGAGCAATTTGCTGATGCACCTTTTGGGGCATACTTTTTTTTTGGTATTGCAATGTCTACCTTGAAGTCGTTTTCAGTACTCACTCTTTCTTGATTTTGCTATTATTACTAGAGAAACTACACAGATGTATGCTGAAGCAATACACAATCTAGCAATGGATATTGCTTGCAAGCTAGCTGAAGGTATGGGGTTAACTAGCTTTTCGTTTGAGAGATGGCCTTGTCAATTTAGGATGAACAAATATAACTTCACCCCTGAGGCTGTAGACTCTTCCGGTGTGCAAATACATACTGATTCAGGGTTCCTCACTATACTTCAAGATGATGAAAATGTTGGCGGTCTTGAAGTCATGGACAAGTCCAGCAAATTTGTTGCAGTGGAGCCTTTACCGGGAACTCTCCTTATCAATCTCGGAGACATTGCTAAGGTGGGTAAATCTTGTTGAGATTTTCATTTGTTTGATTTATAATTGCCTTTATTATTGTCCCATATTGGAAAATTAACAAAACTTAAATGGGTTCATTTATTTCAAAGAACCCAATATGCGCAAGAAGCCTTAAATGCGCATCATGTGATATTTTTCGCACATTCTTATTTTTGATAAATTATTTACCTAGATAGGTATGTTTTTGGACAAATTGTGATAATTTTGAATTCTATTGGATTGGGGTATGCATGTCTTTTCATCAATAGATACTAGACAGTAAAAAATACATAAGTTTTCATTTGTTTTCAACACATCAAAAAATCTAAGTAGTTACGATGAAAAAAGAAAAAGAATTTTGTGGGAGTTTTTCAATTCTAAGGATGACTTTTCCGTTACCCTGCAGCAAAAAGTGTCTTAAGTTATGTCTCAAAACATGTTCCAACAAAATTAGTTCTCATTATGGTCTGTAAATTCACTTTGCTCAAATACAGATTATGCTGATATTTATTTTTCTGTGCTTGTTGGAATGTGAAAGGTATGGAGTAATGGAAGATTATGCAATGTGAAGCATAGAGTAGTATGCAAGGAAGCAAGAACAAGAATGTTGATTGCTTCATTTCTGTTGAGACCAAAGGAGGCAAAAGTGGAAGCTCTCGTGCAATTAGTGGATTCGTCACACTCGCGCCTGTATGTTCCTTTCTTTTACGGTGATTACAGAAAGCTCCGAATCTTAAAAAAGTTACATGCTGGTGAAGCTCTTGATCTTTTACACACCAACTCTTGAAAAAGAATATGTGCCAAAACTTAATAAAAGAAGGGATTGATGCACCATTGCTATTTACATGATAAGGAACTAGTGAAATTGAAATTTAGGGAGCTTATGGCTTTTGATTTAATAAACAATGTATTGAAGACTAATAATTTACTAGCTCCAAGTTGACCTTGTTCTAATTTTGAATAGGGTTGAGCTCAAACTTCAGTTATAGTGTTTTTGTGTGTGTGTGTGTTTATAAAGCTAAAATCTCTATTAATGGGTGTTTAGTTGTAAAATTAAAGGGAAATTGCATCTACGCAGAAACAAATCATAATAATTACGCAGGATTTTTCTATGGTACATGCCTAAAGGATGGCTAGGATAGGTATGGCTAGGATTGCGCCACGTCATTAATTTTTTTTACAATTATGAGTTAATACCAGATTTGTTCATAAGTAGAACCGGTTTGATCATAACTTAATTATGAGCCACCACCAAATTTATTCTGGAATTAGTTTATTCGTAACTTAGTTATGAGCCACCACTATTTCTCTTCATAATTTTATTATCACTTTCCTTATAATTGTTATGACCAACACCATATATCTCATAAATATTAATGACATATCTCATAATCATATGTCATAATCCAATATCTTATATCTTATAACCACATAATTTTGAGCATAACCAATAGCACATATCTCATAACCAACATCACTTTAGCTCATAATCAACCCCACATATTGTTGGATATCAACCCATTGCCACTATGGGAAGATAATGCTAGGGGTGGCTCACCAACTTCAACCCACTAAGATGGTGGGGGTGGCTGCTACCCACAAGCTAATGGAAGGGGGTAGGTGGTGACCAATCACATCCTTCCTTAATTATGTATAAATTGAGGTGAGGAGGAAGGGTTGAATTGAGAGAGAGAGAGAGAACAAACCAAAGGAGAGGAGATGTGAGGCAGAGAGACCGTCTCTCTTGGTGTGAGAGAGGGAGACGGGTGAGTGGCTGAGTGAGAATGGTGTGAGCTCCTCCTCTATTGTAATCTCTTTGTAATCTCTCTATTGTTATAGTGATAACCGGTTACTCTCCTATGGACGTAGGTGTGGAGGCCGAACCACGTTAAATATGGTGTCCTTGGGGTGTGTGTGTTTTTCTGCTTAGTATAATTTCTGGAAGGTCTTGGGCGGGATCCTCGATCCCCAATAAGTGGTATTAGAGCCTTGTCAGTCGTTTTCGGAACAAAAATAGTGTGTTGTTCGAAACTGCCCAGAAATCAAGTTGCTCAAAATTAGGTTTTGAGCATACCAGGAGCAAGGTCTCGACGAGAGGAGTCCAAAAATGCAAAACAGAGCCCTAGAAGACACTGGACGTGCCTTCACGCGCCTCCTGAAAATGGCGCGTGTGTCCCAGTCTCAGCACGCGCCACCACGCGCCGCACACTCAGCCGGCGCGTCTACCAAGTCGCGTGCATGCGCCGCACGCGCGGCAGAGGAAGAAGACGGGACGTGTGGCGCCACGTCATCGCCACGTAATCGACACATGGCACCACGTCAGCCAGGGACGGCCACGTGTCTGCCATGTCTGTAGACCAGCCATCGCCAGGTGGCAGCCCATTCAATGCCATGTCTCTGCCACGTTAGCACACGGGGAGTGATCCAATCCTTCGCGGCTAAGGTGTAGCCGCAGGAGTAGTGATTCAGTGCTACGCGGCTAAGGTGTAGCCATAGATCTGAGGCGTCCAAAATGTTTTGGCTTGATCTAAGCCATTCAGAGTCCGTTTCTGACGATCCAATAGTGTTTTCTTATTATTTGGAGTATTCCGGACACATCTGTACGGTTGGATTTTAGAATTAGAATTTCTATAAAAAGAAAGCATATTAAAGTGGCAGACGGCGTCAGGTGCAGTGGATGGAATATTCTGTTTGAACGCGGAATATTCCCTGAACTTCTGAAAATTTGGCCCAGAATTTTCAGAAAATTGTGGTGTGGCCCAACTTTCGGGGATGTTTTTCATTGTGGTCTTCGGAAGTGCAGCGAAGGTTGATCCTAGCTAAACAAACCGTTCCGGACACAACTGCAAGGTCAGAATAGTGAAATTCTGAACGGTTTTTAAAGATTGTCAAAACATGGGAGTTTGTCATCTTCAATAGTCGAAGGAAGGTTGCCGGATATTGTGGAATGTTGCGGATTCACTGAAGAGGTTAGAATGGACAGATTTTGACCAGATTGGACAATCAGATACAAATCGAGATAGATCATTGAAGACCAAAGGAGATCAGGCTTGATCAAATGGCAAATCAAGGGAGATCAGGATTGGTCAGGGGGTGATCCGAGGATTGTAGAGATGATTATCTCTGGAGTTGATCAGAAGATCTAGTTCAATCAAAAGTCCATTCATCGACGGACAGATGATTTGGCAACAAGTACAGGCTCAAGGAAATGCAGTGGCTATTGGAGCTACTGTATACGAGTAGGTACTGGTGGTATGTGGACGTATAGAACAATAGTTACAGAGGAGCATACTAAGCGCAGAAGCACAAATGCAGATGTGTAGCAGTGCAAGGGTACGTTAGAGTATCGTATAGAGGCGCAAGCAGAGTCTGTAGCAATGGGTTGTTGAAAGTTCACAGGAACTTCCAGACACAGAAATTGAGACGAATAAAACACAAGAGTGCATGCCAAAGAGTGGCATGTCTCTGTTCTCTATGGTAGTTTCTTTATTTCCATGGCAGTGGAGGATAGAGTTGATGTGGATCTTTCAAGCGAGCTCAACGTAGGGAGACCAAAAGCCATGCGTATGAGCACTATGCAAGAAATTGCATAGCTGACGATGCTTTAACAAATGGAGCTATTGTCAACCATCAATCTACTGAACAGCAAATCAGGGATTGCAAAAGCATAGACAACGAGCGTATGTGGAAACGCTAGGAGGTTGTTCAGAGGTGTAGAGGGAAAAGGCTAATAGTTCAGAAGAAAAGTTTCGAGCAAAGAAAATCGAGGATGTTGATGGGACAAACGACGAGTTTTCTATTGCTCCAATGACAGGTCGTGCAAGGTGATGCATGTCAGTCAAGGGCATCCTTGGCAGGGGGTGTAGGACATCCAATCAGGGAGTGTCAGATATCTTGGTGTAGACACCCCATTTTTGACCGACCTTAAGACTCAGACGTCTTGCATATTGTGCTCGGTCTGAGGTTGCGAAGTCACGGCTGCGAGCCTTGCCTCCGGACTTCCGGACTCTTTTGTGCTTTGCCTCGGTTTGCGAACCAGGCCCTGTTTTCTTTGTTTTCTCTTCCCGAAAGGAGGGAGAGGTCTCGTAGATCATCTCTCAGTGGCCGTAGGCTCCGTTTCATGGTCGTAGGCCATTTTTCCCGTTTGGAGCCCGGTTTCCAGTTTTCGGAGCCGTCGGCCGTGTGCCTTGGTTCGGGACCTCTTAACTACCTCCGTTTGCTCCAGTTTTTGACACACACCTTGTTTCCTCCCTTTTGAGGGACACTCTGGCCTGAGAGACCAACTCCGTGGTCGAACGCCACTTCTGGTGCCTAACAGCCTGTTTTCGGGGCCCCGAACTGCGTGTTTCGGCCCTCGAACCTTCGTTTTGCATCCGTCTTGGTCCATTTTTGGCAGGGACCTTATTTTCAATGTTAGAAAGGTTGTAGGAGGGTGGGAGACCAGCAATTTTTCTAAAAAACCAGTTTTATTTCTTCATCGCTCTTCATCGCCCGTTTTCTTCACTAGGAAGCTGGTTTTTCCCACTCCCGGGCCACTTTTTCTGATTTTCCACCACATCATTGTGTTGTACACACCTGGGAGGCCACCAATATGGGTAGGCTGACCAGCAATTGTTCTTGACCCTTTTGAACCCCTCTAAAAAGCTGGTTTTTCTCTCTCCTGGTTCACATTTTTTGGGTTTTGACCATACAACTGTGTTGCACTCATCTGAGAGGCCACCTTTTTGGGGTGGTCGACCAGCAATTCTTGTTGACCCCTTTGACCCCTGGTCGGCCGACCAGGGGAGGTGGCCGACCGGCCACCTGGCCCTTTTGAACCTGGCCGGCCATTTTTGTCCCTCCTGGTGCATTCCAGCTGTGCCAGCTGTTTTGCACCAGAACCTCTATCCAAGGGTCTGTCCTTTTTGGAGGGCCATTTGAATTGGTTTTTCCCCCATTTTTTTTTTTGGCTTCTCTCCTCTATAAAGCCAACACTTGAGCTTCATTTCTAAGGGTTAGAAAAACCAACTGGAGCATTTGCATACAATCCTCCATATCTCTCTCATCCAAGCCTCAAAACACCCTTGTTCTTGCACCATTTACACACCAACTCATAGCCTACCACCTCCATCCTCCATTCCAACACCTTGAGGCTGATTTTTAGAGGTTAGGAGCTCATTTTCTTGGACCAAAAGCTGCTGCATTGCTGTGCTACAAGTGTAAGTCATTTTTTTCCCTTTTCTAGCCTTATTTTGCTTCATCTCTTAGCCCCTTTTGCTTACATTTTTGGGCTTCGACCTAAACTGTAAAGTATCTTATTTTGAGCCCCTCTTCAACTTTGTTGAAGGGCTCTTTGCTGTTTGAGACCATCTGCTGCCCCTTGTCCTTTATCTCTCTTTTAGGGCTATTTTTGCATCATATTTTAGCCTTACTTGTGAACATTGTCGACATTTGGCATAAACTGAAAAAAAATCTTGTTTTGACCTCCTCTTTAAGTTTTCTTGACGTCACTTTTCTGTTTGGAGTCATCTCCTTCTTTGCATGCTTTATTTCCACATGCTTTGAGCCATGCATTTGAGCATTTGCATAAGTCTTGTTTTGGCCTCTTAGCCACTGAAATCTAATGGATTTTCAGTGGCTTTGATGAGGTTTTAAGCTTTGAAATCATAGAGGGGTGACCCTCTCACCCCTCATTCTCTTTACTAGCATGTTTGGCCTTCCAAAGGGACCCTATTTTGCAAGCATTGAAGTCTTATTTTAGGCTTTATTCTGAGGGTTTTGAGGTCTACCTTGGCTCTGGCCAAGGCCCTTTTGGCCATATTTTATGTCTATGATGCATGTGTAGAGAAATCTCATTCAAGGCCTTTCCAAGAGGCCTTCCTTTGCATGTTTCCGAGACTGATTCCAGGGCCTATCGGGTGGGTTTTGAGGCTTTCATAACCCATTTCCAGAGTTGGTTTAGTCTTGCTAAGTGTCTATCTTGTATGTGCTTAATAACCCCTTATATGGCCCTCTAAAGGAGCTCATCATTTTGGCATGCATTGGCTGCATTTCAGTGATTATTTGGGCATATTTTGGCATGTTTTATTCACTGATTTTTTCTGGTTTGATGAGTTCTCATATGCTTCATGTACATGCCATGTAAACCATGTTTGCTAGTCAAAGTTGCATGCTATTTTAGTCCATCATGCTAGTATCTTTTGGTCATGCTTTGAACTAGAAATGTTCATGTTTTGGGACCGCCTTGGCTCTATCTTTGTGCTGCATAGTCAAATAATGCATGCTTTGTATAGCTATAAGTCAATACATGTGCCTAATTTTGAGTTTCGGGACCATTCCATGCATTGTATGACATGTATCCATGATTCGGGATCATTTTGCATCATGTTTCACTGCTGGAATTTACATGTCTGTATGCCATATTTCATGCCTTGCCATGCCTTCTTAGAGTGGCATTTGGTGCCTTAGGTTCGGTCCTCGGTTTGCGTGCATGTGTGCACGCATTTCGGTTGCCTCATTTTCATCTCATGGCTACTGGTGTGAGTGTGGCTGAGGTCCACCCATATTGGTGTAAGCCCATATTGCATTGTGTATGCCATCTTAGTCTATAGCATTATGTATGCTAGGTTGTATGTTAGAGCATTGTGTATACCATGTTACATCGAGCATTTTGTATGCCATTTCATAGCATTGCGTATGCTAGGTTGCATGTTAGGATTGCATTCATGCATGTCATGCATATTGCATTGTGTTTGGGATGGGAGTTAGCCTGAGCACGGGAAATGAGGGACATTTCGTACTCCGAGTGACGGAACGTGTCTCAATTCCCGGTCGCTGACACTCCGGATTAACCATGATGGAGTCTAGGCCTTGTTATGTTTTCATGTGCATTCATTTCATATTAAGTCGTGCAAATTTGACCCCTTGGCCATCATGCATCGAGATGCGTGATTGATGGCACGAGGATCGAGGCAAGCATACATATGTGAAAATACATTGCCATGCCCCTTTCTTGCTCTCTGTTACAGCAAATCAGAAACCGGCAGTCTTTTGGAGCTTCATGCAATATTCCGGGCTTAATTGTAAACGGAGGCAAATTGGGGCATCGCAATGGATTTCCGCACAAAGCAACTCAAGCATCCATCATCCATCATCCGGAGCGGAGCTGAGGCAGTCCATAGGCTTGCATGCTAGTTTACTGCTTTCCTAGTTAAATTTGTTAATTAATTAGGGTTTTATATTTATTCGGACTGTATTATTTATTTGGACTGTATATTATTTATTCGGACCCTCCGAGCGAGGGCAATGTTGTAATAAGTGTGCGTGCGTGTGATGTACGTCTTCCAACCCCACGTCTTTCTCCCTTTTATTTACCAGCTTATGATGGTTAGATTAGGGCATGTTTCAATTAGCATACAGTATGATAGCATGTTTGCATTCATTCATCTGTTTTGCATGCACCAGGCTCGGCGCATCATACTCAATGCATTGTATTTCAATTCCGAGTTGAATACATGTTAGTTGTAGTATTTCATATGCCATGTTTAGAATAGCCGAGCCTATCTTAGTTGCATTTTGTATGTGTTGCATTAGGCATTTCTGTATAGTTAGGATCATGCATGGATTTCTAACATAGCTTCTGTTTTGGCTTGGAGTACTTGGTAAGTTTTATGCTTTAGCATCCTTGCATGCGTGTGAGTGACTGCCATGATAGCATGCTTACCATGGCGCTATGTGCTTATGTGATATAACTGCCTGAATGCCTGTGGGTGAAGGTTGGGTTATTTGGATTGGAACAATTCATTCACTGTGAGTTTTAAGCCCACTAGATAGTGGCAAAATCATGTTTTCTAAGCCCACCTGAGGGTGGCAAAATCTGCATTTTAAGCCTACTTGCGAGTAGCAAACCACTTTAAAAAATAAACAGGAAATCTTTTGTTCTAATTCAGGCGACTCAGTCTATACTTGTATGCTGTGCGCATCACATAGTAAATCTAGGCTAATAACCGGAATAAGAACGCATAATGTTTTCAAAACTAGATATCATGGTTAGTAGAGGCCGATCTTTGATCGGGCGAGCGGGGGTGCTCACGAAGTGACCTTCCCCAATCGTACCCAAGTTCCCGAGCCGAGGCAACTTTGGTGATGACGGACACGTGGCCTTAGGCACAAGTTAGGGTTTCCTAAATTTCCCAAAATAAAATATTTAGGTGGCGACTCTGTATCTGGCAAAGCAGTCCATGTTTGGCACTTCTTTCAAAAATCTGTTTTCTCAAAATGATTTGCCGGATTTGGACTCTTTTGGTTCAGATTGAGAACCGTGACAATTTGAGTCCGAACTGTAGTGAGCCCAAAATGAACAGAACGGGACTCATCCTCCCGGGGCGTTCGGGGACGTCTACAGTTTCCGGCGGCTCCGCTGGGGATTTAGAGAATTTGATTCGAACTCATGATATCTTGTTTTGACTACACTTATGTGTTTCTTTGCATTGCATTTGCATTGGTACGCCTAGGACACCGTGTTTACCATCTGCTATTCCTGAGCGGTTTGCCAAAGGCTGCGTGCCATAAGGCTTATCGGTTACGGGCTCTACCAGTATGGAAACACAAACCCCGATTTTACTGGGGCACCCTTTTGACCATTCGACCTAGTGCATATCGAAATCCATAGTGACCATTCCAAGCTGGGACAGGTTGCTTACCCGATTTTAGGTTGTTTGAAACTGCTGCGTGTGTAGTGAAACCCTAGCTCCTGACAAAATAGGACAGGGAAACCCTACCCCAACATAGGGGTGTTTTGACTCTCACTTATCTGTTATGTGCTTTTAGAATGCGTCTCTACAGGAATGCATGTATCAGTTTGCGAGTTTGAGCATCAGGCCTGCGGGCATCAGTTCAGTTATTTTGGGAATCAGTTATCTGCGGGTATCAGATTCAGTTTTCGAGGACAGTGATTCAGGGATAATGATCAGTGTTGGAGGATAGTGTGTATTCAGCTTACCGACTATGTGTTGTTACACCCAACTGTGTGTTGTGTGTTTATTTTAAGCTGTTATGCTGTCCGTTTGTCTGGTTATTTATTTCCTTATTGCTTTATTTATCTTTTTGCTAGGGCAGGGTTTTAGCACAATTGCTTCAGACCAAGCAGATATTCCCCAAGCACTCTGGACAAGAGGACGTCGACTCAATCGATCTGAGGATCTGGTTGACGGACAGCCAGTGTTTCACTCTCTACCCCCGGTTGTCAGACAAAGAACGAGAAGGCGTAGTGTGTCTGAACAGAGGTTACCAGATCAGTGGTCTACTCTAGCAGCGAACAGTCGGGCTGAGGTCTCAGTTTCTGCCATAGAGATACACATACCAGTCAGTCAGTAAGATCAGCAGAATATGGCCGGGATGTAAGAAATGATGCGACAGCTACAAGAGAGTATGAAGCAAATGTAGGAGGACGCTGTCCGCCAAGCGGAGTTCTCTAAACAGCAGGCCACAATCATGGCCCAGCAGGCCGAGCTTATCACTAGACTACAACAGCAGAACGGAGCATCAGCCTCACATCCAGTTCCTCCCCCACCAGGGGTCCCGTTACCCGAGCAAACACCAACTGTCCAGAATGTCCTGCCAAACATCCAAAACACCTTGCCAAATGTCCAGAACATCCAGAAGGACACAGACCTTCCAACGGGGCCAGCTCCGCCCCCGCTTCCACCCCAACTGTCCAAGGCACATACGCCTATCAACCACCCGGACTCTCCCTTCGAGTTCGAAATAGACCCAACAGCATTGAAATTGAGCAAGCTCGAGAAGCTATTCAAGAAATCCCAAGGGGTAAAGGCTATTCCGGATATCGAGGACGGATATACCGATGTGGCCGTGACACTGCTGGATAGGTTTAAAATGCCGCAAATCGATCGCTTCGACGGATCTGGGGATCCCATGGTCCACCTCCGGCTATTCTCAGGTATACTACGGCCAATGGGCCTCACCAGACCACAAAAGCTTTCACTATTCGGCCGGACCCTGTCGGGTGTGGCTGCTATCTGGTACGCGAAGTTGGAGGATGACGTCAAGCGGAGTTGGGATGAGATGGCTGAGGCTTTTGTCGCGCAATACTCTTACAACACCCAAATCGAGATTACAACACGCGACCTCGAAACAAGAAGGCAGGAGCCCAAAGAGTGTTTCTTTGATTTCGTGACCAGGTGGAGGGCGAAGGCCTCAATGATGACTTTAAGGCCCACTGATAAGGACCAGATTCGGATGATTGTGCACGTTCTCCAGCCAAAATTGATGCAAAAAATGATTGTACTCCCCTTCTCTACTTTTTCGGACCTACACGAGATGGGGGTACAAATTGAAGATGCAATGAAACAGGGTCTGATTGACCAAGATAGAGAACAGCCCAGGAGGACTTTCAACCGTAACAACAACGCAGGCCCAAGTGGCATTGCAACTGCAAGAGCTTCGGAGGTGAGCATGGTCACCACCATTCCCCCTCCCCTTCCAAGGCCCATGGCAGCCACACCTTTCTCTGGTGCATCCGGAAGCAATACGCAGACCACCAAATACCAACCTAGAGGCCAAAGAACCTTCACGCCTTTATATATGCCCCTGTCCAAGGCTCTGGGGGTATTAATCAGGAAAAGGCATTTGAAGCCCCTGGAGCCGAGGCCACTACCAAATCCACTCCTTCCCTCTCATGACCCAGCAAAATACTGTGCATATCACCAACAACATGGTCACGACACTAACCATTGTTTTAGATTACGTCACGAGATTTAGGATCTCATTGACAAACAGGTGATTGCGCCTCCAGAAAAACCCAATGTCACAACAAACCCTCTCCTACCGCATAACCAAGCTCCCCCTCCCAACAGAATTAACTTTATCCAGACTAGGGTCGTGTCTTACGATCCTAGTATCTATATCACCCCATCCCACCTACCTAAGCCAGAGGTACTCCTTATTGACTGCACTGATTCTTTGTGCATGTTGGACATCTCCAGAACCCAACCCAAGCCAATGGTGGTGACTGGCAAAGATGGAACAGAGGAGATTTCAGAAGAGGATGGAATTGTTTAATCAGGGTTTGAGCAATCTGGGAGTGTCGTTGGGGAAGCCTACGATCCGAGTGAGTATATTCTGTCAGTGGGCCAGGGTGAGCCGAGTGTAGAATTGCCAGAGAGGGCAGAACTGTGTGTAATCCAGGGCGATAGACTTGAGCAAGGGGCAGATGATTTGACGGCTGTGGAAGAGGACTTTGCCAACCTCCAGTTTTTCAACAACCAAGAATCGGGGGACGCGGCAGTCAACTGGTTTGATTATGAGGAATCGGCAGAGGCTATCGGGTGGCTGGATGATCAACCGGACGTTGTGGAAGAGTTCCAACCAGAACAGGGCCCGGCAGGGGCGAGGATATCAGTTGTGGCTGGAAGGGCCGGAAGTCAGAATGGATTGCCAGAGAGCGCCGGTACTAAGAATTTCGCTCAGGATTTGGGTATTGTAAATGTAGGGGGAGCTGAACAACAACTTGCACCAACACAGGTGGAACAAGAAAGGTTTTGGGATTCTGAGAAATTCAGGAAAGCCAAGGCCCCCGAGGAGACTGGAAGTGCTGTGTGCACGGGGAACAGAATATGCTACGAGCATGTTGGCTGAAGGTACTGCAAGTGTAATCATACCGGAGCCGGACAGGTGTCTGTCAGTTGCCGATGGAATGTGGTGGGAGGACGATGATTTATGTCTTGCCCACATAGATGAAGATTGGGGAAACCATCAGCCAGACGACACCTGGTATATTGGTGAGGTCGATCATATGACGAGAAGCGGGCGGTATTTCAAGCCCCCGCACCCGGACCAACTAAAGGCATCTGGGAAGGATAAGGAAACTGAAAAGCAAAAAGAAAAGCAGATCGAAGAAGAAGCTGTACTGAAGCAGCTGAAGAAGATACAAGCAGACATCTCCATCTGGGGACTGCTTATAGCATCACGAGTGCACAGACAGGCTGTTCTATCTGCTATGGACAAGGCCAAACTCTCCATAGATACCACACCAGAGCAGCTAGTTGGACTAGTCTTTCTGGGAGGAGCTACCCCGATGATGACTTTCTCTGATAAGGAACTACCACCTGAGGGTGCGAACCATAATAGGCCACTCTACATCTCTGTGGAGTGTAGAAATAAATGGATACCCGTGGTACTCGTTGACACAGGGTCCGCAATCAACGTTTGCCCGGCAAGGACAGCCTATGCCATCGGTTTAAAGAATGCCGACTTTGTACCAACAGCCCAGGTGATTTGGGCGTATGACAACACGAGCCGAGAAGTAATGGGGACGGTAAAAATCCAGACCAAGGTTGGGCCAGGACAACATGAGATAGACTTCCACGTCTTAGAAGTTCCGGCAACCTTCAATCTGCTTTTGGGGCGGCCGTGGTTGCACCAGGTGAAGGCCGTCTCATCCACTCTGCATCAGATGGTGAAATACCCCTATGGAAAGGGAGTAGCCATTGTTTTCGGGAATTCATCGATCCATCCACCTCCGGAGGTATCTACACCAGTCCTAGAAATTGGGCATGGCATAGAGGACGTGTTTATGTCAGGTTTTACCTTAGCTGAGGCTCGGGTTGTGCAGAACATCATGGCTGTTAATGAGGGAGTGTATGTCAGTGCTCAATCTATATACCTCATGAACAAGCTTCAACACATCCCCGAGATGGGATTGGGAAAGAGTGGCCGGAAGGGCGTCGTAGCATTGGCCGAAGTGTCGCACAACCCTCATACCTTTGGTTTGGGTTATCTGCCCACCAAAGAGGATTGGATAAGGAAGGGGAAGGAAATGGCTGGGAGAGCCAGAGCAAAGCAGGCTGGAAAGCCTTTTGAGCTGATGCATAGGCCCATTCAGGGTACCCTAAACAGACGCTTCGTTCGGGAGGGGGAGGACTTTCCGTTTTGTGGCTTTCCAGAGCCGTAGCTGAATGCGGAGAGGAAACGCGTACTAGGTTTTGAGATCTTCTTTGATCTGCAATTATCCGGGGATGATGTTGCCAAAGAGCAGACAGACCCATTGGCTGAGGCTGAGCAGAGCAAGAAAGTGCAGTCTGAGGACACCGAACTTGAGATGGAGGTAACGCTGGCATGTCTACTTTCAGATCCTCCGATCGGCCAGAAGTGCTTGGGGGATAACTTCTCGGTATGCGTGATCAGGAATGAAACAACTGCGGGCCTACCAGCAACTATTTTGGATCCATCTATCGCACCTTCTCTCATTTTGGCAGTATAAAGAGGGATTTTTGTCCAGCAGTACCGGGTCAGGTAGTGAGCCGGAATCTGATTCCACCGAGTCTTGTGAGTCGGAATCAGGTTCCAGCTCGACTGAGTCTGAGTCTGGTAATCCTGGGGATGATAACTCGGATGCCACAATCTTGTCCAGGTCGTCTTTTTCTTTCTCTTTTGAGTCTGTTGTAACCGAAGAATCGGACGATTTGGATGTGCTTAATGAGAATCAAGTAGCTGTGGTTTCTGAGTACTTTTCTGTGCCTTTGATTTATTGCATTAACTCAGACTTTCAAAATTTTGATGAAAACGACGAGGACGAAATTCCTCCGGTTTTGCAACGCTTAATTGAACAAGAGTAGGAAAGATTTGTTAAACCTTTAGTTGATGAAATCATTACTGTGAACGTTGGTACTGAGGAGGACCCGCGGCTGGTCCAGATCGGGTCCACGTTGTCTTCGGAGGAACGCGAGCGCTTAGTCGCTTTATTAAAAGATTTCAAAGATGTTTTCGCGTGGTCCTAAGAAGATATGCCTGGGATCGATCCTGAGATTGTATAGCACCGGATCCCTCTTGACCCCGAGGCCCGACTCGTCAAGCAGAAACTCAGGAGGATCCGCCCGGACTGGGCTCTCAAGATAAAGGAAGAGGTCACCAAACAAATCGACGCAGGCTTCCTGCTGGTATCCGAATACCCGACTTGGTTGGCTAACATCGTTCCGGTGCCAAAGAAGGATGGCAGGATCCGAGTATGCGTGGATTTCAGGGATTTGAACAGAGCTAGTCCGAAGGACGACTTTCCCTTGCTGCATATTGATGAGTTAGTGGCATGCTTTGCTTTCATTCATGGATGGCTTCTCCGGCTACAATAAGATAATAATGTCACCTGAAGACCGGGAAAAGACTGCATTCACCACCCCGTGGGGACATACTGCTATAGAGTCATGCCGTTTGGGCTGAAGAATATTGGAGCTACTTATCAACGGGCCGCGACCACAATATTGCATGACATGATTCACAAAGAGGTTGAGGTGTACGTGGACGACATGATTGTCAAGTCCAAAGATAGAGAGGGCCACTACACCGCCTTGCAAAAATTCTTTCAAAGGATCAGAGAGTTTCGGTTGCGGCTGAATCCTCAGAAGTGTACGTTCGGTGTTACAGCGGGAAAATGCTGGGGTTTCTGATTAAACAGAGAGGTATCGAGGTCGACCCTTCCAAAATCAAGGCCATCTTAGAAATGCCACCACCAAGGACTGAAAAGGAGGTGCGAGGCTTTCTGGGTAAAGTGCAATTCATAAGACAGTTTATCTCAAAATTAACCTTGACTTGTGAACCACTTTTTGGTCTCCTAAAGAAAGGCAAGAAATTCCAATGGGACGGCCGATGCCAAGCTGCTTTTGAATAGATCAAGGAATACTTACAGAACCCCCCCGTGTTGTCACCACCAGAGCCGGGGAAACCGTTGATATTGTACCTTTCAGTGACTGAGACCACAATGGGCTGCATGCTCGCGCAAGAATCAGAGGACAAAGTGGAGAGAGCCATCTACTATCTGAGCAAGAAGATGCTAGAGTATGAGACTCGCTACACACCGTTGGAGAAGGCTTGCTTAGCTTTGGTATGGGCTACCAAGAAGCTGCGGCACTACCTGTTAGCTCACTCCGTAATGTTGGTTTCACGACTCGATCCCATCAAATATCTTTTCGAGAAACCAGCACTTACGGGTAGGCTAGTTCGTTGGTTGCTGTCGCTCTCCGAATTCGATTTGAAATATGTGACGCGCAAGTCAGTCAAGGGAAGAGCAGTAGCAGAATTCTTAGCCGATCATCCAGTGGAAGGGGGTGAAGCAGTTGAGTACTTATTCCCAGATGAGGCCATTTTACATATCGACGACAAATTTTGGACGATGTACTTTGACGGAGCGTCAAACCAGTACGGATATGGGATAGGAGTGTTGCTGATAGCACTTGACAAGTCCCGTATCCCTTTAGCCTTCAAACTCCGGTTCAAAGTCTCGAACAACGAAGCCGAATATGAGGCATGCATTGCCGGTCTAGAAGCAGCCCTGGAACTAGGGGCAAGACGGTTGGACATCATCGGGGACTCGAACCTTGTTGTATCTCAAGCAAAAGGAGACTGGAAAGCCAAAGAAGAAAAGATGATGATGTATCACCAGACCTTGGATTTGTTAATTCCTCGGTTTGAGAAGCTAAACTTTGCTCATCTACTAAGAGAGAACAACAGGTTCACAGATTCTTTAGCAACTCTATCTTCCATGATAGACATCCCGTTCGGAGTCCGGATGCGTCCAATCATCATTGACTAGAAATTTGCGCCAGCCTACGAGTCGATTGCTGCTATAGATGAGGTTCAGGACAAAAACCCCTGGTACCACGATATCTGGAATTTCTTGGAGAAGGAAGCATACCCGCCAGGGGTAAATGCCAAGGATAAAAGGGCAATTAGAAGAATGGCCGTTCAGTTCATCATCTGTGGGGGTAAGCTGTATAAGAGAGGTCATCTGGGAATACATAAGCTGTGTGTCGATGCCGAAGAATCAAAGCGTCTAATGGAGGCCATCCATGGAGGGGAATGCGGTGCGCACATGAATGGAGTAATGCTAGCACGGAAGATCCTTAGACAGGGTTACTACTGGTCGACCATGGAGGAGGATTGTATCGGTTTTGTCCGGCGATGCCACAAGTGTCAAATTCATGCAAATCGCATGAACATTCCTCCGTCGAAGCTGTACAATATGACTTCACCATGGCCATTTTCAGTTTGGGGAATTGATGTGATCGGGGCTGTCACTCCGAAGGGATCGAATGGGCATGAGTTCATCCTGGTCGCGATAGATTATTTTACAAAGTGGGTTGAGGCCCAATCCTATGCGGTGTTGAAGGCTTCACATGTTGCGAAGTTTATCAGAAACAACATCATCTGTCGCTACGGAGTCCCAAACGAGATAATTTCAGATAACGGTTCCCACTTCAAGAAGGAAGTGATTGACTTGTTGGAAAAATACAACGTGGATTTTCATAAGTCATCTACCTATCGGCCGCAAACCAATGGAGCGGTTGAGGCCGCCAACAAGAATATCAAACACATATTGCAGAAGATGGTGGAAACCTACCGGGATTGGCCAGATAAGCTGCCGTTTGCTCTGTGGGGCTACCGAACTTCAATCAGAACTTCTACTGGAGCGACTCCGTATTCATTGGTTTATGGGATGGAGGCTGTTCTACCCATCGAGATTGAGGTCCCGTCATTGCGAGTATTGGCTGAGTGTCAAATAGCCGAAGCAGATTGGCAGCAGAGCAGATTTGAGGAACTCATGCTCTTCGATGAGAGGAGACTGAAAGCACTGTACCATGTTCAAGGTTATCAGCGCAGAATTGCCCGGGCTTTCAACAAGAAAGTTAAGTCCAGGAATCTAAAGGAAGGAGATCTGGTGCTCAAGGACAACCGAGCTCCCATCCACGACCCAAGGGGCAAGTTCAGACCCAATTGTACTGGTCCCTACATCATTAAGTCTATCTGGTCAGGTGGAGCTGTGGTTCTGATGGATCTAGATGGCCTAGAGTTCTCACAGCCGATCAATATGGACAAGTTGAAGAAATATTACCCTTGAGAGGCTCGCTAGGCCGAAAACCCGAAAGGGTGACCTAGGCAAAACTCAGAGCACAAAAAATTTTGAAATTATAAAAACTGAGCTCGCAAGGTTGAAAACCCGCAAAGGGCGGCCTTGGCAAAAGTTAGAGCGTAAAAGGATAGTGAAAATACCCGAGTGAACCTGAGCTTGAACTACGTAAGGCTTGATTCCCATCCTTGGGATACGTAGACAATTTCATCCTGAAGTTCAGCCATAAACTTTTCCCCGATTAACTTTGCCCATTTGATCATCTCAGTCATCTTTGTCTAATAGCATTCATCGTAATCTCCAGTGCAGTGCTATTCAGACTAGGGGCAACTTTCCGTTGCTGTGCAGTGCCGTGGTACTATACAGACTAGGGGCAACTTTCCAGTCGCTAGGATCCGAGGTTGTGCATCTCAGTGACAGATCTCAGGCGTGTCCAGTTCTGATCCATATCGAAAATGGTTTTGAAAAGTTTTAATAAAAGTTGACTTTGTTCAAATTAATCTTTTTACAACTTAGACCATTTTTGGACCAAAGCGGAAAATTTTCAGTACCCACAACCTTCAGTTTCATTGATTTCAAAACAGAGTTCTCCTGCTCTTGCATACAAATTGAAGTTGCTTTTTATTACATTCATAAAGAAAGCTTGAAAGTACTAGTAAAGTAATAAATCCAGGGCATAGATAAGTCAGGTGTCCCTGCGCCCCCTCCCAGAGCTGGTCGAAGCCTCTGATGCCAAGCTGGGCCCAATCTGTGCCTCTTCATTGAGCCAATCTAAGCACTCATTAGACAAAGTGCAACTGAAAGTGAGAACGGGGGCCAGGAGCTCTCTAGTCCTCCATGCTGTGGCATAACGGGCAAGATGTGCGCCTCGAACCGGGAATGCGGCAGGATACTCTATCCCCTCTAGCGGGCAAGTCTGATCATGACCAAACTGGCGCTGGAACCGGAACGGAAAGTAGAACACACAGTGAGTCAGACCAATCAACTAGATCCCGGTTTGCCGGGACATGCTATAGCTCATTGCGGTGAGATTGAGCCAAGGGCAGCGCCAAGCAATGCGATCTGCAGACAAATTGCACATCCAGTCAAACCACCACCCCTCATCAAGGGCATCGACTAGGCATTATCGAAAGAAGTAGCCGCGAGCTGAGTAGGCTGGGCAAGAGTCCATAACCTGCAATTTATCCATCAACCATACCTGGGGAGGGATGAAAAATGAGAGAATAAAGAATGGAGAGATGTACGATGAGAGAAAAGTAAGGAAAGGGTTTTGTGAGAAAAAACCGAGCCTGAGGGCCGAGTGATGTGAGCAATATATATGTGAGATTGGGTGGGAAACATTACCTGCAGCAGTAGTGGACTCCCCGCGAACCTGGTCGCCTCCCGACGATGGAAAGCATCCAAGCCTATCAGCGTTTCGGCCAATATCATGGCAATGCAGCTCTTTCCTTCTTTCAAGCCTTGAGTAACTTCAATCAGATGAATGCTAGATCCACTAAAGCCTGGGGCAAGCAAAAAGTGAGATAGCATGCACAAGCAAAGGACGTGTTGCCGAAAACCTTGCCAATAATGGTTGCCGCGGCCACCGGCATCAGAAAAGTGATGAATTAAGCCGAGGATGTCCAGTTCCCCGTTGCAGATCAGAGACCGAGCGTCATGCATGGTGAGCCCACACATCCGCCCTAAAGCTTGGGCGTGGCCGAAGCGAAACTGGGGCAAAATTTCTTCATGGCGTTCAGATTCCATCAAAACTTGAAAATCTTCGGAAGTTGGACATACCTCTTGCCCGCTGAAGCTGAAAACATGTGTTACCAGATTCCAAAACCTCACCGCGGCATGAAGGAATGGAAGGTGCAGCGGAGTACGGCTTAGCGTGAATAGTGCATTCAAGCCGAAGCCCCGGAAGTTTAACTTTTCCGAGCCATCTATAGAAGCGATCCAAGCTGTGAGATTTTCGACGAGAAACGCCTCCATTTTGGTGCAAAACTGAGATGAAATGAATCAACCACGAGGCTAGGACTTTTAAAGAGGATAAGACACTGTTCGGGGGACACGTGTCGAAAGTTTGATGGCTGCTGGGCTAGGTGGTCGGCCGGCCACCTTTTCTGGTAGGCCGACCATCCCTCTCCCCTCAAATGCAAAAAGCTGGTCGGCCAGCTCCTAAAGGTGGTCGGCCATGCTGCAAAATGTGTCTTTGGTCCTGTTCTACCCTCTAGAAGAAAGTTTTTAGCATTACCATGCATTGGAAGTGTCGAAGGCCTCCATTTCCCTCTGTTTCGGATGCGTTCCGTCACCCAGATCGTTCGAAATACACTTTGTTTATAGAGTTGTTGTTAAGTCTTGGTTATCGAGTTGTTGCTTTGCTTATCGAGTTGTTGCTTTGTTTGTTGAGATATCTTGTTTATCGAGTTGTTAAGTTTTGTCGAGCTGTCGAGTTTCGTGCATTGAGTTGTTACTCTTTGTTTAATCAATTTTGTTGTGCCTTGCTTATCGAGTTATCAACTTTGTTGTGTTTTGCTTTTCGAGTTGTAAACTTGCTAAGATTTTGTTATTTCTTAGTAAGTTAGGTTGTTTAGTTTGTTGCGTCGGTTCACTACCTGACTTGGTAAATACACAGCGCACAATTCCATTCAATCTCATTTTCGTGCAAAATGATGCGATACGATGCTAAGAACATAAAACACAACACTTTTTTCAAAGGCTGTTTCATTCCATCATGCTTCCTTTGTTACAACATTTTTTACAACAAGGGTACAAGTTTTACAGAAAATAAAACTGCCTAATAATGTACAATGTGCTACAACTACTAGTACAAAAGGAAAATAAAGCAGGGAACAGCTGCATCAATGCTCTCAAGAGCAGGAATAAGAGGCCCTCTTCGCCCTCTTCTGCGGAACAGCCTCTGCACCATCATCACCATCATCATCGTCTGAGTCGGGGCTGCTATCCTCGAAACCCTCCTCAACCTCATCTCCACTACCGGAACCGGAGTCGGAGCCACCCTCTCTGTCAGCAGATGTCTCTGACTGATGATCTGCAGCTTCCTCCTCCTCGCTGGCCTCTTCCTCCATAATGTGTGCTCTGCGTCTGCGAGACGAACCCCCTCCCCTGACTCCTCGAGAAGGCATAGATGGTCCAGCTCCTTGAGAAGGCATAGATGGTCCAGCTCCTCGAGAAGGCCCAGATGGCCCGGCTCCTCGAGAAGGCCTAGATGGCCCGGCCTGTGGCTGAGCATACACCGGAGGCATCTGAAAATAAAGAGTGCAATTTGAGTACATCAGCTAAAACATGTATATCAGATGCAGATGCAAGCAAACTACACAGAGTGGATGTATGCAGATATAGTACATGAATGTGGTGTGTGTCAGATGTGCTCTACACAGGCAGCCTATCAATGTAGTAAGATGTTCAAGATCAGCATGTCATCAGAAGTATGATAAATGCAAGAAAACTAAAGAGTACCTGGACACCCATGATGGACAACTGCGCCTCTCTCCGTAGGACCATGCCCTCGAGCGAGGCTACCAATCCGAGCATCTCATCCATATACTCGACGAGAGGCTACAAATGCAAATGCAAGTTCATCAGTAAATGAATGAATGTCCGAGTATCAGAGTGATAAATCAAAGCTGTAAAGCATACCGGTGGCGAGTCGGCGTCTCTGACAACTCAATGATCAAGCATCGGAGGCTCTATCGGGATTGGGTAAGAAGTCCCATATCACCATCCCGTCAACTCAGTCGGGATATCTGGCCATCCAGGGTGAAAATGAGTCAGAGGAATCGGGGGAACCAATCCACCCCCACCTCTAGATGTGCCAGCCCTGCTGGTGGAAGGGACATCCGCAGTTCGAGCCCGGCTCGATGATGGCATACCAGCAGACCTCACCGTCGGAGTACGGACTCCCGTCAATGGAGGCATCAAATATGTGTGACGGAAAGTAGCGTAATCCCCCTCCTCGAGATGAAAAAATGCATCAGTACCCAACCTGGCGTCAACAGCACCCTGGGGAGGGAGCCTATCAGCGGTCCGCATATCGCCTGGAGGTGCTGAGGGAAGGTCCTGAGTAGGGTAGCCCCATACGTGGCGCAAAAAGCGATCCCCCCAAAACCAGGCCCTACCAACTGGCCCCTCGAACAGGATCCTATATCGAGAGGCACCCCATGCTCCGGCAAACTGAAATCGGAGGTCTCTACCTAAAGGCGCCCAGGGCCGCCATGTGATCTGCAGATAACCGATGCATAAGCTGATCAGAAATTGTGAATGTGCAAGATAAATCAAAGATATGAAAACACGAAGAACTGAGAGTTCTGAAATACCTCTAACGACCGCACTGTATCGAAGTACTGCCGCAGGTAGAGGAGAGACTCCCGAGGTCTCGGCCGATACTGGCCCTCGAATACAAGTGAGTAAGGGGTCATGAGGGGCACCTCCACCTCCAGCTCTGGGGCTAGCGTCGGGAAGTACGCGTAGATCCATAGCTGTGGAAAACAGAGCAGTAGCTATCAGAATACAGAATGTTGAGTGCAGAATGTAAATACAAAATGCTGAGAGCAAAATGCAAGGTACAGAATGTAAAGTGCGCCGTGTGTGCAATGTACAAATAATGAGAAGCAGAAATGTAAATCAAGAGGGCAAAAAGTACCTCCCAAGCCCTCCAATAGCCGCCGACTTTGTTCCCCCGTCCGCGGGAGGTCGCGCTCATATAGCAATAGAGGGTAGCCAGGCTGGCGCCACCCCAATCATATCGGCTGACCTGTGATAGGTCCACTAGAGCACTCAATAGATAGAGCCCGACAGTGTTCTCCCTATCGGCGAATAGAGTGGTCCCGAAGAGGAACATCATAAATCCGCGGGTGTACTGTGCTACCTCCTCAGGAGTCTCAGGCTCCATCTCCACCCTCCTGAAATGTGAAGAGAACCAGGTATATCGGACTCTGCCGGAAGATCTGTCAACTGGTGGGTGAGCTCCTAGTAAGTAGATCTAGGCGGCCTCCCACTGGCCCATGTCCTCATCATATGGGATTGCCCAGCCCCCCACATCAAGGCCTGTCAATACAGCGAAGTCAAACGGGGTCATAGTCATGTCCCCGGTAATAGAGAAATGGAAGGAGTTGATGGTGTCCCACTATCTCTCTACCAAGGCACCCATCAGCGTCCTACTAGCAAGACAGCGAGATATCCCAGTACAGAAGGGCCTAAACCCTGCCACGTCAACCAAATCCCGGACAGCCTCCGGGAGCTCTGCATACCACTCTCTCGCCACAATGGAGCCATATCCTCGCGCAGCACGAGAAGTCACCTGCATTCAGGATGAACACATGTATTCAGTTTCAGAATGAAATGTATAAGCTGCGTGCAAATGAAATGAATAAGCTGCGTGCAAATGAAATGAATAAGCTGCGGGCAAATGAAATGTATGAGCTGTGTGCAAAATCAAATCAGATACAGAATCTGGGCTGTGTGTTCAGAAAATTCAACAATGAACTGTGTGTTCAGAATTCAGGTGTTTGGGCTGCGTGTTCAACCCTCAATCAGTGTGTGCTGTGTGTTCACTTCAACAACGAGCCGTGTGTTCGACATCAAGTGTTTGGGCTGCGTGTTCAACCCTCAATCAGTGTGTGCTGTGTGTTCACTTCAACAACGAGCTGTGAGTTCGACATCAAGTGTTTGGGCTGCGTGTTCAACCCTCAATCAGTGTGTGCTGTGTGTTCACTTCAACAACGAGCTGTGTGTTCGACATCAAGTGTTTGGGCTACGTGTTCAACCCTCAATCAGTGTGTGCTGTGTGTTCACCTCAACAACAAGCTGTGTGTTCGACATCAAGTGTTTGGGCTGCATGTTCAACCCTCAATTAGTGTGTGCTGTGTGTTCACCTCAACAACGAGCTGTGTGTTCGACATCAAGTGTTTGGGCTGCGTGTTCAACCCTCAATCAGTGTGTGCTATGTGTTCACCTCAACAATGAGCTATGTGTTCGACATCAAGTGTTTGGGCTGCGTGTTCAACTCTCAATCATTGTGGGCTGTGTGTTCATCTCAAAGTTCGAGCTATGTGTTCAACATCAAGTATTTGAGCTGTGTGTTTAGATTTCAAAATCAGTGGGCTGTGTGTTCATCTCAAAGTTTGGGCTGTGTGTTCAATTCTCAACAAGTGTGTGCTGTGTGTTCACAATCAAGATACGGGCTGCGTGTTTAGAAAGTCAGGGTGTTTGAACTGTGTGTTCAAGATGCAAACGGAATACGGTGTTATAGACTAAACATTCAAAACAAGCTGTGTGCTTGAGTGAGCAGATAAACATAGCAAAAGCACGAAATGCATGGAAAATGCAGAATACATTGTAGAAAATGTAAAAGTGAAGTAAATACCTCTCGTTCCTGATGGGAGAGGTGGGACTCCAGCTCCCGTAGTAAAAGATCCGCCGGTGCTCGATCATCGAAATCAGTAAAATGATAAAAAACTGCCTGAGGGAGAACATGTGTCGGAGGGTCGTACCTCTCAGGAATAAATGGTCGAACCCTCGGAGGCAGAGCCATAATATCTGGATCCTCTCCGGCCCCTGGAGGACCTCCCCCCTGAGGAAAGTGACCGGCCATTTCGAAAAATCTGCAGAAAGTAGCAAAAATGAGCAAAATGAGCCAAAATTGGAAAAAGTCAACAAAAGTCAACTCTCGGGAAATGAAAAAGTCAACAAAAGTCAACTACCGAGAAAATCTTCCAAATGTTGGGACAAACTCACCTCAAGTGGCGAAAATGAGAAAAGGAGCACCGAAATCAAAATTTAATCGATTCAAAGTGTTGAAAACCGAAAGATTTCGCGAAACAACCTTGCGTAAGGCATTGGAAAACGCGTATGGAGCGCAGATCTGAGAGGGAAAATGCTCTAGGAAGGTAGAGGGACTGATTTTGGAGTTAGAGTTGTGAGGAAAAGGTGTTTGGCCGAGTGGATTTAAAGTAATGAGAGCAAAAGGACCAAACTGCCTCGGATTTGGGCTAGGTGGCCGGCCGGCCACCTTTCCTGGTAGGCCGGCCACCCCTCTCCCTCAAACCTGGCCAGTGACCTCCCCTTTGGACCCAACATGGTCGGCAACATTCCCAAGGTGGTCTCCACGGTCTTTGAAAATTTTGGTGATGATTGGAGTCCCCGGCACCCGAGAAAGTACAAAAAAAGTGCACTTTTCATCGCGAAATCTATCCGCGGGAACTTCAACTCCAACTTTCGATGCGTGCTTCATCGTTACTCATCAAAATCAAGATGTATCCTTTTTGAATACATCGCGACCCCTCCGGGAGGTAAACCGAAAGTCGTGATCGAGCCACCTTCATCGAAACTTGCATTGCTTTGCTCGTTGTTTCGTTTCAAAATGGGCATTCGAGTTTACACTTATCCTGCATTGTTATGCACGTCACTTGCATCCTCATGCACACCACTTGCACTGTTCTACACGGTTCACAAGTATTGTCATACCCTTGTGCCTAACTTGCATTGTCACGCGCGTTGCTTCTCGCATTGCGATGCACTCACCCATCAACCCCGCATTTGTCTGCATTCGATATCACGCTGAACATATGTAGCTAACTATGTTGTGCTTGTTGAGTTTCTTCCTTTTGCAGGCACGATATTGTATGTACGGTTCATTTGAGTCTGGTACAACCGGACGAGCCACACAGGTATTGTATCCCCTCCGTGTGAGACGTGGTGAGAATTCAATGATTCTCCGCATTCTTCAACTGCATGAAATGTAGTATTGCTTTGCATTCTTGCTTAAAACTGTTGCATCTATTGTGAATATTTGCTTCATTACAGCTTACTGCTTCGCATGATCATTGAGTTAAATCCGGCTTTCCGCATATCACTTTGCATTTTGCCCCCCTGCCTGCGGGCATGCCTGCGGGCACATCTTTCTGTTCGTCTCGCCTGTTTGTCTAATCTTCGGCCTTGTCAAAAATGGGTCGTTTCTGGGCTTTGACATTCACTCCCGTCACTCCTTGACTTCCGAGTTCTGTCAAAGAGGGGCAACTGTAGACACCCCATTTTTGACAGAACTTAAGACTCAGACGTCACCGATTGAGCGCTTGGTGATGTTGCATATTGTGCTCGTTCTGAGGTTGCGGAGTCACGGCTGCGAGCCTTGCCTCCGGACTTTCGGATTCTTTTGTGCTTTGCCTCGGTATGCAAACCAGGCCCTATTTTCTTTGTTTTCTCTTCCCGAAGGGAGGGAGAGGTCTCGTAGATCGTCTCTCAGTGGCCGTAGGCTCCGTTTCATGGTCGTAGGCCATTTTTCCCGTTTGGAGCCCGGTTTCCGGTTTTCAGAGCCGTCGGCCGTGTGCCTCGGTTCGGGACCGCTTAACTACCTCTGTTTGCTCCAGTTTTTGGCACACACCTTGTTTTCTCCCTTTTGAGGGACACTGTGGCCCGAGAGACCAACTCCTTGGTCGAACGCCACTTTCGGTGCCGAACAGCCTGTTTTCGGGGCCCCGAACTGCATGTTTCGGCCCTCGAACCTTCGTTTTGCATCCGTCTTGGTCCATTTTTGGCAAGGACCTTATTTTCATTGTTAGAAAGGTTGTAAGGGGGTGGGAGACCAACAATTTTTCTGAAAAACCAGTTTTATTTCTTCATCGCTCTTCATCGCCCGTTTTCTTCACTAGGAAGCTGGTTTTTCCCACTCCCGGGCCACTTTTTCTGATTTTCCACCACATCATTGTGTTGTACACACCTGGGAGGCCACCAATATGGGTAGGCCGACCAGCAATTGTTCTTGACCCTTTTGAACCCCTCTAAAAAGCTGGTTTTTCTCTCTCCTGGTTCACATTTTTTGGGTTTTGACCAAACAGCTGTGTTGCACTCATCTGGGAGGCCACCTTTTTGGGGTGGCCGACCAGCAATTCTTGTTAACCCCTTTGACCCCTGGTCGGCCGACCAGGGGAGGTGGCCGACCAGCCACCTGGCCCTTTTGAACCTGGCCGGCCATTTTTGTCCCTCCTGGTGCATTCCAGCTGTGCCAGCTGTTTTGCACCAGACCCTCTATCCAAGGGTCTGTCCTTTTTGGAGGGCCATTTGAATTGGTTTTTCCCCCCCTTTTTTTTTGGCTTCTCTCCTCTATAAAGCCAACACTTGAGCTTCATTTCTAAGGGTTAGAAAAACCAGCTGGAGCATTTGCATACAATCCTCCATATCTCTCTCATCCAAGCCTCAAAACACCCTTGTTCGTGCACCATTTACACACCAACTCATAGCCTACCACCTTCATCCTCCATTCCAACACCTTGAGGCTGATTTTTCAGAGGTTAGGAGCTCATTTTCTTGGACCAAAAGCTGCTGCATTGTTGTGCTACAAGGGTAAGTCCTCTTTTCCCATTTTCTAGCCTTATTTTGCTTCATCTCTTAGCCCCTTTTTCTTACATTTTTGGGCTTCAACCTGAATTGTAAAGTATCTTATTTTGAGCCCCTCTTCAACTTTGTTGAAGGGCTCTTTGCTGTTTGAGACCATCTGCTGCCCCTTGTCCTTTATCTCTCTTTTAGGGCTATTTTTGCATCATATTTTAGCCTTACTTGTGAACATTTTTGACATTTGGTATAAACTGAAAAAAAAATCTTGCTTTGACCTCCTCTTTAAGTTTTCTTGAGGTCACTTTTCTGTTTGGAGTCATCTCCTTCCTTGCATGCTTTATTTCCACATGCTTTGAGCCATGCATTTGAGCATTTGCATAAGTCTTGTTTTGGCCTCTTAGCCACTGAAATCCAATGGATTTTCAATGGCTTTGATGAGGTTTTGAGCTTTAAAATCATAGAGGGGTGACCCTCTCACCCCTCATTCTCTTTACTAGCATGTTTGGCCTTCCAAAGGGACCCTATTTTGCATGCATTGAAGTCTTATTTTAGGCTTTATTCTGAGGGTTTTGAGGTCTTCCTTGGCTCTGTCCGAGGCCCTTTTGGCCATATTTTATGTCTATGATGCATGTGTAGAGAAATCTCATTCAAGGCCTTTCCAAGAGGCCTTCCTTTGCATGTTTCCGAGACTGATTCCAAGGCCTATCTGGTGGGTTTTGAGGCTGTCATAACCCATTTCCAGAGTTGGTTTAGTCTTGCTAAGTGTCTATCTTGTATGTGCTTAATAACCCCTTGTATGGCCCTCTAAAGGAGCTCATCATTTTGGCATGCATTGGCTGCATTTCAGTGATTATTTGGGCATATTTTGGCATGTTTTATTCACTGATTTTTTCTAGTTTGATGAGTTCTCATATGCTTCATGTACATGCCATGTAAACCATGTTTGCTAGTCAAAGTTGCATGCTATTTTAGTCCATCATGCTAGCATCTTTTGGTCATGCTTTGAACTAGAAATGTTCATGTTTTGGGACTGCCTTGGCTCTGTCTTTGGGCTGCATAGTCAAATAATGCATGCTTTGTATAGCTATAAGTCAATACATGTGCCTAGTTTTGAGTTTCGGGACCATTCCATGCATTGTATGACATGTATCCATGATTTGGGATCATTTTGCGTCATGTTTCAGTGCTGGAATTTGCATGTCTGTATGCCATATTTCATGCCTTGCCATGGCTTGTTAGAGTGGCATTTGGTGCCTTAGGTTCGGTCCTCAGTTTGCGTGCATGTGTGCACGCATTTCGGTTGCCTCATTTTCATCTCATGGCTACTAGTGTGAGTGTGGCTGAGGTCCACCCATATTGGTGTAAGCCCATATTGCATTGTGTATGCCATCTTAGTCTATAGCATTATGTATGCTAGGTTGTATGTTAGAGCATTGTGTATGCCATGTTACATCGAGCATTTTGTATGCCATTTCATAGCATTGCGTATGCTAGGTTGCATGTTAGGATTGCATTCATGCATGTCATACATATTGCATTGTGTTTGGGATGGGAGTTAGCCTGAGCACGGGAAACGAGGGACGTTTCGTACTCCGAGTGACGGAACGTGTCTCAATTCCCGGTCGCTGACACTCCGGATTAACCATGATGGAGTCTAGGCCTTGTTATGTTTTCATGTGCATTCATTTCATATTAAGTCGTGCAAATTCGACCCCTCGGCCATCATGCATCGAGATGCGTGATTGATGGCACGAGGATCGAGGCAAGCATACATATGTGAAAATACATTGCCATGCCCCTTTCTTGCTCTCTGTTACAGCAAATCAGAAACCGACAGTCTTTTGGAGCTTCGTGCAATATTCCGGGCTTAATTGTAAACGGAGGCAAATTGGGGCATCGCAATGGATTTCCGCGCAAAGCAACTCAAGCATCCATCATCCATCATCCGGAGCGGAGCTGAGGCAGTCCATAGGCTTGCATGCTAGTTTACTGTTTTCCTAGTTAAATTTGTTAATTAATTAGGGTTTTATATTTATTCGGACTGTATTATTTATTTGGACTGTATATTATTTATTCGGACCCTCCGAGCGAGGGCAATGTTGTAATAAGTGTGCGTGCGTGTGATGTACGTCTTCCAACCCCACGTCTTTCTCCTTTTTATTTACCAGTTTATGATGGTTAGATTAGGGCATGTTTCAATTAGCATACAGTATGATAGCATGTTTGCATTCATTCATCTGTTTTGCATGCACCAGACTCGGCGCATCATACTCAATGCATTGTATTTTAATTCCGAGTTGAATACATGTTAGCTGTAGTATTTCATATGCCATGTTTAGAATAGCCGAGCCTATCTTAGTTGCATTTTGCATGTGTTGCATTAGGCATTTCTGTATAGTTAGGATCATGCATGGATTTCTAACATAGCTTCTGTTTTGGCTTGGAGTACTCGGTAAGTTTTATGCTTTAGCATCCTTGCATGCGTGTGAGTGACTGCCATGATAGCATGCTTACCATGGCGCTATGTGCTTATGTGATATAACTGCCTGAATGCCTGTGGGTGAAGGTTGGGTTATTTGGATTGGAACAATTCATTCACTGTGCGTTTTAAGCCCACTAGATAGTGGCAAAATCATGTTTTCTAAGCCCACCCGAGGGTGGCAAAATCTGCATTTTAAGCCTACTTGCGAGTAGCAAACCACTTTAAAAAATAAACAGGAAATCTTTTGTTCTAATTCAGGCGACTCAGTCTATACTTGTATGCTGTGCGCATCACATAGTAAATCTAGGCTAATAACCGGAATAAGAACGCATAATGTTTTCAAAACTAGATATCATGGTTAGTAGAGGCCGATCTTTGATCGGGCGAGCGGGGGTGCTCACGAAGTGACCTTCCCCAATCGTACCCAAGTTCCCGAGCCGAGGCAACTTTGGTGATGACGGACACGTGGCCTTAGGCACGAGTCAGGGTTTCCTAAATTTCCCAAAATAAAATATTTAGGTGGCGACTCTGTATCTGGCAAAGCAGTCCATGTTTGGCACTTCTTTCAAAAATCTGTTTTCTCAAAATGATTTGCCGGATTTGGACTCTTTGGTTCAGATTAAGAACTGTGACAATTTGAGTCCGAACTGTAGTGAGCCCAAAATGAACAGAACGGGACTCATCCTCCCGGGGCGTTCGGGGACGTCTACAGTTTCTGGCGACTCCGCTGGGGATTTAGAGAACTTGACTCAAACTCATGATATCTTGTTTTGACTACACTTATGTGTTTCTTTGCATTGCATTTGCATTGGTGCGCCTAGGACACCGTGTTTGTCATCTGCTATTCCTAAGCGGTTTGCCAGAGGCTGCGTGCCATAAGGCTTACCGGTTACGGGCTCTGCCAGTATGGAAACACAAACCCCGGTTTTACTGGGGCACCCTTTTGACCATTCGACCTAGTGCATATCGAAATCCATAGTGACCATTCCAAGCTAGGACAGGTTGCTTACCCGATTTTAGGTTGTTTGAAACCGCTGCGTGTGTAGTGAAACCCTAGCTCCTGACAAAATAGGACAGGGAAACCCTACCCCAACATAGGGGTGTTTTGACTCTCACTTATCTGTTATGTGCTTTTAGAGTGCGTCTCTACAGGAATACATGTATCAGTTTGCGAGTTTGAGCATCAGGCCTGCGGGCATCAGTTCAGTTATTTTGGGAATCAGTTATCTGCGGGTATCAGATTCAGTTTTCGGGGACAGTGATTCAGGAATAATGATCAGTGTTGGAGGATAGTGTGTATTCAGCTTACCGACTGTGTGTTGTTACGCTTAACTGTGTGTTGTTACGCCTAATTGTGTGTTGTGTGTTTATTTTAAGCTGTTATGCTGTCCGTTTGTCTGGTTATTTATTTCCTTATTGCTTTATTTATCTTTTTGCTAGGGCAGGGTTTTAGCACAATTGCTTCAGACCAAGCAGATATTCCCCAAGCACTCTGGACAAGAGGACGTCGACTCAATCGATCTGAGGATCTGGTTGACGGACAGCCAGTGTTTCACTCTCTACCCCCGGTTGTCAGACAAAGAACGAGAAGGCGTAGTGTGTCTGAATAGAGGTTACCAGATCAGTGGTCTACTCTAGCAGCGAACAGTCGGGCTGAGGTCTCAGTTTCTGCCATAGAGATACACATACCAGTCAGTCAGTAAGATCAGCAGAATATGGCCGGGATGGAAGAAATGATGCGACAGCTACAAGAGAGTATGAAGCAAATGTAGGAGGACGCTGTCCGCCAAGCGGAGTTCTCTAAACAGCAGGCCACAATCATGGCCCAGCAGGCCGAGCTTATCACTAGACTACAACAGCAGAACGGAGCATCAGCCTCACATCCAGTTCCTCCCCCACCAGGGGTCCCGTTACCCGAGCAAACACCAACTGTCCAGAATGTCCTGCCAAACATCCAAAACACCTTGCCAAATGTCCAGAACATCCAGGAGGACACAGACCTTCCAACGGGGCCAGCTCCGCCCCCGCTTCCACCCCAACTGTCCAAGGCACATACGCCTATCAACCACCCGGACTCTCCCTTCGAGTTCGAAATAGACCCAACAGCATTGAAATTGAGCAAGCTCGAGAAGCTATTCAAGAAATCCCAAGGGGTAAAGGCTATTCCGGATATCGAGGACGGATATACCGATGTGGCTGTGACGCTGCTGGATAGGTTTAAAATTCCGCAAATCGATCGCTTCGACGGATCTGGGGATCCCATGGTCCACCTCCGGCTATTCTTAGATATACTACGGCCAATGGGGGTGGCTCCTACCCACAAGCTAATGGAAGGGGGTAGCTGGTGACCAATCACATCCTCCCTCAATTGTGTATAAATTGAGGTGAGGAAGAGGGGTTGAATTGAGAGAGAGAGAGAGAACAAACCAAAGGAGAGGAGATGTGAAACAGAGAGACTGTCTCTCTCGGTGTGAGAGAGGGAGACGGGTGAGTGGCTAAGTGTGGATGGTGTGACTTCCTCATCTATTGTAACCTCTTTGTAATCTCTCCATCGTTATAGTGATAACTGGTTACTCTCTTGGGGACGTAGGCATTGAGGCCGAACCACGTTAAATATGATGTCTCCTTAGGATGTGTGCGTTTTTCTGCTTGATATAATTTCTGCAAGATCTTGGGCAGGATCCTTGATCCCCAACACATATCTCATAACGAACCCCACATATCTCACAACTACACGACTTTAAGCATAATCAACACCATATATCTTATAACTACTATCACAAATATCATATATTTTAAAATCACTCCCACATATTTTATAATCATGTCTTATAATTAATAATATTATATTTCTTATAACTGAGATTACAAGAATCATCATGAAATTTTGCAAAATCTGCAAAATAGTCTTTCAAATTATGAATGAAAGATATGATCTTGAAGGGAATTACTCCCGTTGAATAAGGTGAGGTATGAACTCAAAGAAAATGAGATTACTTGTTTGATTTGTTCTTTCCTTTGTTATTTGACATGACAGAGACAAGACTTGAACCTCAACGACCCTCCTTCCTTGTGTTGGGCGGCATGTGTTTTATGCGTTTAGATTTTTCTCAAATTAGAGGGCCCTTTTCTCTGGTTCATGCATTTGCCAGAGATCGTTGTCTTTTTATTTTTATTTTGATTAATGATTTATCAATACAACTTTTTCTCTCAATCTCCCAATGTGATTCTTATTGGTAAGTCTGGTTTCTTATCAGTAAGAGTCTTATTCAAGAGAATTTGAGAGAAAAAAATTGTGTGAATGAATCATTGTTGCTTTATTTCTTAAATTTAATTTTTTATTTTTTATAAACGGATATCATGATAAATTTTTATTGTTCCAAGACTCATGCAAAATGTTCTTCCACATCAGTCGGACAAATATGAGACTATTCCACCAACCATCATTCAATGGATGTTGGTTAAGGATTATATAATGTTAAAATAGTTTAAATTTTGAGACATATTTTTATATATTTTTGTACACTTTTATACATATATCAACATTAATTACTTTCCATTGAATGGTGGTTAACATTTTTCTTTACTCTTTTATTGAGATTCATTGTTTTGAATTTCACTAAAAAGTTGTGAATTCTAATAAAAATTCAATTATAGAATAGGGTAATGTTCACTTGTCAGATAGCTAATTTTTTTAAATTTTTTATTTTTTATTTTTTTATAAGTTTTAGAAATCCTATATATTATCAAATTTATTTTACCATTTTATTTTTTCTCTTACATGTATTAATGTAATAAAAATTATATATATGCCATAAGACTTATCATATTTAAAAAAGAGTAAATTATAAATACACTCCCTAAGATTTGATTAAAATAAGAATCGCCCCTATGATTTTGGAAATTATATTCCACCCCCTGAGGTTTCTAATTTCATAACAAAGCGCCCATTTTATTAATAAATCATCAAGTCAATTAACAGGTTTTAATGATGTTAGAAATATGCTTCAATTAATAATTTAAGTAATTTTATTATTGTATAGGAAAATAATTATGAATTTCATTTTTTTAGTTAATTCTGTTAAATAAAAAGTACTAACAAGGAGGTATTTGTAATTTTTCAAATCACAGAGAACAATCTGTATTTTAAACAAAATTCATAGGGTGTATTTATAATTTGCCCTTTAAAGAATGAGTAATTTTGTACAAACTTAAAATTTTTATTTATTACACTTATAAGAAAAATATGTAAAATTTGTTAATTAGTTTGTTCATCTGCCTTATAATGATATTTAGCACATTTGAGGTGAAAAATTATAATGATAGATCTGGAAAAAGACAAATTTTCTTGTCTTGATTGGAATATGACCATAAATTTATGGTTTCGTATCAACGTGGTTCAATCGATTACTCTCGTTAGTTTTTTTATGAAAAAAGTATATATGAGTAACATGCGTAACAATTTTAAAGACAAAATTATAAACTTGTTCAACTAATTCAGTGATTTATTTATTTATTTATTTATCCAAAACCCTAATTAGATGTATCAATTAAGACTAAATTGACGCAAAAAATAAATTTGAAGTCCAATTTGCCCAAGACATTTTGTTGCTTCCCACTACAATACATATTGAAAGCATCATTTGTAAAATGTTGGGGTGCACAAATCTCAAAACAGCTTCACCAAGTAAAGTTGTTCTTAATTTCCACTCTTTTCATCAAATATAAGGAAAAATGACCACAAACAATCAATGTAATATGCCAGTGGTTGATCTGGAAGACTTTCCAGGGCAGTCAAGGAAGATGATAGAGGCATGTGAGGAATTGGGATGTTTTAGGATCACCAATCACAATAAATTCCTCCCTCCCACGCTGTCGTCAAAGATGAAGGTGGTGTTCCAGTCGTTTTTTCACCTTCCGGCCAAAATCAAGTGGTAGAACGCGATCGTCAACGCTAGAAGTGGGTACATGAGAGCATCTCTAATGGCAAGCTATTTGAGTTGTCATTGTCAAAATTTGACAAGATTTCTAAAACAAAAAAGATTTGTGCCCCGAATGCCCCGAGAGAGAGAGAGAGAGAGGAGGCTCGCATCCGGCCGCCCCCTGCCTTTGCTTCGCCGCCTCCGCCGGCCGTCGCCTCTAGCCTATCGTCGCAGCCCCGCCTCCGCCGTCGCCCTCCGCCCCCCATCGCCTCTGCCCGATCGTTACAGCCCCGTCTCCATCGCCGGCTCTGCCTCTGCTTCGCCGCCTCCGCCCGCCCCCTGCCTCTTCCCCATGCATTTGCCCCTGCATGTGCCTCGAACCCCCGCCCCCGCCTCCTCCCCCGCCTCTGCCTCCCCTCTCTTTCTTCTTCTCTTCTTCTCTTTCTTTTTCTTTCTTCTGATTCTGATTTTCTGATTGAAAAAAAAAAATAAAATAAAATAAAACGACGAAACGACGTTGTTTCGTCATTTCGGGGCATTCGGGGGAGCTCGATTCGGGCTCTCAATCGCGGTTGTTTCTAAAAAATGTTGCTCCAATGGGCTGCTATAAACCTTGCCAAATTTGGCAAATGCCATTTCATCTCTCAAATTTGGCAACAAGTTTGACAATTGCCAAACTTGTCACATCATCCAAATAAACAGAATTTGGCTTCAAAATTTTCATAGAAGAAATAAACACAGTGGAATAATAATATACCAGAGATGGAATAATAATTTTTTTTTTTTTTTTAAAAAGTGGAATAAATTTTTTTTCCATTACAATAGATTTTTGAAGAAATTATCACCAGAGATAGAATAATAAAAAAAAAAATCAGACTGCAAAATCTTGCAACATTATATAATTTTTTTTTGTTGTCATTACAAAAAAAATTCCATGGAACAATTGATTTTTGCCATTACCAGAGATGGAGAGAGAGAGGGTGAGACGGAAATGGAGATGGAGACGGAGACGAGAACAACCACCCTTCCGAGAGGTTCATCATCAGAGAGGTAGAGACGGAGGAAGATGCGATGGGAAGACGATCGGTGAGAATGAGAAAGAGAGAGACAGAAAGAGTGTTGGAAAGGGAGAGACAGAAAGAGTGAGAAAGAGAGACAAAAAGAGGAAGATGATTCTAGATGGAAAATATTAGCCGTTGGATTATATAAAAAGATCCAACAATGAGGAAGTCGGTTCCGTTGGATTATATCAATCTGTGTATTTAATTTTGAGTATTTAATCTATTTCAATTTATTTCAATATGTAATTTTGGATTATAAATAGATTATATTTTGGATTATTTCAATTTGTAATCTAATCCAATATATAATTTTGGATTATATATAGATTCTATTTCAATTTGTAATTTTCAATATTTAAATTATTTTTTTCAATTTTTTAATTTCTTTTTCATTTTTTATATTTGTCTAGTCGGATATAATATAAATATATAATTTTTTTACAAACAGTTAAAAAAATGTCACAAAAGACAAAAAATAAACAAAAAAAATTACTAAAAAACCTATATTCAAACAACACCTACAAACTTGGAGGGAAAGTTAGTTGAGATTTGCCAAAATAACATGTGTACCATTGGAGTACCATTGTTATAATTTGACAAATTACTACTATTCATTGTCAAGTTATAGCAATGGCAATGGAATTATGGCAAATACCATTGCAGATGCTCTGACAAGGGATGACCATTTTAATCCGATTCATGGGGTCTGCCTGCCCATATTCATTTGAATAAAGCGGATTTTACCCAATTTGATACTTATGTGGGGTGAGAGTGGATTATATTTTGATTACCCACAATGGGAGTAAGGCATGGGCAAATATTACCTTCCCTGATCCAAACTCGATCTGATATAATTAATATATATATATATATAAGAAAGAATATTAAAGTCTATGATTCTGGTTAAATATAAATAAATAATAATTCTACAAGTCTCACTTTTTATATATATGGAAATAAAACAAATTATTTAATATGCTAAGGATTTGAACGATTCTCAATTTTTTGGCATATTTAAAATGTAATCGAGTATCCGTAGGTATCGGGTATCCGTGGAGAAGAGAATGAAATTGAAAAATTCCATCTATGCAGGGTTGGGGCAGGTAGGGGTGCTCGCGGTTTGGTTTTGAACGGTTCGGTTTGCGGTTTGGACCCATCCGTATATGTGCAGTTTGGAAAAAATTGAACCTGTAACTGCTCGCAGTGTAGGTTGCGGTTTGTGTGGATAGAGTTCGCAGATGGGCAAGTGGTTTGCGGATTGGACTTTTTTCTTTAAAAATTTATTTTTGGACCTCTTTTTTTTCCTGCTTTGTAAATATTTATTTTGGGCCCTTTTCCCCCCATTTTCTAAAATACTTAACATTAATAATAAATGAATTAAAACTTATAAAATTAAAAAGGAAAAGGGTTTTTTTATTTATAAATCTCATTTAGATGTGTTCTATCCCAATAAGTCCACAAAGGAAAATTATAATCTAATTAGTTCCATGTGTTTATACTTTTATTCCATAAGATCCTTTTTTTCTGATTTATATTTTTTATTGGAATATTATACCCTTATGTCTATATGTTGATATATATTATATACAAAAATAACATACATGTTTCCCTCTATTTTTGTTGTGGTAGGGTTTCGTTCCTATAGGAGAGAACATGACGACACAGAGTTCGTGGTAGTGTTTTGTTGCGGTAGAGGTTTCATTTATGTAAGAGAGAAGACGATGATTCAGAGTTTGTGCTCTGTTTTTTTTTTTTTTTTTCCTCTGGCTTAATTATGATTTCAGCTGAAATCAAAGGAAGAGAGGAGGATTTGAATCGAAGGAACAGAGGTAATGGCTTACAAACTTGTTTAGCAGATTGATTGAAACCCACCTTCGATTGGATTGAATCAAAGGGAAAGAGGAGATGGATTTGAATCGCAACTATTTTTGTATCCGGTTTATATTGTTACATACTTGTTCTTTGAAGGTGGGTTTGATTTGATTTGGATTGGTGGAATGGTGAAATTACATGGGTTGTTAATGATAGTGATATGATGAAGATGAAGATGAAGATGTGGGTGATAATTTTTATTTTTAGAGAGATTGAGGTTTTTTTTTTGGGTTTTGAGTTCTATTCTTGCCATTATTTTTGGTTTTCCTGTCAAACAGTGTGAATGTTCACATTTCATATTGTTCGGAAGTTTAAGAAATGAGTGTTGGAATTGTAAAGATTGAGGTCTCTGATACAGTAATGAGTGTTGGATTTTAATGCAACAATGATTTTTTGAGATTGGTAATGTGTCTAATATAAAAATGATGTAAATGTTCATATTATTAATCACTGTTAATATTCACATTAATTTGAATTGAAAATTTGTCATTGTGTTGTCAATTGGTATTAATATTATTCACACACCAATATAATATTGAATAGTGAATATGTTTTCATTGTGTTCATTACCACTGTGACAATGTGATGTTGAGGTTCACATCAGCATTGTATCAACTTACACAACCACAAACCTCAACTTTCATTTTGAATACAAACATGATGTGAATATTCACACTAAAACATACGAATGTGAAGGTTCACATGAATTCTGGAATATAGATAAAGACACTATGATTTCAAAGTGTTAATTACTAATATGGAATAATGATATTAAAGTTCATATCAAAATTGTATTGCTCACAAATCACATTAAGCCAATGATTATGTGTACACAATTGTAAAACAGCTGACAACAACGTAAAGGTTCACATTGATTTTTTAATCTCTAAAAATATGACTACATCAACATTGCATTAACCACAAACCATCATTTTTGGTGTGTACACAAACATGAAGTATACGTTATGCACAATTAGATTATTGATGTAAATGTTAACATCACGAATAAAACATCAAATGAATTAATTTAGTCACATTAAGCCAATGGTTATGTATACATAATTATAAAATAACATAAACTAATATGAATATTAACATTGACTTTCTAGTAGCAAATATTATGACAACATACCATTGTATCTTATTAAGCACAATCAAAATAACTAATTATGATTCTTTTGTCCAATGTATTCTAATATTTACAAAATCACAAAGGATGTGGAATTTATATTCATATTTTTCTCGTCAATGTAAAATGTGTTTTTGGATGCCTTGTACGTCTCTAGCATGCATACGATGACATCATTGAACTTCATGCATTTGTCGAGGTCAACTTTACCGATCCTCAACACATTAAACAGCTGCCAAAATGGCGTTTCCTTCAAACAATCCAGTTGAGGATCCGAGAACTTGGTGCTCATCATTTGTTTCACTAACCCAATAATGTTAGATTGGTAGTTGACCTTTTTCATGTTCACTTTTCGAGGGGGCTGGCTATTTGTTCAAGTTTGTCATTGGTGTAGAATTGTTCTCTTTTTATTTTGCCATGAAATCTATGAGCAACATCTGTTTGTTCAATTAGAAACAAATTTACTGTTAATGGTCACAAATGGTAAATGATAACAAGTACAAACTATATGTGTTGTGAATAGTGAAACGATGTGACCATGGTTGCATTGAGCAAAACCATGATATAAATATTCACATGAACACAGTACAATATAGGATAAAACAATAAAAGTCAAACACATGGTGTGAACATTCACATTAATCATATATCATGTCATTAGTTCATGTGTTTGAAAAATGAACAAAATTTTGGGAGTTCAAATCATTTGATCATAATCAACAACACCAACAAGGACAACAATAAAAAAATACAACTATTAAACTAACATGATATATACATGATGTTAATGTTCACATTGTTACATTATATATTTGATTGTGAATGTTCACAGTCAAATATATAATATGAATATTCACATGGATCGTATTTCATGACACTTTTTATTTTTATAAAAAATAATAAAAAATTAGGGATTCAAATTATTTGATCACCATCAACAATCAACAACATCAATAAGGCCAACATTCACAAAAGGGAAAAAAATAACTACAATATTATGAAATAATAGCACATTACAACCAATCAACAAGAATGATGGCTACATGATGTAAATGTTCACATAAGTTCAAAACAATCAATGTAAAAGGGAAACACAACAACGATAATATCAAATAGTTGTTTTGGAATTCACATTAAACCAAAAAGACCGGGGGGGGGGGGGGGAGGGGGAAGGATAGTGTGAATATTCACATGGATCGTATTTCATGCCACTTTCAACATCAATAAGGCCAACATTCACAAAAGGAGAAAAAATAACTATAATATTACGAAATAATAGCACATTACAACCAATCAACAAGAATGATGGCCACATGATGCAAATGTTCACATCAGTTCATTACAATCAAATGTAAAGGGGAAACACAACAACGATAATATCAAATAGTTGTTTTGGAATTCACATTGAACCAAAAAGAGGGGGGAAGGATAGTGTGAATATTTACATGTGAAAAATCTAAAAATCCCTTAGATATTGATTTGTAATTATGTATTAATTTTAAGCTGTAAATAACAATCTCAATCAAACAATCAAAAACAAATCGACATAACGATTTTACGTGAAAAAACCACAATTTGAGCGCCTTCAATTGTGATAAAAAAACCACGAGCAAGCCACAAAACAATCTACTGAGAAGACATAAAGGAATTACACATGTGTACTCTCAATTACCTAGTGAATCTATGCCCGAATCGAACCGACCGCTATGTGCCTCTTCCAGCCCCGTCTTTACCTCGGAATTGTCTTGTTCAACGTTAAATCCATAATGCCGATGTCGAATCACGACGATGAGCCACTCCGGAATCCACCAAAGCTTCAGGCCCAAATTTTCAAGAATCCACCGAAGAGCAATTCCCTTTTTTTTTGAATAAAACAAACTAAACAAACCCTTTGATATAATCCACTCAATTCATGATTAATCTCTCAAAGATATCAAAAGAAACAAGCAAAGAAGCTCCAGAAAAAAATCCTAATACCCAAGAAGAAGATTTGGAAACTGTCACCCTAAAATCTGATAGAACCACATATTTATAGAAAATAGATCAGTGATCTCCGCTCGAGTGCAGGAATAGCCGCTCGAGCGGATTGACTAAAATGCTTGACTAAACAGGGTCTACGCTTGAGCGCAGGAATGGATGCTCGAGCAGAAAAAAACAACTCCCAGTACTTTTACAAGCGAGTGAAACTTCTAAAAGGTTGCAATCTCCACTCGAGCACAAGAATGGCCACTCGAGCTGAATCCCCGACATAGTCAGCGAAGTGTCAAACATGATAGGATTAAGATTACAAAATCCTCTGCATAGGTACAATTCGGGTTGGAATCGTATCTAAAACTCATAGCCTCACTGAAATAAAAAGATCGAATACAATTACAACTAAAAGGAGTTTTGTAAAACGGGATTGCCAAGAATAAAAACCTAACAACATGGATAGTATTTCATGCCACTATTAACAATTAATAACACCAACAAGGCCAACATTCACAAAAGGGGAAAAAATAACTACAATATTACGAAATAATAGCACATTACAACCAATCAACAAGAATAATGGCCATATGATGCAAATATTCACATCAGTTCATTACAATCAAATGTAAAAGGGAAACACAACAACAATAATATCGAATAGTTGTTTTGAAATTCACATTAAACCAAAAATAGGAGAGGGGGGAAGTATAGTGTGAATATTTACATTGATCGTATTTCATGCCACCATTAACAATCAATAACACCAACAAGGCCAACATTCACAAAAAGGGAAAAAATAACTACAATATTACAAAATAATATCATATTACAACTAATTAACAAGAATGATGACCACATGATGTAAATGTTCACATCAGTTCATTGTAATCAAACGAAAAAGGAGGAACATAACAACGACATTTATCAAATAGTTGTTTTGGAGTTTAGATTGAACCAAAAAGAAGGGGGAATGACGGGTGCTTACGTTTGTTCCTTATTTTGGTCGATTATACACATTGACCGATGTGAACTTTAGCAGAGTTGTGTCTTCAAATCATTGGCAATGAACGAACGATGGTTAGATGATGGGATGTTGGTGAGATCGAATCGATGTAAACTTCCGTAGCAGTGAATCATCACTTTGGCCGACGTTTCCAGTCGCTGACAATGACCCGGTGATAGTGGAATGGCGGTAGGATGGTAGACGACATGATGTAAAACCTAGGGTTTGGAAGAGACTAACCCTAGGGTTTGGGAGAGATGACAATGAGGGTTTTGGGAAGGAGATTTTCTGTGTGAAATATGGAATGATGAAAGTGGAGTGTTTTGATGGGGTTTGATTTCAGGAATGGAAATACGTGTGTGAGTGCTTGGGACTATTTGGTCTTATTACATCAATTAGGACCTATTTGGTCTTATTACATCAATTAGGACCTATTTGGTCTTATTACATCAATTAGGACCTAATAGAATATTCAAAAACATTTTGGGTTAGATGGAATGGAACTCTTAGAAAGGGGATATACTAAAAAAGCTCCCAATTAAAAATCCAAGAAAATCAATTTCTAACACAAGCAAATCATTCAAAATCTTAAATTTTTAAATAAAATTATAAACTAACACAAGCACATCTTTCAAAATCCTAAACTAAATCATCAAAACCATACACTACCCAACAATACAATTAAAGTAAAATCATTCAAAATCCTAAACTTATCTAAAAGTAATTCTTCATTAACTTTTACATTCATCCAAAATTATTTGGTACTCATTAACTTTTACATTTATCCAAAAAAGTGGAAAAAATGGAATAAAATTAATTGGTAAAATATTTTTAGAATGTATAATTCTATTAAGTTTTGTTTATTGGTAATTTAGATTAAGTAGAAATTTTTTAAGAAAATTTAGTCTAACATCCATCTCTAATTTTTGGTAGTAAAAAAGGCCCATAAATTGTTTTTATGTTAGATAATGTCCCTCGCATCCTTTAAATCTATTTTATTCAAAAATAATACCAACTTTACCCTTACTCTTCCCTTTTCTCTCTCTACATATTTGGGTCTCTCTTTCTCTCTCTCTCTCTCTCTCTCTCTTTCATCCATCTCTCTGATCCCTCTCTTCTTCCCAAATCCTAAAACCCAAATCCACCATCTCATCACTCTTGCACACCGCCACCTCCGCATCCTTCCATTATGACGGCCGCTTCATCACAGTCGTCGGTCCCACTCCGGTATCATCTTTCTATTTATCCTCTATTTTCTCTCTCGCTCCCCCTCTCTCTCTCTCTCTCTCTATAGAATTGGATCTCTCCACCACCTCACAATCTTCTCTTCTCAAACCTTAGAACCCAAATCCAACATCTCCTCATTCTTCAACAACGCCACCTTTGCCTCTTTCCATTCGAATGTCTGTTTTATCATCGCCGACCTTGTCCATGTTTTCGACGCCAAGTTCCGAACCCCCTCTGCTGACCTTGTCTAATACTATAAGGATGGGTCATTGATCTATTTGTTGAAGAATAAAGAGTGGGTGATCATGGACAACAATAAACTCACAGATCTTGAGGAATTTAAAGGATTTGCAAAAATTTCTCTAGATCTGTACCATAGAAATTTCACTGGACCTATACCAGGTAATTTTCTTTGGACTTATACCAGAGAATTTGGAAGACCTACTGAAATTTCTCTAGATCTATACCATAGAAATTTCACTGGACCTATACCAGGTAATATCTATGAACCTATACCAGAGAATTTGGAGGACCAGCAGAAATTTCTCTAGACCTTTTTCAGAAATTTCTCTGGACCTATACTAGAGAATTTGGAGGACTTGCTAAAATTTCTTTGGACTTATACCAAAGAAATTTCACCGAACCTATGGTACAAATTTCTCTGGACCTATACCAGAGAATTTTGAGGACCTATTGAAATTTCTCTAGACTTATCCCAAAGAAATTTATTCGTGAAGAGAATTTTTTTTGAAATTTCACTTAAACCTATATCTGGAATTTCTCTGTAATATTGATCTTCTTTGGTCGTCACACACTTGCAATACGAAATTTCACTCGATCTATATTTGAAATTTCTTTGTCATGTTGATGTTCTTTGAATTTTCTCTGCAAATGTAGTCAGAGAAATTTACTTACATGTTGATTTTTTTTCTAACACATTTGATTTTTCTCTGAAATTTCTATGCAAATGTAGTAAGAGAAATTGACTTGCATATATGTTGATTTTCTATAAAACATTTGATTTTCTTTGAAATTTCTAAGTAAATCTATTCAGAGAAATTTACTTTTATGTTGATTTCTAACTTAGTGAAATTTTGTCAATTTTTTTTTTATTGAATTTTATATTCATTATAGATCTTGTTTGATAAATCTCGATGAGAACATTCTAAAAATTTAATTTTTATTGAAAATGGACATCTAAATTAACATTAATTGAATTTTTAAGTTTTGAAAAATTTCAAAAAGTGAAAGACGTTTGAATATAAAATGTAAGGATATTTTGGTCCAATAATTTTAGAGGGAATAGGTGCAAGTTTTTGAGGGACTTGAGGTAGTATGAAAGTTTGGGATGTTCTTTAACTCCTAAAATTAATATTAGGGCACTTAAAAAAAACCCCAATTTTTTAAATATTAAATTTTAGAAAGAATTTTGATAAGGTTATATTGATCTACAATTTAATAATAAAAAAAAAGAAAAATAAAAAAAGGGAGATGTGCTACATAGGAGAGAAATTTTTTTTTAAAGGTAAACAATATTTATTTATTTATTTTGATAATCTTAGTCGTATCGTTTTATAAAAGTCTTATTTGAATCAACATATATAATAATTTTAAATAAATTATTCGTGTATATTTTTAAAAAAATTGAAAAAAGTATAATAAAATTAATATGATATAATAAATCATATAATATATATAATAAATTTATATGATATTAAATCATAACTTGATATTAGAAATAATTGTTATTAAATTATAAAATGATTCTAATTATTTAAGAAATTCAATATAATTAATATTATAAATAAGAGACATAAAAATAAGAAATAAATTGAACGCTTTATTTAAAAAAAGTGAAAAAAGTAAAAAAATTAATTGGTAAAGTATTTTTAGTATGTATAATTCTATTAGGTTTTATTTATGGTTAATTTAGATTAAGAGGAAGTTTTTTAAATATTAATTTTAGAAAGAATTTTGGTAAAATGATATATTGATTTGTCATTTTAATAAAATAAATAATAATAAAAAAAGAGATGTGCCACATAATATATATACGATAATATGATTAAAAGTGATTCTAATTATTTAAGAAATTTAATATAATTAATATTATAAATAAGATAGACATAAAAATGAGAAATAATTTTAATATTTTATTTAAAAAAAGTAAAAAAAAAATATAATAAAATTAAGAAAAATTTACCTATAAATCTCATATTGAAAAATGGTGATTCATTTAATTCCAAAAATTTTTTATAAACCAATTAGTCTCATTGATTTTGAAAATGTAGATTTAATATATTATTTGAAAATAGAAAATTTACCTATAAATCCCATCTTGAGGAATGGTGATCCTTTTGGTCCTAAGGATTCTTATAAACCAATTAATCCTATTGATTTTGGAAAAGTAGATTTAATATATTATTTAAAAGTTAAATTTACAGTTATACCTTTATTTCTATTTTATTCCTTTTTTTTTTTTCTTTTTTTTTTTTTTTGTGGCTAGAAAGGTAAGGTACACAATATATGAGAATCAAATTTGGGATTAATTTTCATATAAAAATCTTTTTTATTTGGAAAACATTTCAAAAGGAATACAAAAATGAATTAAAATATGAGATTCTTCAAACATTCCAAAAGGATGTGAGATTTTTCAAACATTTCAAAAGGAGTACAAAAATTACCTGGTAAGTTTTGACCAAATGTATAATTCAAACTGTAATACTCCAATGTAACACTTAAACATAACACTTCAATGTAACACTCAAAAAAAAAAAAAAAAAAAAAAAAAAAAAAAAAAAAAAAAGAAGCTTAGTGTAATACCTTAATGTAACACATAAAAAAAACTCATTACTGTACTTTTTCCAAATGTAACATTCCAAAAAAACTCATAAGTGTGACACTCTAATCTAATACACAAAAAAAAATTCCTTATTGTAACACACAAAAAAACTCCTTAATGTATTTTTTCTAAACGTAACACTCTCAAAAAACTACTTAGTGTAACACTCTAATGTAATATACATAGAACTCCTTAGTATAACACTTTAATGTAACACACACAAAAAAAAAATTCTTAGTGTACTTTTCTCAAATGTAACACTCTAATATAATATTCTAAAAAAACTTCTTAGTGTAACATTCTAATGTAACACACAAAAAAATTTCTCAGTGTATTTTTTCTAAATGTAACACTTCAATATAACACTCCAAAAAAATTCCTTAGTGTAACACTTTAATGTAACACACAAAAAAATTCTTTGGTGTACTTTTTCCAAATGCAACGCTACAAAGTAACACACAAAAAAAAAAAAAAAAAAAAAAAAAATTTCTTAATGTACTTTTCCTAAACGTAACACTCCAATATATTATTAAAAAAAAAAAAGCAATGTGAGATTCTTCAAACCATTCCAAAAGGAGTACAAATATTCCTTAGTAAGTTTTGAACAAATGTATAATTTTAAACTGTGAGTATTACGTTTAGAAAAAGTACATTAAGAAATTTTTTTAGTGTTTTTGCATGTTACATTGGAGTGTTACATTTGGGATTACACTGATTGGAGTGTTACGTTTGGGAAAAGTATATTATGAAATTTTTTTTTGTTTGTGTGTTACATTAGAGCATTATGTTTGGAAAAAGTACACGAAAGAGTTTTTTTGATTGTTATGTTGTTTGGGAAAAGTACACCAATGAAATTTTTAATGTGTTATGTTATTGGAGTGTTACATTAGAGTGTTAGGTGTTTGTTCATAATGTGAGATTTTTTATTTTTATTTTTATCTTTTTGCAATCTATTGCAGGGTCAAAGTTTGCATGGTAGTACTATGTCTTTACTTGTTCCTTTATTCGAAATACGAAAAAAAAGGATTTTTTTTTATAATTAGACTAGTTAGTCCCGAATAGGGTTCACTTTTCTTTCCTAGGTTGGGTATAGCAATTTACATGGTTCTTATTTGTTCTTACATATATCACTTTTTACAAGATTTATTGAACTGTCATGGGCAGAAATGTATTGCATAAGAATGCTGTGTTTTTTAAGATGTTTACATTGCCTGTTGTACGGCAAGCAAATATTCTCTTACTTCCGTACTCCTTGTTGTCTAAGCTCTTCGTTGCTCCGAATGACGCCATTCAACCTGAGAACACAACGACAGTGAGCTACTCAGCAGGTGGTTGTTAGAAAACCCCTCCGACGGTCAAATTAGCACCCTTGTAGAGAAAGAAAGAGAGAGAAGACAAAAGAGAGAGATAGAGCTTTGGGTAGCCAGAAATTCAGACCTGTGTATGGAAGTGCCGCACAGTTTAAATAGCTTCTACGCGCACCACTATGCTCATCCTTTTTCTGGACGCGCGATTGTACTGCCCTCTCTATTTCTTACACGTGTATGCATCAATACTGCCAAACAACATTTGGCCAAACCGCCAAACAACATTGTCGCATAACTGCTGGTGGGTTTTCCTCTTCACACTTCTATTGGGCCATGTAGTGACTCTTGCCGTGCTACCCATAACTGGGCACAAGGCCGTTTACCAACTTTCATCAATCGGCTCAACTCCAAGTTGTCCAACCGGTCAACCGCGGCTCGACCAAATATTGCTCAGTCTATACAGAGGACGGTGTCATTAGCTTGGACTATCCTTAGGTCGGCCTATTGCTCGGTCCATTTTGCTCATTGGATTTTCCTCTCTTAATTGACCCTTAATCCCATCGGTTGCAACCTGATTGGGATTACTTTATTCTTGTATAATCTTTATTTCAGCTCAGTTTGTTATCTAGGTTCATGATAGCTTGGTCAAGTTTTATCACTTATTTTCGGGGCCTACACTGCACTGCTACACAAATCTTCATAGCTTAAATTTTTCAAAATGTTCTTCGATTTTCGTGTTAACCACTTAACTAGCTTAGCTCGGCGATTTACTTCTCGACAAGCGAAATCAGCGCAACTCCTTGGTAAGCAAAATAAACTTAGCTCGACGATTTACTTTTTGGCGAGCAAAATTGGCTTGGTAACTCCTTGGCGAGAAAAATCAACTCGATAAGGAACTCCAAAGTTGGCAAGCAAGGTCAGCTAGGCAACTTGTATCTTGGCGAGCAAAATCACCTCGGCAAAAGACTCCAAGGTTGCCAGCAAAATCATATCGGCAAGGAACTCCAAGGTTGCGAGCAAGGTCAGCTTGGCGACTTGCATCTTGGCGAGCAAAATCAGCTTGGGAAGGAACTCCAAGGTTACGAGCAAGGTTTGCTCGGCGACTTGCTTCTTGGCGAGCAAAATCAGCTCAGCAAGAAACACCAAGGTTGGCGAGCAAGGTCAGCTCGGCAACTTGCATCTTGGCGAGCAAAATCAGCTCGGCAAGGCACTCGAAGGTTGGCGAGCAAGGCCAGCTTGGCCACTTACTTCTTGGCTAGCAAAATCAGCTCGGTAAGGAACTCCAAAGTTGGCGAGCAAGGTCAGCTCGACAACTTGTATCTTGGCGAGCAAAATCAGCTCGGCAAGGAACACCAAGGTTGCGAGCAAAATCAATTTGGCAAGGAACTCCAAGGTTGCGAGCAAGGTTAGCTTAGTAACTTGCATCTTGGCGAGCAAAATCAGCTCTGCAAGGAACTCCAAGGTTGCAAGCAAGGTCAGCTCGATGACTTGCTTCTTGGCGAGCAAAATTAGCTCGGCAAGGAACTCTAAGATTGGCGAGCAAGGTCAGCTCGGCAACTTGCATCTTGGCGAATAAAATTAACTCGGCAAGGCACTTGAAGGTTGGAGAGCAAGGCCAGCGTGGCCACTTGCTTCTTGGCGAGCAAAATCAGCTCGACAAGGAACTCGAAAGTTAGTGAGCAAGGTCAGCTCTACAACTTGCATCTTGGCGAGCAAAATCAGCTCGGTAAGGAACTCCATGGTCGGCAAGCAAGGTCAGCTTGGCAACTTGCTTCTTCGCAAGCAAAAATCCGCTCGGCAGGGAACTTTAAGGTTGGCAAGCAACATCAACTTGACAACTTGCTTCTTAGCAAGCAAAATCAACTCAGCAAAGAACTCCAAGGTCAATAAGCAAGGTCAGCTCGGTCACTTGTTTCTTGACGAGCAAAATCAGCTCGGCAAGGAACTCCAAGGTCGGCGAGCAAGGCCAGCTCGGCAACTTGCTTCTTGGCGAGCAAAAATCAGCTTTGCAAGGAACTTCAAGGTTGGCGAGCAATGTCAACTTGGCAACTTGCTTCTTAGCGAGCAAAATCAGCTCGGCAAAAAACTCCAAGGTCGGTGAGCAAGGTCGGCTCGGCCACTAGCTTTTTGGCGACCAAAATCCGCTCGGCAAGGAACTTTAAAGTTGGCGAGTAAGGTCAGCTCGGCAACTTGCTTCTTGGAAAACAAAATCAGCTCGGTAAAGAACTCCAAGGTTGTTGAGCAAGGTCGGCTCGGCCACTTGCTTCTTGGCGAGCAAAATCCGCTCGGCAAGGAACTTCAAAGTTGGCGAGTAAGGTCAGCTCCGCAACTTGCTTCTTGATGAGCAAAATTCACACAGCAAGGAACTTCAAAGTTGGAGAGTAAAGTTAGCTCAGCCACTTGCTTCTTGGCGAGCAAAATGCGCTTGGAAAAGAACTTCAAAGTTGGCGAGCAAAGTCAGCTTGGCCACTTGCTTTTTGGCGAATAAAATTAGCTCGGCAAGGAAGTCCAAGGTCAGCGAGCAAGGTCAGCTTGGCCACTTACTTCTTTGCGAGCAAAATCTGCTCGGCAAGGAACATCAAAGTTGGCGAGTAAGGCCAGCTTGGCAACTTACTTCTTTGTGAGCAAAATCCACTCGGCAAAGAACTTCAAAGTTGGCGAGCAAATTCAGCTCGGCAACTTGCTTCTTGGCAAGCAAAATCCGTTTAGCAAGGAACTTCAAAGTTGGTAAGCAAAGTCAGCTCGGCAACTTGCTTCTTGGCGAGCAAAATCCACTCGGTAAGGAACTTTAAAGTTGTCGAGCAAAACTAGCTCGGTAACTTACTTCTTGGCGAGCAAAAATCAGCTCGGCAAGGAACTTCAAGGTAGGTGAGCAACGTCAGCTTGGGAACTTGCTTCTTGGCGAGCAAAATCAGCTCGGCAAGGAACACTATGGTCGGTGAGCAAGGTCAGCTTGACCACTTACTTCTTGGCGAGAAAAATTCGCTCGGCTAGGAACTTCAAAGTTGTCGAGCAAAGTCAGCGCGGCAACTTGCTTCTTCGTGAGCAAAATCAGCTAGGCAAGGAACTTCAAAGTTGGCGAGCAAAGTCAGCTCGGCAACTTGCTTCTTGGCGAGCAAAATCCGCTTGGCAAGGAACTTCAAAGTTGGCGAGCAAAGTCAACCCAGCAACTTGCTTTGTGGCGAGCAAAATCCGCTCGGTAAGGAACTTCAAGGTTGGCGAGCAATGTCAGCTCAGCAACTTGCTACTTGGCGAGCAAAATCTACTCTACAAGGAACCCCAAGGTCGGGGAGCAAGGTCAGCACGCCCACTTGTTTTTTGGCGAGCAAAATCTGCTCTGTAAAGAACTTCAAATTTGGCGAGCAAAGTCAGCTCGACAACTTGTTTCTTGGCAAACAAAATCAGCTCGGCAAGGAACTTTAAGGTCGGCGAGCAAAGTCAGCTCGGTCACTTGCTTCTTGGCGAGTAAAATCCGCTCGGCAAGGAATTTCAAAGTTGGCGATCAAGGTCAGCTCGGTAACTTGCTTCTTGGTGTGGACTCACTTTTTTCCGTGCCCCCTTTCGAAAGATTTAAAAAGAAGACCTCACAGTTCAGACTCTCGCCGTTCTGAATCTAGTCTCACAAGTGCAATGTAAAATTGATAAACACCAAAGAGTTCAAATTCGACAAATCTTTCTGGAAAATCAATTTTAAATCAAATAATGCCAAAGTTGAACTACTTTGCCAGATACAGAATTGCCACCTAAATATTTTGTTTTTGAGAAAATTTAGGAAACCCATGACTTGTGCCAAAGGCTACGTGTCTATCATCACCAAAGTTGCCTCGGCTCGGGAGCTTAGGTACGAGAGGGGAATGTCCTGAATTGAGCACCCCCGCTCGCCCGATCAAAGATCGGCCTCTACTAATCATGATACGATTTTTTTTTATAAATATTATGTGTTCTTATTCCAGTTATTAACTAACATTACTATGTGATGCGCACAAGCAAGTATAGATGATGTTAGACTTATTTATTTTGATGATTTATTTAATTATATTTTTAATTTATTTGGAAGAGAAAAATAGAATCAAAATTTATTTTGATGATTTATTTGAAAGAGAAGAATTGAATCAACATTTATTTTGATGATTTTATGTTTTAATTTATTTGAAAGAGAAAAATAGAATCAAAATTTATTTTGTCCCATTATTTGTTACCTAAAACTTTTATCCTAAATGTTGTTAGAATGTATTTAATATTTGATTAAATCAGATGTTCAAACAGCCCAAAACAAAAGTTCAAACAGCCCAACATAACAGCAGGCCAAAAGGTTCAAATAGCCCAACACAGCAGCAGGCCAAAAGGTTTAAGTGGAAGATATTCAAATTAGTAATGATAGAGTAGAAGATATTCAAATGAATACAATGGCTATAAACGGCTATAAGTTTCATTATATATACCAAAGCCTCTAATGTAAAAAAGTTACAAAAAAAATCAGAAAATATTCTTTGATCTATAATCACTCACATCTATTCTCTGAAAAAATTCTCTAAGAAGTGTTTTTTAATTTTTGTTTGTATCCTCTCTTAGAAATTATACACTGAGCCTTATAGTATTAAGCTCATCTTTCATGTGTGAGATTTATAGAAAAATCAAAATTTCATTTTATATATCTATCTTTGAGAGATAATTCTTGTAGCTTTCTGTGAAAGCAAAAACACCTTGTTTTCAATCTTGTAAAAGTGTAGTACACTCAGTATTCTTGACTTAGAAAGTTTGTATAAAATCCGTAGAGGATTGCTCCATTTGTAAAGAGGTTGCTAGCACCCCCGTGAAGCTAGACCATAGTGGAAAGTGGAAAGTCTCAAGTGAAGCTTGAGGAGTCGATGTAGGCCGAGTTGAACCTGAACCACTATAAATTTGTTTGCCTCTCTCTCCTTTATCTCTTTATTTTATTTAAATTGCTGTAGTTATATTTCACATTTTCGCTGTGCTAAAATCATTAATTGACATAGTTGTTAGAAGACTTGTTTTAATTATTTTTATTTCATTAACTATATCTATCTATTGTGCTAGTCATAATTTTTATTAAAGTATTATTAATTTTTAATTGTAAAAACCTAATTCACCCCTCCTCTTAGGTTGTCTTTTGGATAACAATTGGTATCAAAGTCTGGGGCTCTTATTTAGATTTAACAATCTTGAGTTTTTGATCCATAGCAACCATGTATTCTACTTACTCTGTTGTAGGACAAGCTAGCTATAGGCTACCTCTCTTTGATGGTAGTAATTACATCCATTGGAAAGAAAAAATGAGTTTGTATCTTCAAGCTACCAATTATGCTTTGTGGCTCATTATCACTAAAGGTCCTAAAATCCCTACCAAGGTAGTAGACCATATCAGTGTGCCTAAACTTGATGATGAATTTGATGAGCGTGATTATAAACTCCTTCAAGCTAATTCTAAAGCCAAGCTTATTCTTGTGTGTGGACTAGATACAAATGAGTATAATGGAATTTCTGGGTGTATTACTGCTAAAGAGATTTGGGATAAACTTGAAATCACCCATAAAGGAACTAGCCAAATAAAAGAGTCTCAGATTGACATGCTTATTCATGATTATGAACTCTTTACTATGAAATCATTTGAATCTATTTCTGAGATGTTTTTATAAATTTACCAATATTATTAATGCTCTAAAATCTTTTGGTAAATCTTATACTAATGGTGAGCTTGTAAGAAAAATACTTAGGTCTTTGCCAAATGAATGGGAAGCTAAGGTTACAGCTATCCAAGAAGCAAAAGACCTAACAAAATTAGGCATTGAAGAACTCCTAGGCTCACTCATGGCTCATGAACTTTCAATAATGGATGACAGTAAAAAGGAAGCCATTTGGGGAGAAAATGGTGGAGTAACCAACTTGCATCTCATGGCTCTTGGAGAAGAAGAATCCACTCAAGATGAGGTAATTTCTAATTATATAGAACTTGAAAGTGCTTTCAATGAATTACATGACATATTTAGAAATATTTGTGTTAAGAATTCTAAATTAAAGAAATTAGTTACTTCTCTTTCAAATGATATGGGTGTTTTAAAAATGGAAAATGCTACTTTGAAAAATGACTTTACGTCTATTGCCAATGAAAAAAAGATTTTGAAAAACAATGTTGAGGATTTAAGCAAAACTCTTGAAAAATTTGTAAAAGAAAAAGAAAACCTCAACAAACTTCTTGGAAATAAAAGATGTGTTTTTGACAAAGTAGGCATTGGTTTTGATCCTCCTAAACCTTTTATGAGATTAAATGTTCTTGAGACTAATCCCCATAGACCTAAGAAAGTATGGGTACCAAGAAAGAAATCAAGATATTTTATAGGTGGAATCTCAAAGAACACCAAGGACTTCAAGAGGAAATGCACAATAAGAGTATTCAATCTAAAGAGCAAAATCAGCTCATACAAGAAGAAGAATGATGAAATGAAAATCACCAAGATGAACAAAAGAGGTAAATGAAGGTATAACTCCTGACACACCTTTAAGCTTAAAGTTCTATATTCTTGAAGGTGTGATTTGTGTACAATAAGTTGTGTCTAATCATTGCTTCCATGTAACCTAATTGTACTAAGTTTGCTAAGTCATGTTCTGCTAGTTTCTTTCAAACATTCATTGAACTTAAAAATGAGAATTATATTATTTTGATGAGTGCCTATTAGAATATGAATGATTCATGTATTCATTAACATTTTATATCAGATCATCCATTGCTATGAAAAAGAGATAAGAAGTGATAAATTTTTTTGTGAGCATACTTTTCACATCTTATATGTGACTTCATACTAATATGTTAATTCTTTTTGAGTCATATCTTTGTAGAATCAATTTTGATGTCATAGCATGCTTTTGAGATGTATACTATCTATATTTTGAATTCTACATTTATGATCTCGAGAATATGCTCAATATGAAAATTTCACGCTTATATGCTTTACATTGGAATATTTGAATGAGTTGTGAAATTCCTTGATTATGATCCATCAATAATGTCTAAATGAAAAGAAGTAGCATACGTTTGTAGAGACATTACATCTATCCTATTGAATATCTTTTGAATATGGATTATATTGGCATACATCTCATGAAATGCTTTTGATTGATAAATTGTTGAATTAATTGTTTATAACATTCACGTTGTGTTCCACATTAAGTAAAATGTTTTATCACACTTGAGTATGTGGATTGAATTGATGAAAATGCTTCTTGATAATGTTATGTGATTAAATGAAATTGTTGCATCATTTCTTAATAAAACAAAGAGCATAACACTATTTTCTTATGCATATTATGCTATGTGCTACAACTTGAAAATTCTGAAAAATAGCATTCCAAACTCTCGTTTGATCATTGAATTATTTTTCACCTTTTGAGTTTGTGATAAGAAGTGATTTGTGCTGTATTTTTATTGAGTAATAGTGATTGTTCTATGAATGCTATATTTGCACAAAATCATATTAGAAAAAGATAACACCAACTTAGGAAGAGAAATCATTTTGCTAACATACTTGTTAAACCTTTTTGAGATGAACTCCTCATGAAAGAAAATTGAAGATTGTAAAGCTTCTAACTCATGAACCAAAGGTATGCCTCCTACACTCTCTTAAGCTTTTGAGGTAAAAATTCTATCTTATATCCTTTGAGCTAATACTGTTATTACTTTGACATGAAAAAGATTGATTATGCTTCATATGATTTGCAATGTATACTCTTTGATGATACTCTTACCTAAGAATCATGCCTATGCTTAAATGTGTGTTATATATTGAAATTCATGATTTTTCTTGGCATATGGATTACTATACCTAAAACATGCTTTATTTTTTGGAATTACATTAGCGCCATGAGATTATATTGAGTTTAACCTATTATGAGTAATATTTGGTATTCTACATAATGCTTGAGCTATGATTGTTAAATCTTCTAGATTGCATATTGGTATCCTTGGTAGATTGTATGTTGGTATCATTTTGACATCCTTATTGGTAATATTTGGCATCCTATTTGATATTATTGAGGAGAAAATTTCAGTTATGAGCTTTCATTTATCATATCTCCTATTGATTTTGCCAAATAAAACAAGGGGAAGAATTTAAACTAGATTATTTTTTTTAAAAAAAAAATCCCCTCAGATTCTATTCTATTTTTGATATCACACTTATGAGCTTGCATCTCACATATTTTTTTAATTATCTTGTATAAAATCTGTACACTCTTGCTAGAAATTGATTGTTAGATCATGCTCAACTGCTTCATATATACTTTTAACAATTTGGTATCTCCTTGGCTCTTGCTTGAAAATAGATTGAAATAACATGAATTCTTCATAATGGATAAGTTCATTGATTCATTGTTCCCATATTATCTTGCTATAACAGCATGTGTGTCTTATTCTTGACCTTTGAAACTTCTCCTTATTGCACCCATGGCATTTATCTAAACTTGATGCTACATTGTAATAATACTAGTGCCATCAATTTAAGCAAAAATCCGGTTCAACACTCACGAACAAAACATATTGAAATTCGACATCATTTTTTAAGAGATCATGTTCAAAAATGAGATATTATACTTGAATTTGTAAACATTGACAAGCAATTGGCAGATATTTTTACAAAACCCCTAAGCGAGGATCGCTTCAATTTTATTTGTGGTGAGCTTGGAATGCCGTACTTAAAAAGTTTTGTTATGACTGTGAAACTTGAATTTTTGTTAAAATGATATGTGTATTGCTACATTGATATGGAAATATTTATATCAGTTGAATGCTCACAAGTCCTTCATACATTTATTCTCCTTAATAGTTTGTTATTCTACATCTTGAGGTAAAATTAACTTTGCATACATTATTTTTTTTTTTAAACCCTCAAGGTATTTTTTTTGCATTACCATTCCAGCAACACCAACGTCCCATTAAGTTTAATTTCTGTTGGTATTATTTTATTTTATTTTTGCTATTAGGCTTAATTTCTTTTATTTTTATTTTTATTTTTTTTCTCATTATTATTTTTTGTTTGGGCTTAATTTCTTATTTTTTTTCTCTGCTTTTTACTTTTATTTTTCAGTCCTTAAACATAAACACAACAACAAAACAAACTACAAATATTTACATAAAAAACCAAAAAAAATAAATAAAACACCCTTCATTTTTTCACGGCCATATGCCAATCAAAATAAACATATTTACGTAAAAAAAAAAAAACCCTTCATTTTTTTATGGCCATACGCCGATCTTACTTCCTCGCCTCTTCCACCGCTCTCTTCTTCTTTTTATCACCTTGGGCGATGCTTGACGTCCCTGCCCCCGTGCTTTTGTCGGGAGCGAGCACTTCCCGCCGACTACCAAACGCTAAGAATGACATTGCTTCAAATCTGGCTATGGAGGTGGTCTTCCGTTTAAGCTCCTTATTTTCGGCCTTCAGTGCACCTATCTCTGCTCGCGCATCCTTGTACATGCGCTGGAGCAGAGAGAGTTGAATGTTGACCTAATGGAGCTCACTCGTCTTGTTCTGCAGTCGGTGAGCCAATTTTGTGACTGCAGTCACCGTCCCCATACAGGACGTCAGTGTGAAATGATTGGCTTCAATGTCTGATTGAGCTGCCATTATTTGCTCAATCGACATCATAGGAATGTTGGGAAGAGTAGGAGCCGGGGCACTTGGCCCAACAGCGCTTCCAGGATCATTCAGGTCCGGAAAAAGAGTAAGGGGACGGGACAAGGCCATGTAGTAGGAGAGAGAGATGTAATCAAAAGGAGGGTCGTTTTTGGCAGTCTTTTTGCTCTGCTCAGTCTCTCTGTTTTGTCTCTCGAGGAAGAAGAAGATCGAAGAGAGTGATGAAGAAGAGAAGAGAGTGAGGTGAAGAAGAAGAAGCAGACGAGTGTGATTAAGAAGAAGGCTGAAGAGAAGAGGCTGAAGAGAAGAAGACAAAGAGGGAGAGATAACCATGGTGAGTGACAATCGAGGAGAGCTGCTTTTGTCGGCCAATAAAGCAAAAGCCAGGCCCTGTGGCAACTGCGTTTTGCGAAAAAAGAGAGAGACGTGGGAGAGTTGTATGTGTATGCATATATGTATATATTTGTTGATTGACCCGTCTTGCTTTTTTCTGTTGGCTGATACAAAAGTGAGGCCGTGTGTTCGACGCGATTTTCGACGAAAAATAGAGAGGCGGGTAAATCATATACACATATATATATATATATATATGTTTTCAATTGTATAGATGCCATTTATCACTATCATTTTCCTCCTCCTCCTCCTCCAGATTCTGACCCATGATTTCCTTTTGATAATGTCACAAGGGGAGAAATTATATGATGTTATGTATTATGGTATTATTTTGTTATGATGTTATGTATTATGGTATTTATTTCAAATTATGGTATTATTTGAAAACTAATTTGATGATTATGTATTTATAGTTTGATATCTTAGTCTCATATCATGTCTCTAATTAAAGCTTATTTGTTACACATGTGCTAACCTATGTATTTAGAAATGAATTCAGGAAGCATGACTTGAGGAGGAGCTTTTCTTACTCCCAAATCAAATCAAAACATCATTGTGTGCTATTATCAAAAAGAGGGAGATTGTTAGACTTATTTATTTTGATAATTTATCTAATTATGTTTTTAATTTATTTGGAAGAGAAAAATAGAATCAAAATTTATTTTGATAATTTATTTGAAAGAGAAAAATAGAATCAAAATTTATTTTGTCCCATTATTTGTTACCTAAAACTTTTATCCTAAATGTTGTTAGAATATATTTAATATTTAATTAAATAAGAGGTTCAAACAGCCCAAAACAAAGGTTCAAGCAACTCAGCACAGCAGTAGGCCAAAAGGTTCAAACAGCCCAGCACAGCAGCAGGCCAAAAGGTTCAAGTGGAAGATATTCAAATTAGTAATGATGGAGTGGAAGATATTCAAATGAATACAATGGCTATAAACGGCTATAAATTCAAATGAATACAATACAACGGCTATAAACGACTATAAATTCAAATGAATACAATGGTTATAAACGGCTATAAGTTTCATTATATATACCAAAGCCTCTAATGTAAACAAGTTACAAAAAAAACTAGAAAATATTCTTTGATCTATAGTCACTCACATCTATTTTCTGAAAAAATTCTCTGAGAAGTGTTTTTCAATTTTTGTTTACATCCTCTCTTAGAAATTATACACTAAGCCTTATAGCATTAAGCTCATCTTTCCTGTGTGAGATTTATAGAAAAATCAAAGCTTCATTTTATATATCTATTTTTTAGAGATAATTCTTGTAGTTTTCTGTGAAAGTAAAAACACCTTCTTTTCAATCTTGTAAGAGTGTAGTACACTCAATGTTCTTGACTTAGAAAGTTTGTGTAAAATCCGTGGAGGATTGCTCCATTTGTGAAGAGGTTGCTAGCACCCCTGTGAAGCTAGAGCATAGTGAAAAATCTCAAGTGAAACTTGAGGAGTGGACGTAGGCCGAGTTGAAGCCGAACTACTATAAATTTGTTTGTCTCTCTCTCCCTTATCTCTTTATTTTATTTAAATTGTTGTAGCTATATTTCACATTTTCATTATGCTAAAATCATTAACTGACATAGTTGTTAGAACACTTGTTTAATTATTTTTATTTCATTAACTATATTTATCTATTGTACTAGTCATAATTTTTATTAGGGTATTATTAATTTTTAATTGTAAAAACCTAATTCACCCCCCTCTTAGTTTATCTTTTGGGTAACAGACTAGTTTGCTCAATTTGGAACAATTCAACTCATGTTTGTTTGCGAAAATGGTTTGAATTTGCCACCTCAAGTGGGCTTAAAAGTTGCGGATTTGCCACCAAACATAGTGGGCTTAAAATATGATTTGCCACTCAACAAAGTGGGCTGAAAATGCACATTTGTTGAATCGCTCCAATTCAAACAACAAGCCTTCATCCACAGGCATTCAAATAGTTTAGCATTTCAGCATATAGCCTCATGGCAAGTATGCTAATCATGGCAACATTCACACTTATGCAAGTATGCTAAAGCGTAAAAACTCACCGAGTACTCAAAGTCAAAACAGAAACTAGTTAGAAAGATGCATGATCCTAACTATACAAGATGCCTAATGCAACACATGTAATATAAAATTAATAGGCTCGGCTACTAATATGGCATATGGATCGATTTGATAACATGCGATTAAACACGTATTCAAAGAAGATATTGAAATGACAATGCAGTTTGAACGATGCGCCGAGCCTCAGTGCATGCAATACAAATGAATGGATGCAAGCATGCGATATGCTAATTAAAACATGATCCCTAATTTAACCATCGAAAGCGATTAAATAAAAGGGAGAAAGACGTAGGGTTGGAAGACATACAAACACGCACACACACTTATTACAACATTATGCCCTCACGAAGGAGGGTCTGAATGAATAAATTAAGCTAATCTAAGCTAAGCTAATCTAATTAAGCTAATTAGACTAATTAAGCTAATTAGACTAATTATTACAAACTGAATTGATTAACTATTCTAGTTAACTAATTACAAAGCGAAATCAAATAACTAGTTAAACTAACTAATTAATTACAACTCTTGATTAGCTACAACTAATTAATTACAACATGTATTTGATCTAATGCTAATTAAACTAATTAGCTAATCCTGGGAAGCGAGGGATGCATGCATGCTTGATTCTTCACCCGAAAAGTCACTGTCTTGCTGCTGAAAGCCTCTGTTTGCACATATGAACACCAACAAAGCTGTCCACTTCCAGAACACCTCTGCTCCACCATACCAACACACTGTGCAAATTTCATGGATAGCCGATAGGGGGCCGGTCGGCCACTGGTGATGGCTGTCGGCCACTGCTGGCTTGAACTTCCTTGCTGCAACAAAGAGTAAAACAGAGCAAAACAGTGTATTTCTCAAGGGTTGTTTGCACACTTTGCCTCTCATTTTCATGGGGAAATCAAAAGAGGGACAAGCTTTGGTTCACAAACCATCAATCAATCAATTTCATTGCATGATGGCTTGTGAAACTAATTGTGCAAGTTCAATAAATGCACAACAAGACCAAAATGTCCATCACCCTATCATGCATGATCAAGGGCAATGGAGACCAAGGAAAGTGGCACATTTCCTCACTTTTGAGTATGAAATGTCCCATTTACGTTGTGTTCAAATTAACGTCCTATTTGAACACATGTAATGCAATACAAAGAGATGCTTATCTTGCCTCTTTTACTTGCCAATTTTGTTTACCCATTTTAATTACCAAATCATCTTTTAATCCATTTGTCCATTGGTGAGTGTCCTCTAATGGAAAGAGGGCTCAAACCCCAAGTTTCTTTGGGCATGAAAGAGGCATTACACTGTTGGTAATGAACCCCCTAAGGGATTAAACCATTAGGTATAGCACCTCCATTTCACACTTAGGCAAACAAGTGGTTTGAAACCACTTTCAAAGCAAAACCAAAAAGTGAAGAAATGAGAGAGATTGTAGAGATAATAAGTGCTGAAATGAAGTGGAAAAAACACTAAAACATGTAATCAACTCAAACCAATGATGGTTAAAGCCTTAAAACACTAAACTAGTGAAGGAATTAACACTACAACTATGCAAAACAAGACTCAACAAACTAATCAGCCCAAAACGTGGGTAAATAGGTTATGTCAAAGGCTAAAACATGCTGGACTTGAACTAAGTTAAGCTAGAAAAACATGCTAACATGTGAAGCTAACTAGGCATGCAAACAAGACACAAGGAGGGGAGGCTAACTCCTCCAAATTTGGACCTCAAAATAAGTTTTTTGCCACTGAAAAACCTCTGAAACTCAATGGTTAAAAGGTCCAAAAAAGTTGATTTGAAAGTGATAAATAAAGGCATAAAAGCTTTACAAACTAATAAGCAAGAAGGGTGAGCCACCCTCTAACTAAAAAAGGGGTCAAACTACCACTTTTAAGCCACAAAATAGTACTTTTCTCAGTTCAAAACCACCCCCAAAACAGTAAGAAAAGATTGTAAAACAAGCTTGCAAAACAAAGTAAACAAGGCAAGTAAACTACCTCTTGAAGCAAAGAGCAATTGTAGGCACAAAACCAAGCTAAAACCACCTTCAAGAGCTCAAAGAGGACCTCAAGTAACCTCAGCTCAAAGGTAGGAGGATTTGATTTAGGATGTGTATGCAAAAGTGTAGAGAAGACAAGCACTTAGGCACAAAATTGTAAGAGATAAAAAGAGAGAGAGAGAGAGAGAGAGAGAGAGAGAGAGAGAGAAATCTAGAAAGAGAGAGAGAGAGATTTTTGCTCTAAATTTTCTAACCCTGAAAAATGGGGGAGGAACCCCCCTATATATAGAAAAACACCCCTTGAGCTTAGAAACATCCCACCATACACGTGTAGGGAGATGCAGCTTAATGTGCTAACAGCTGGCACAGCTGTCAACAAATATCTAAAATATCTGGAAAAAGAGATTGGTGGCCGTCGGCCACCAGTGATAGCCGACCGGCCACACCAATGGTCGACAAGCACAAGCCATGGCTGACAGCCTCTGGTGGTGGCCGACAGGTCACCACAAGTTCCAACACCAAGTTTTGATCCAAAACAAGGCACAGAAAGGGACAAGGTCTAAAAGCTCAAAGACAGGGCGTTCTGCCGAGGACTTCGGGCACTCAAAATGAACACAATCATCCAATGCACAAGTGATGACATCCAAGTCTTGAAGACGGTCAAAAATGGGGTATCTACACTTGGCAATCAAAATCCGCTCTGCAAGGAACTTCAAAGCTGGCGAGCAAAGTCAGCTCGACAACTTGCTTCTTGGCGAGCAAAATCCACTTGACAAGGAACTTCAAAGTTGGAGAGCAAAGTCAGCTCGGCAGTTTGCTTCTTGGTGAGCAAAATTTGCTCGGTAAGGGATTTCAAAGTTGGTGAGCAAAGTCAGCTCGACAACTTGTTTCTTGGCGAGCAAAATCCGCTTGGCAAGGAATTTCAAAGTTGGCAAGCAAAGTCAGCTCGGCAACTTGCTTTTTGGCTAGCAAAATCCACTTGGCAAGGAATTTCAAGGTTAGCGAGCAACGTCAGCTCAGTAACTTGCTTCTTGGCAAGCAAAATTAGCTCGGCAAGGAACTCCTAGGTCGGTAAGCAAGGTCAGCTCGACCACTTGCTTCTTGGCGAGCAAAATCCACTCGGCAAGGAATTTTAAAGTTAGTAATCAAGGTCAGCTCAGCAACTTGCTTCTTGGCAAGCAAAATCCGCTCAGCAAGGAACTTCAAAGTTGGTGAGCAAAGTCAGCTTGACAACTTGCTTCTTGGTGAGCAAAATCCGCTCGGCAAGGAACTTCAAAGTTGGCGTACAATGTTAGCTTGGCAACTTGTTTTTTGGCGAGCAAAATCAGCTCGGCAAGGAATTTCAACGTTGGCGAGCAAAGTCAGCTCGGCAACTTGTTTCTTGCCGAGCAAAATCTGTCCGGCAATGAATTCTGAAGTTGATCAAAACCATCAACAACCTCTTGCCGAGCAAAATCTGCCCGGCAAGGAATTCTAAAGTTGATCAAAACCATCAACAAACCTCTTGCTAAGCAAAATCCGCCCGGCAAGGAATTCCAATGTTGAACAAAACCATCAACAAACCTCTCGCCGAGCAAAATTTGCCCGGCAAGGAATTTTGATCTTTCCGTCAAAATGATCGTTAGTTGCCCCTTGGATCGCGCTAAATCTGTTTGGCGGGATGAATACACAACACTTCTCAAAAAATGATCTACTTGTTTCATTACATCAATAGTAGAAAGGGTTATAAAAGTAAAACTAAGAATAAAACTTCATATTAGCAGTATTTGGAGTTTCGGAAATAGATCGACCATTTATATTCTGCGAGTTTTATGTCCCTTCAGCCTTTTTATTGACGTTTTCCAAAATCGAACTCCCCAGATCTCTTCCATGGTTGTTTGCACGACTATCTTCTTGTCCAATTGTATTAACTTTCCCTACGATTCTTTTGTCTGCCACTATTGGATTTGTCTTCATAGTAGCTGCAACCATGTCATCTTTAACTTTAATGTGTTCATTAATCCTTTGCATTAACGGCTTCATTGTTGTGGGTTAATTCATCATGAGCGCATCCTTCAGCCCATGTCTGACTAGAAGATTGTGCTTGTATTGGGTGATAGCCAACTTTGTGGGGAATTCATATATCTCGTTGAATGTCTCCCAATATTTGGCATAATACACCTTTAAGAAGTTGCTTGTCTCCATCTTGATTCCCAAAAAGTGGTCGACTTCTTTCGATGTTTTGGTGTTGGTCTTAAATCGTGTCACGAATGCCTCCGCCAATTGCTGCCACCTCTCGATACTTTCCTTCAACAGCCTTTCGAACCATTTCAGGCCCAACTTGCCCAAACTTGATAGAAAAACAAGGCACGTGAGGGCATCGTTTCGCCTGTGCCCAGCTATAACCTGCCGGAAGTGGCTTACGTGCATGTAGGGTCGGTTTTTTCGTCATAGAGCGTGAACTTGGATTGATGGAACCCAGTAGGGAGCGGCGTGTTCTCTATCTCAATGGAAAAAGGGGTGGCATTCAGCCTTGCCAACTCTTTGTCTGGTGGCACGTGTGCTGCCAAGCGTGGTGGTGGCATGGCAACCTCTTCACAGGCTCGCCCTCTAGGGGCCAGCCACTACAATGTAGGCACCCTCTTCGCTTTCCGCCAGCGTGCGCGCTCCTCCAATACATCTTTCAGGTCTTTCGACTGGTCAGAGCATGAATACCTTGACGCTGTTGTCGGACGTGAGGGGCAATAACTGCTATCCTACGTATGAGATGTCGCCACTGGCACGACGTAGTCTCTAGCTCTGAAGCTTCTCTTGACGGAGAGTGAAGTGGTGCGGTGTCTATTCTGACTGCCGGAACAGTGAGAATGGGCGTGCTCACTGTGGTTTGCCACTCCAGCGATGCCTTTTTCCTTCATCTAGCATTTCATAGCCTCCATCTCCGTCGCTATCTTCTTAATTATGGTATCTTGATCTCTCAGCTTGTCTTCCAGGTGCTGAGTGTGTGAGTCTCACCATCGGCGACGCTCTTTTGGGCCGACAGAGCGCCCAGAACTCTTTGCGCACTTGTCTCGCTCATCTCTGGGAAGTCTTTACGCGAGGGTCTCCAAACCAGCCACCGTCGGAATGGCGGACAAGCCATCTCTGCGCCGAACAGACTCTAGCATGATGCCGTCGATGGCAAACAGTAGAATGTCATCGTGGTTCGCCATAAAAGATGACCGGAAAAGCTTGGAGGTCAAGGTTTTGTTTGTAGGAGAGTCTGTAGGAGAATCTAACAAAGGATGATGCAAGACAGCAATTTCTGCGGATCTTAAGAACACTTCCTTATGGGAATTCAGTTTTCTTTAGTGTTCGCAAGATAGATGTTTTGGAATTCTGACTGGGAGGATTGTTTTAGGGATTAATAAACGTGGGGTGAGTCTTAAACTATTATTTAGTGGTGTAGATGTACTAAAAATTTGTCATTATCATTGTTGATATGTATTGCTGAACATGAAGATGATCACCAAATTTTTTCCACAGGTTCATTTTTTTTGTCCAATTCTAAAAGAATATCTACATTCTGAGTTGAGAGATATCATGCAAAAATGAGAGTTGCTGGGGTCTTACATATCTTTCAATTTGAAACTAAGCAGGTGATTAATGCTCGTCATCTCTGTTGATTATGCCAATACTGCAGATTTGTAATTTCTGGTCTCTTTCTTATATCCTTTTATTTTTCACATAGTATGTTTTTTTCCATTTAATACAGGGAGAGGTAATCTGTGTTGCCCTTCAAACACATATAAATGATGTCATGTTATGCCGTTACTCTAAAGCAAGGTCTACTGCTAGTGGGTCAATAAATGAAGATCTGGCTAATAATTATAGGCCTCCTAGTGTGGATGTTAATGAGAAACGCGTCGAGGATCTGAAGCTCTTGGAGAATCACAAAACAATTCTAATCAAGTGAGTGTTTGAATTTTGAAAAAGCTTGCCTCTTTTTTAATTATGCTAAATAAAATTGAAATGTCAACAATGAAATTAGTAATGTGGTGTTGGAATCCGAAATAATGTGGATTGAATAAAATGCTCAACGTCCTCTTCATTTTTAAACCAATGCATTTCTAGCAAAAATGTGATAAACAAATTTGATTTTTGTTTATGTGGGGACATATTTTGTGAATGACAACACGTGGCCAAGGTGACACCGAAGTGTCAGCCGAGGTGCCACGTGTCTTGGTCATGGCACAGAGGTGATCTCGGCTAGGCTGAGGTTATCTGCGGAGATATCGGAATCCGAGATGAACGGATAAGGGACAAGAGTCCTAGAATGGGGAGGACCTCAGTCTGGATAAAGATAAAGCTCTTAGGGAGTTTATCTCTATCTGGCTAGGAGTTGTAGATGACCATTGAGCTAGAGTCCATTGAAACTAGGCTTCTACAAGGATCAGGTTAGTGCTGGTTATAAAAGTAAGACACCATCGTGGGTCTAAAGTACGCTTTTTGCATTCTGGCTTGTGAGTTAAGCACTATTTGCTATCTTTGAGAGATAAATTGAGTACTGACTTGATCGTCGGAGTGCTCCCTAGTGGATGAACCACCACCGAAGTCTTATATTTCTGTGACAAGTTGTTCGGGCGTAATCTATTCTGCCTGTGCTCTCCAGCTGAGTTCCTATCTGGTAGTGTGGTTGGAAATCAACACCCACAATTTGGCGCCGTCTGTGGGAAGCGTAAGAAGAATAGATGGCTAACGACGAGTATAAAGAAAAGATTGGGGGCGACATCCCTAGTGGGAATGGTAAAAACGCCGATCCTAACGTAGAGGAGGACCATTGTAACGAAGAACCTTAGGATAAGACTCTCGGAGAAAAAGACGTCGGCCAAGAGGGAGATGTACCGAAGAAAGCATGTCAGGGCGAGTATTACAACCAAAGTGACCTCTAGGTATGGAAAGATAGATGCCTCAGGAGGGACGGCGAGATGAAGGGGATGGCAAACAAATTGGCAAACTTGCAATCGGTTGTCAATTTCATGATGCGGAATAACTTCATGCAGCCACCGTTCCCATTGGAGGACACGTCGATTCCAGCGGCCAAGAACGATGCCCCGAAAGGGGGATAGAAAGCAATCCCCGTAGTCTCTCAGCATGATAGGGCAAGGGAGCGCTTGCATCAGCCTTCGTGGAAGGTTGGAAGAGGAGAAACGATGAGAGGAGAGTCTCAGAAGACACATCGTGCAAAAGAAAGAACATCGGCATTTTCAAGGATATGAGCTTTGTTTTGACACGATGAATGAATGTTGGTCCAAGAGGACTCATAACAATACTGGGAGTAGCACACCAAAAAGGTTGAAATCCATTGACAGTCGAGCTCTTGGACAGACTAAGGAGGATTTGAGGGATTACCTCTAGAGGAAGCGACAAGATGCCGAGGTAACATCTCCCGTCAAGCCGAGAACGCCGTTCTCAGTAGAATTGGACAAGTTTGAGGCCCCGAAAAGGTTCCACATGCCGAGATTTTAGATATATGACGATAAGTCTGATCCCAACTTTCATGTCGGCTTATATTTGAACTCAATGGCATTGTATACCGGAACGAGCCGTTGCTCTGCAATGTGTTCCCCTCATCCTTTGGGGAAATCGCATTAGATTGGTTTCACAAGTTGCCGAAAGGAACTGTGAAAAGTTGGGAAGGCCTGGCCAAGATGTTTGTGGCCAGGTTTGTTACAAACAAACTGCAACTGTTGAGGGTAGACTCCCTGATGGCTTTGAGAATTGGCGAGGATGAAAGCCTCAGGGCTTATGCCAAAAGGTATTATGAGGTGTTTAACCGAATACCAGGGTGCAACCAAGAGGTGGTGGTCGTATCTTTTATGAACGGCCTGAACGATGAGTGTCTGCTTCAAAAGTCACTGGCAAAGACATTGCCAAAAAGTATGGAGGAACTTATGGCCAGAATTGAGAAATATGCGAGAGCAGAGGAAGACATGCTAGGAACAAAGACGTCAAAACAAGAAAAGAGGAATGACTCGCCGAAACAAGGCCGAGGTAATACAAACTTTAACAAACAAGAAATGGGACTGAGGGTTGCACAAACAGTCACCACAGTGTTCCAGATCCCGGTTTACAAAGTCCTGGAAAGAATCAGGAACCAAGCTTACTATAGAGCACCAGAGAAGATTCTTGGCAAATTTATGGGAGGAAGCCTTGGGAAGCACTGTGCCTACATCAATAAGGATGGGCATCTGACTCAGGGGTGTAGAGCCCTAAAGACACATCTGGAAGATCTAGTAAGACAAGGTCACTTAAGGGATGTAGTAGATGAGGCCAAGACAAGGGAAGAGCAAGCAAGGCTGCCCTAGGCACCAGCAGCACCACCTCTACCAGCACCACAACCGCAAGCAGATGGATCTCAAGTGATCAATGTGATTCACTTGAAGGTCAATGAGAACGAGGTACGTGGGGAGACTCAGTGGGTGAAACACTTACAACATATGTATCAGGTCTAGCAAAAGAGGCTTAGGACAGACGAGTACCAAGGACCAATGGTGTCCTTTACTAAAGCCGACCTAGACATGGTGCAGCATCCACACAACGATGCTCGGGTGATATCCCTCAAGATTGGAGAGTGCCAGGTAAGGCGCATTCTGGTTGACCAAGGCAGCTCTTGTGACATCATGTATGTCAGATATTACAAGGAGCTCGACCTTCACCAAAATGATCTGGAGCAGTCCAACAATCCAATGGTCGGGTTCAATGGAACGCCGACATGGCCCGTGGGAGCAATAAGTTTGGAGGTGTAGGCAGGAACCAAGAAGGTAAGCACAGAGTTCACAGTAATTGACACCTCTTCCCCTTACAATGTTATCTTGGGAAGGCCATGGTTGCACACGATGAGGGCTGTTCCCTCAACACTGTACCAACTATTGCGGTTCCCAACAGACCATGGAATTGAGGAGGTCAGAGGGGATCAGGTGCAGACAAGGAATTGTTCCATGACAGCAATGAAATCTACCTACAACGTGCGAGAGTCAGAGACAGTAGAGGTTGAAGACGAGGACATGGAGGTCCTGGATGACGTCGGCAAAGAGCCGGCCAACAAAAGCGAGGAAGCCTTGAAGAAAATTCTGGTCTAGCAAAGGGATAAATAGTGCTTCTTCCTCCTCGGCTCAAGCTTGGCCGAGAAAGAGGAAAGGGAGTTAGAAGTGTTCTTGCGAGCAAACATAAAGGTGTTTGTCTGGACGCCATATGAGATGTCTGGCATTGACCCCGGGGTTACATGCCACAGACTGAATGTAGACAGGTCAGCAAAACCAGTCATTCAGTGAGCAAGGAGGCCAACGTTGGTTCATGTAGAGGCAGTAGAGGAGGAAGTGGACAAATTATTAGAGGTCAGAGCCATCCGAGAGGTAAACTACCCTACCTAGCTATCCAACACTATGGTAGTGAAAAAGATAAATGGGAAGTGGAGGGTCTGTATAGACTTTCCTAGCCTAAATAAGGCTTGTCCCAAAGACAGTTTCCCATTCCCCAAGATCGATCAATTAGTGGATACCACTTCGGGACATGAAAGGATGAGCTTCTTGGACGCTTATAGAGGGTACTATTAGATAGCAATGTACCCTTCTGATGAAGAGAAAATTACATTTATCACCCCAAAAGGGCTGTATTGCTACAGAGTGATACCTTTTGAGTTAAAAAATGTAGGAGCAACGTACCAGAGGTTAGTGACCAAGATGTTCAGACATCAGATTGACAAAATAGTGGAAGTATACATCGATGACATGGTCGGGAAGACCAAGGAATCTGAGGATCATCTGGCCGACTTGAAGGCAACCTTTGACATCCTAAAAACATATCGGCTTTGACTCAATGCTTCAAAATGTGCATTTGGAGTTAGGTCTGGTAAGTTCTTGAGGTATTTAGTTACCAGAAGGGGTATTGAGGCAAGCCCAGATCAAATCAAGGCCATCCTGGATTTGAAAAGCTCAGAGTCAGTAAAACAAGTGCAGATGTTGACAAGAAGGGCCGCAGCCCTGAATAGATTCATAAGCAGAAGTTCGGATAAGTGTAAACCATTTTTCAGTTTGTTGAAAAAGGCCACAAACTTCTTGTGGACATAGGAATGTGAAGTCGCCTTGGCCGACTTGAAAAGATACCTGACCACAACTCCAGTTCTCTTGAATCCAGTACCTGGAGAGGAGCTATTCTTATACTTGGCGGTTTCAGAGCATGCAGTGAGTGCAGTGATAATTAGAGAAGAGAAGGGAAAATAAAGGGCAGTATACGATGTGAGTAAAACCCTAACGGGCAAAGAGACTAGGTATTTACCCCTGGAGAAATTAACATTGGCCTTAATGATGGCCTCCAAGAAGTTGAACCATTATTTCCAAGCCCACAAGATTGTAGTATTGACTGAGCACCCTTTGAAGTCCTTGCTACAGCAAGGAGATCTAACAGGCAGGGTGGCTAGATGGGAAGTGGTATTGGGCCAATAGGATTTAGAGTTCAAAGCCAGAACAACAATCAAAGGCCAAGTTCTAGCCGACTTCGTAGCCGAGTTCACATCTGGTGCCATCCCACGTCAGGCTTCGGCGAGTCGCGGTTTAGGATGTCCAGGAGAACAAGAAGAGACCCAGCTGGGAATGAAAAACCCCACAGTAGAGTAGAAGAAAAACTTAAGCCCTGCGATATTTACATCGGCGACTCCTTCCTCCTGTTTGTTTATGGGAGTTCAAACCGTCAAGGAGCAGGGGCATGAGTAGTACTAGTATCGCCAGTTGGGCAGATGCTAGAAAAATCTATTCAACTAGGGTTTAAAGCCTTAAACAATGAAATAGAATATGAAGCACTGATCGCGGGATTGAAGTTGGCAGCAGCAATGGAAGCCGACGAGGTGGTGGTCTTTTGTGACTCCCAGCTTATTGTGAACGAAGCAACATGCAAGTATGTAGCCTGAGATGAAAGAATGATAGCCTATGTCAAAGAGGTTGTTTATAGCGGTCCCGGTATTCCCTTTTCTATTCAGTTGCACTCCGGACTCGGTTCCGTGGAGTTGGTAGTTGTGTCTACCTTGTTGTCATCCTTTAATTCCATTTGTTTGAGTTTTGAGATGTTTTGGGCAGGTGTGTTACAGGTTGGTTGAGCCTAAGTCTCAAATCTTGTTGCCCAGGTTTTTGGTGTTACGCTCGAGCGGGTTATTCTGTGCTCGAGCGGGGTTTGGTTTTTGGTTGTACGCTCGAGCGGGCCTTCTTGCACTCGAGCGGGGTTTACACACTCCCAGTATTTCGTGCCCCTGCAAAACTTCTGCAGGTATGTTTTTCACGCTCGAGCGGGTTTCTTTACGCTCGCGCTCAAGTGGGTCGCGCTCGAGCGGGCTTGTTGGCGCTCGAGCGAGTAGTACATTTCTGGTGTAAGTTCTGGAAGAGGGAAAATTGCGCTCGAGCGGACTGGTTTTTCACGCTCGAGCGGATGTACTTTATCCTTGTGTCTTGGCGCTCGAGCGGGCATTCTTGCGCTCGAGCGGACCTAGTTTTTTTGTTCTTTACGCTCGAGCGTTGTGTTTTCCGCTCGAGCGGGAATGTCGTATAACAGAAGGCAGATAGGCTTTTCCAAATCACTTTTTGCATTCACTCTCTCTCTCTTAGTTTTCCAAAACTCCATTGTTGAGCCTCTCTCTCTAGAACCTTGCCTTCTCTCTAGGTATTGATCTAGTAGGAGTTATTTTCTCACCTTTGGCCTTTACAAAAAAGTTGTTGATCGTCGAGGGCTATCTTTTGATCCGAGAAAGTTGTGATTTGGAGCATTTTCGTTTTCTTCATCTCCTTTGTTGGGTGTCAACTTTTGAGGTAGGGATTTCTGCTTACTCTTATGGTCTTTGACATAGATTTTTGGTTGTTTTGATAAAGTGTTGAAGTTGGGTGATTTTGGGACTTCGGGTTTCAAAATGTTAAAAAGGGGTTTTATTGTTTTGAGTCTACAATGTATATTTTGGGTTTCAAAATAATGATATTGAGGTTGGTTGTTGATATTTGAACCTTTGTGTTAATATTGAGAATTGGGGGAAAAAGTCCTAATTTGTTATATAAATTAATTGGTATAATTAATTTGGAAAAGTTGTGGATTTATGGAATTGAGTTGGAAATAATGAAATTGACTCATTATATTGTGAAATGGTGGAGTTGGATTTGTTAATCGCTCACTTTTGAAAACATTGATATTATATCTGTTGGAGCTTTTATTATCTGTTTAGAAATAATTGCTTGGGCTACCGGTGGAGGGTAGTTTTGATTGTTGTAGACAATGCATGATGATTAGGCAAACTAAAACTAATCAATTGGATATGTCACAGAGTATGGCAGTTGATAGAATACATTAACGTTATGTATTGTTTGATTGTGTATATGACCCATGTGTATATACGTTGTGTGTGTGGAAGGAGATAGGGGATGTACTCCACGGTTTAGGGGAAGATAGGGGATGGACCTCTAAACCGGATGTTGTTTGGGAGAAGATAGGGGATGGACTCCACTGATACAGCTCATATGCTTGTCAGTTATTGTGTTGATATAGCTCATATGCTTATCTATAGAAGTGCTAATATAGCTAAGATGCTTATCTGTTGAGATGTGGATATAGCTTGTATGCTTATCTGTTGAGATGTTGATACAACTAGTATGTTTATCTATTGTAAAATGGGAAACGTTTAATATGAGTCACTGTCTCATATGAGTGGTTGGCCAGGTTCTGAGCCGTTGATGTAAATTGTGAAATTGATAAGAAATGGAAAATGAAATGAAACATGAACATAGTGGTCTTGTAATGGAAATGGGTTATGAATTGATCTATGGAATTAAACATTTATCAATTGCTAATGTCTTAGTTATTGCTCATACTGTGTTTAGCATATCTCTACTGGGCGTTGGTTCACCCTATATGGGACATTATTTTCAGGTATAGGTAGCATGCCACCTCTAAGGACATAGCTTGGATGGATATGGGAGTTGAAGACTCTTTTTTTTGATTATTTTGTTGTATTACATGTATATCAAACCAATGGCTTCTTTTGTATAGAGTTAATACTCTTCTTTTGTGTAACCAAGTGTTAACTTGGAAAGCTGTAAGCCCATAGGGCATTTGCTTTTGTTGTTAACATGTAATACTGTTGTAAGAAATGATTTGATGAATCGAAATGGTTGATTTCTCTTATATCAATGCATGTCTGGAGTGATGGGTTTTATATATTATTTTGAGGGCGTTACAACTTGGTATCAGAGCGTACCGGGTTTGAATACTTTGGGTACGTGGGAAGTGATTAGTATCACAATGGGTTTGTCTCGCTTATTGAGAGACTTAGATGTAATGTTATATGCTTATGTGATAACATGCTTATGTGACTATTTGGGTATGGGGTTTGATTTCTAGGATATCGATTGGATCCTTGGGTTTCTGCGAGTCTTGTTGGAAAAGCACTTGATCAATGTTGTTTCTAACCGGAACTCTAGTAACGCCTCGGGACTATCATTATCCGGGAATGCAATTCGTAAGTGCTTATGTGTTTATGTGCTTACGTGGAGTGAATTACAGTTGTCCATGCATTAGGACGCGAGTGTTTAGTTTCGGCACATTTATGAATGTGCTAACGTCTTCGTTGCCTTTAATAGGATGTCAGGACAAGAACGAGGTGGTAGGCGTGGTAGGCCTAGGAGGCAGGATGTGCCTTTACCGGATGACGTTCCGGCAATACAGGAGGGAGTTGGTCAGGCCAATGTGGCCGAGCCGGTGGGTCAGCAGGCTATGGGTGCCTTGGCCCGAGAGATAGTAGGAGCTTTGGGTATTCTCAGAGCTGAGAATCAGGTTGCTGAGGCAGGGCCTTCTTTCTTGAAGAGGGAATTCTTCTGGTCCAACCCGGACGAGTTTGTTGGGGATCCGAAAGAGCCGCTTAAGGCTAACGAGTGGTTGGAACAGATAGAGAAGACGTTCAAGATGCTTGGGATCAAGGACGGGGCCTTAAAGGTGACCTTGGCATCCTTCCAACTGAAGGGAGATGCGGGTCAGTGGTGGAAGTACGAGAAGGGCCGTGTTGGTGGTGCATGGGGGGCTTTTGTAGATGCCTTCTAGGAGAAGTTCTTGTCTTCAGCTGCTAGGGAGAAGCTGAGGGAACAGTTTTGCCAGCTTAAACAGCAGGGCTTGACAGTGGCCGAGTTTGAGGCTACTTTTACCAGTCTGTCCAGGTTTGCACCTGAACTTGTGGCGTCCGAGGAACGCCGTTGCTTTGAGTTTGAGCGGAAGTTGAGACGAGGACTCAAGTTGAGGGTTGGAGGGTCGTTTATCCGGGAATATAGACGTTTGGTGGATGCTGCAGCTCATATGGAGCTTATGATGCAGGAGGAGGATGAGGAGAAGCATAGAGGCTCCAAGAGGAGCCAAGATGGCCAGAGTGACGGCAGGAGACAGAGGGGTTTTAACCCTCAGCAGCCTCAAGGTGGTTTGGCTAGATCGACCTTCCCAGTGCCAAGTGCAGGCTCTGGGAGAGGTAATCAGGGAGGCTTGACTTGTTTCACATGTGGCCAGCTGGGTCACAAGTCTTTGGTTTGCCCGCAGAAGGGAGGGGGTCAGCGAGCTGCTTCTTCTTCAGCTAGACCTCAGGGCCAGAGTCAGGGCAGGGGCCAGCCTTTGTCTTGTTATCAGTGTGGACAGCCTGGGCACCTGAAGAGGTTTTGCCCACAGTTGAGTGCCACTTCGGGAGCGTCTGGTTCTAGGCAGACGCAGAGTTATCAGCCAGTTCAGTCTGTGCAGGCCTCGAGGGCCAATCCGGGAGCTTCGTCATCCCAGTCTGTGCAGTAGTCTTATGCTCCTAGAGGTGAGCAGGTGGATTAGGGGCCTATAGGGCGCATGTATGCTGTTACCGCATAGGACCTAGTACCGGCTCCATTAGTAGTGAGAGGTACCTTTCTATTTTGCAACTCAGTTGCTAGTGTGTTGATTGATACGGGTACGTCTCATTCTTTTGTATCTGCTGCATTTGCATCTGTGTTGGAGTTAGAGTTAGCACTTTTGGCATCTCCTATATGTGTTGTATCACCTGTTGGGGGTGAATTGATTTTGAAACACGGATGTAGAGGTTGTGATATAGAGGTCGCCGACCGTAGGCTTCCTTTCCCTTTTATTGTTATGCCCATGAAGGGTTTTGATGTTATTTTGGGTATGGACTGGTTATCGTCATACCGGGCTGTTATTGATTGTTACCGCCAGAGGGTTACAGTTTTTACCTTGAGCGGGGAGTGTTTCCATTTCTTGGGGGATTGGGTTGGTAGTGTGTTGCCACCGGTGTATGATCCGCGAGGGTGGAATGAGCTTAGTGGTCTACTTGCTAGCTTCTTGAGTGGTGAGTGTGATGAGACCCAGATTGTATTGCCGAGGGTGGTTTGTGAGTATTCGGATGTTTTTCCCGAGGACCTTGTTAGTTTGCCACCTCACCAAGAGATAGAGTTCTCTATTGATTTAGTGCCCGGCACGGCGCCGATTTCTATGGCACCTTATCGTTTTGCCCCAGCCGAGTTGAGTGAGTTGAAGATTCAGCTCCAGGAGTTATTAGATAAGGGTTTTGTTCGCCCTAGTGTATCGCCGTGGGGAGCATCGGCCCTCTTTGCTAAAAAGAAAGATGGTGCCTTGAGATTGTGTATCGACTATCGGAAGTTGAATCGGGCTACGGTTAAGAATAAATACCCTATGCCCCGTATAGATGATTTGTTTGACCAGTTGAAGGGTTCCCGTTGTTTCTCTAAGATAGACTTGAGGCCGGGTTACCGCCAGTTGAAGGTCAGGGAGGAGGATATTCCGAAGACGGCATTCCGTACGCGGTATGGCCATTATGAGTTTCTGGTGATGCCATTTGGACTTACCAATGCACCGGCAGTCTTTATGGACTTGATGAACCGGATCTTCCGGGAATTCTTAGATCGATTTGTGGTCGTTTTCGTGGACGACATTCTTATCTATTCGCCTTCGGAGGAGGAGCACGAGGAACACTTGAGAGTGGTGCTGGAATTGCTTAGAGCCCATAGGCTGTATGCCAAGTTTGGGAAGTGTGAGTTCTGGCTAGGAGAGATCAAATTCTTAGGCCATGTGGTATCCGGGAAAGGAGTGTCTGTTGATACATCCAAGGTTGAGGCAGTGCAAGATTGGGCACAGCCTGAGAGTGTTTTCGAGATCCGCAGTTTTCTGGGATTAGCGGGATATTACCGCCGGTTAGTGAAGGATTTCTCCAGGCTAGCTTCACCATTGACTAGATTAACGCGGAAAGGGGTTAAATTTGTATGGAGTGAGACTTGTGAAAAGTTGTTCCAAGAGTTAAAGGTTAGATTGACCACCGCTCCGGTGTTGATTATTCCGGAGAGAGGGTTGGGTTATGCGGTTTATTGTGATGTCTCACGAGAGGGTTTGGGTTGTGTGTTGATGCAAGAAGGGAAAGTGGTAGCTTATGGCTCACGTCAATTGAAAATACACGAGAAGAATTACCCTACACATGACCTAGAACAAGCAGCAGTGATTTTTGCCTTGAAGATTTGGAGGCACTACCTTTATGGTGAGAGGTTCGAGGTGTTCTCGGACCACAAGAGTTTGAAGTATCTGTTTACACAGAGAGACTTAAATTTGAGGCAGAGAAGGTGGATGGAGTTCATTAAGGACTATGATTTTGAGTTGCACTATCACCCGGGAAAGGCCAATGTTGTGGCCGATACCCTTAGTAGGAAATCCATTAGTGATGTAGCTTGTATAGCCATCCGAGAATGGGAGATGTTGGGTGCGTTGGGCGAGTTTGATTTGCTTCTGGGCGAGTCTGTTGAGGCCGCGGCCTTGTTTTCTGTTGTTGCGCAGCCTACACTTGTGACTCGAGTGTTAGAGGTACAGAGAGGTGACCTTGAGGTAGAGTCTCTCCGAGAGAAGATCTCCAGTGGGAAGGTTGAGAAAGGTTTGACGGTGTATCCCGACCAGAGTGTGAGATACCGAGACCGTTTGTTTGTGCCGGGGTCTTGCCGAGAGGAAGTACTCCGAGAGTTTCACCATTCACGCCTTGCGGTGCATCCGAGAGGCACTAAGATGTATCGGGATTTGGGTCACCAGTTTTGGTGGCGGGGTATGAAGAGAGATGTGGCAGTTTTCGTGTCTAAGTGCCTTACTTGTCAGCAAGTGAAGGCCGAGCATCAGAGGCCAGCGGGTTTGTTACAACCCTTGCCTATTGCCGAGTGGAAGTGGGAGCATGTCACTATAGACTTCGTTGTAGGTCTTCCGAGGACTCAGCGGGGTAGTGATGCTATTTCGGTGGTTGTAGATCGGTTGACTAAGTCGGCGCACTTTATCCCTATGCGCGTGAGAGATTCGGTAGATCATCTCGCCGACTTGTATATTCGGGACATAATGAGGTTGCACGGGGTCCCAGTGACGATCGTCTCAGATAGAGATCCTCGTTTTACTGCTAGGTTGTGGCAGAGTTTGCAGAGTGCCTTGGGCACTAAGTTGACCTTTAGTACGGCTTATCACCCTCAGACTGACGGGCAGTCCGAGCGTACTATTCAGATCCTTGAGGATATGCTTCGAGGTTGTGTCCTTGACTTTAGTGGGATGTGGGAGAGGCACTTACCATTGGTGGAGTTTGCCTACAACAACAGTTTTTAGTCGAGTATCGGTATGGCACCATTTGAGGCCTTGTATGGCCGACCGTGTAGATCTCCAGTTTGTTGGGCCGAGGTAGGTGATGCACCTTTGTTGGGTCCGGAGTTGGTTAGAGAGACGACGGAGAAAGTTGAGCTTATCCGTAGGAGGCTTGTTACAGCCCAGAGTCGTCAAAAGAGTTATGCCGACCGTAGGAGGAGGCCTTTGGTGTTTGAGGTAGGCGATCATGTTTTCTTGAAAATATCACCTAGGCGAGGTTTGATGAGGTTTGGGAAGAGTGGGAAATTATCCCCTCAGTTCATTGGTCCTTTTGAGATCCTTGAGAGGATTGGGGAAGTTGCTTATCGTTTGGCTTTGCCAACGCAGTTGTTCGGGGTGCATGACGTATTTCATGTCAGTATGCTTCGAAAGTACGAGCCGGATCCATCCCATGTGTTGGATTGGACCGATTTAGAGGTAGATGAGGATGCCTCGTATGAGGAGAGACCGGTTCGGGTCTTGGATAGGCGGGATCAAGTCCTGCGAGGCAAGACCATTCCCTTGGTTAAGGTTTTGTGGAAACATCACGGAGTGGAGGAGGCCACTTGGGAACGTGAGTTGGAGGTCCGCGAGAAATATCCGGACTTGTTTGTTGATGTGTAATCATACATTAGTAATTTTGTAAATTGTTGAACTTTAAGAGCATTATATATGTCTTAAGTTGTAAAACATTGTAAATGTTTTGGTAAATGGAAGTTTGTGTTAACATTGCATATGTTAAGTATATTGTGGAAATACAAGCATGATATTAATGTTGCATGTGTTATGGAATTGTAGAAAATGAGTTGAAATTGGTAAATTTCAAAAGAATGCATGTTGATAATGCAGGTTGTTATGTATAATGTGAAATGCCTCTTGACAAGAGATGAGATTGACCAGTAATAGGTCAGGTTGTTAAATATTATGTTGTAATATTGTTGAGAATGGAGAAAACCTGTTTTTGAAAAACTTATGTTTAATTTCGGGGACGAAATTCTTTAAGGGGGGAAGGTTATAGCGGTCCCGATATTCCCTTTACTGTTCAGTTGTACTCCGAACTCGGTTCCGTGGAGTTGGTAGTTGTGTCTACCTTGTTGTCATCCTTTAATTCCATTTGTTTAAGTTTTGAGATGTTTTGGGTAGGTGTGTTACAGGTTGGTTGAGCCTAAGTCTCAAATCTTGTTGCCCAGGTTTTTGGTGTTACACTCGAGCGGGTTATTCTGCCCTCGAGCGGGGTTTGGTTTTTGGTTGTACGCTCGAGCGGGCCTTCTTGCGCTTGAGCAGGGTTTACACACTCCCAGTATTTCGTGCCCCTGCAAAACTTCTGTAGGTATGTTTTTCACGCTCGAGCGGGTTTCTTTACACTCGAGCGGGTCGCGCTCGAGCGGGCTTGTTGGCGCTCGAGCAGGTAGTACATTTTTTGTGTAAGTTCTGGGAGGGGGAAAATTACGCTCGAGCAGACTGGTTTTTCATGCTCGAGCGGATGTACTTTATCCTTGTGTCTTGGCGCTCGAGCGGGCATTCTTGCGCTCGAGCGGACCTAGTTTTTTGGTTCTTTACGCTCGAGTGTTGTGTTTTCCGCTTGAGCAGGAATGTCGTATAACAGAAGGCAGATAGGCTTTTTCAAATCACTTTTTGCATTCACTCTCTCTCTCTTACTTTTCCAAAACTCCATTGTTGAGTCTCTCTCTCTAGAACCTTGTCTTCTCTCTAGGTATTGATCTAGTAGGAGTTGTTTTCTCACCTTTGGCCTTTACAAAAAAGTTGTTGATCGTCGAGGGCTATCTTTTGATCCGAGAAAGTTGTGATTTGGAGCATTTTCGTTTTCTTCATCTCCTTCGTTGGGTGTCAACTTTTGAGGTAGGGATTCCTACTCACTCTTATGGTCTTTGACATAGATTTTTGGTTGTTTTGATAAAGTGTTGAAGTTGGGTGATTTTGGGACTTAGGGTTTCAAAATGTTAAAAAGGGGTTTTATTGTTTTGAGTCTAAAATGTATATTTTGGGTTTCAAAATAATGATATTGAGGTTGGTTGTTGATATTTGAACCTTTGGGTTAATATTGAGAGTTGGGGGAAAAAACCCTAATTTGTTGTATAAATTAATTGGTATAATTAATTTGGAAAAGTTGTGGATTTATGGAATTGAGTTGGAAATAATGAAATTGACTCATTATATTGTGAAATGGTGGAGTTGGATTTGTTAATCGCTCACTTTTGAAAACATTGATATTATATCTGTTGGAGCTTTTATTATCTGTTTAGAAATAATTGCTTGGGCTACCGGTGGAGGGTAGTTTTGATTGTTGTAGACAATGCATGATGATTAGGCAAACTAAAACTAATCAATTGGATATGTCACAGAGTATGGCAGTTGATAGAATACATTAACGTTATGTATTGTTTGATTGTGTATATGACCTATGTGTATATACGTTGTGTGTATGGGAGGAGATAGGGGATGTACTCCACAGTTTAGGGGAAGATAGGACATGGACCTCTAAACCGGATGTTGTTTGGGAGAAGATAGGGGATGGACTCCACTGATACAGCTCATATGCTTGTCAATTATTGTGTTGATATAGCTCATATGCTTATCTATGGAAGTGCTGATATAGCTAAGATGCTTATCTGTTGAGATGTGGATATAGCTTGTATGCTTATCTGTTGAGATGTTGATACAACTAGTATGTTTATCTATTGTAAAATGGGAAACGTTTAATATAAGTCACTGTCTCATATGAGTGGTTGGCCAGGTTCTGAGCCGTTGATGTAAATTGTGAAATTGATAAGAAATGGAAAATAAAATGAAACATGAACATAGTGGTCTTGTAATGGAAATGGGTTATGAATTGATCTATGGAATTAAACATTTATCAATTGCTAATGTCTTAGTTATTGCTCATACTGTGTTTAGCATATCTCTACTGGGCGTTGGCTCACCCTATATGGGACATTATTTTCAGGTATAGGTAGCATGCCACCTCCAAGGGCATAGCTTGGATGGATATGGGAGTTGAAGACTCTTTTTTTTTATTATTATTTTGTTGTATTACATGTATATCAAGCCAAGGGCTTCTTTTGTATAGAGTTAATACTCTTCTTTTGTGTAACCAAGTGTTGACTTGGAAAGCTGTAAGCCCATAGGGCATTTGCTTTTGTTGTTAACATGTAATACTGTTGTAAGAAATGATTTAATGAATAGAAATGGTTGATTTCTCTTATATCAATGGATGTCTAGAGTGATGGGTTTTATGTATTATTTTGAGGGCGTTACATTGTTAGACTACTAGCCTTGTTTCAGGACTGCTGACTACAACAGGTTAGCCGAGATGACAACAGCCATGCCGATGCCTTGGCAAACCTGACTAGTGCAATGAAATTAGGAGAGGCAAGGAAAATAATGGTTGATTATTTGTCAGGCCCAAGTGTGGAACCACTAATCACAAAGTACGAAGCAATGTGTGTGGAGATGGGACCATGTTGGATGGATGCAATAGTAATATTCCTTAGAGATGGGAAGTTGCCAAATCATTGCAAAGAAGCACACAAAACCAGACTGAAGTCGGCTAGGCTTAGTCTGACAGCAGAAGGACATCTCTACAGAAGGTCTTTTACTGGTCCTTTTTTGAGATGTGTGCATCCTTCACAAATTGAAGACTTCTTGTATGAAATACATGAAGGAGTATGTGGAAGCCACGCTAGGGGCAAATCCCTTGCTCATAGGGCCATTACTCAGGGGTATTGGTGGCCCTACATGTAGAAGGATGCTAAAGCCTATGTCAGAAAGTGTAAGAAGTGTCAGAGATTCGCGCCTTTGATACATCGACCAACAGCAGATTTGAACCAAGAGTCCAACCCTTGGCCATTTGCCAGTGGGGCATGGATCTTGTTGGACAACTATCCTAAGCAACTGGACAAAGAAAGTTCCTGCTGGTAGCAACTGATTATTTCACAAAGTGGGTAGAAGCTGAACCCCTTGAGAAGATTTGGGACATTGATGTGAAGAACTTTATATAGAAGAACATCATCACCAGGTTCGGGATTCCAAGGGTAATAATAACAGACAATGGTACACAATTTGACAGTAAGCTAATCAAAAGCTTCTGTACAAAGTACAAAATCAAGAACTATTATTCCACTCTAAGCTTCCCTCAGAGTAACGGTCAGGCAGAAGCATCTAACAAAACTATCTTGGATGGGATCAAGAAGAGGCTAGAAGTAGCAAAAGGAAAATGGGTGGAAGAGTTGCCCAATGTACTCTGGGCATATCGGACTACGCCGATAAGATCAACTGGGGAATCCGCATTTGCCATGGCTTATGGCACATAAGCAGTTATCCTACTAGAAGTCGGCATCCCAGGGACCAGAACTCAAGGAGTAGAGAATGGGACTGACGAGGCATTCTTGGCCCGAGATCTAGACCTACTTGAGGAGAAAAGGGAGAGAGCAACAATTTGGCTGGGGGCATACCAGCAACAACTGGCTAGGGCTTATAATAAGAAGGTCAACCCCAGAGAGTTCAAAGTTGGGGACCTGGTGCTAAGGAAAGTGGTCGGCAACAAGAAGGATCCTAGGGAGGGTAAGTTGGGCCCAAACTGGGAGGGGCCTTATAGAATCATCTCGGTCGCCAACAATGGGGCATATCGGCTTGAAGACAGAGTTGCCAAGACCCTGGAACACTTGCAACTTAAAGTTTTTCTATCATTAGACTTTTTTGTTTTTCGAAAGATATGTCATAATTTTCTTAGCCGAGGTAGTAATAAAATTTTTTAGCCTGATTTTCTAAGAATGTGAAATTTGTGTGATAGGACTGACCAGTCCTTTGGCGATGTTTCTGATCGAAACATGACGAATAACTTAGATTTATTATATGGTAGAGTTGAATTATACTTGCATATAATAGAGTTGAACTAAGTTGGTGATGCTTCTGATTGAAACGTGACGAATAACTTAGACTTATTATATAACAGAGTTGAATTATACTTGCATATAATAGAGTTGAACTAAGTTGGCGATGTTTCTGATTGAAACATGACGAATAACTTAGACTTATTATATGGTAGAGTTGAATTATACTTGCATATAATAGAGTTGAACTAAGTTGGCGATGTTTCTAATTGAAACACGATGAATAACTTAGACTTATTATATGGCAAAGTTGAATTATACTTGCATATAATAGAGCTGAACTAAGTTGAATTGAAATTAGACTTGCTATGTCGGCAGAATTAAACTTGGAATGAAACTAAGTGCATTAACAGAGAAACCAAGGTTGAGAACCTCGGCTAGTCCTTGTTTGAATCTGACTTCGGCGAAAGGTTACACGTGCTTAATGTGAACATAAGCGGAACTTAGGTTCACATTAGGGGGCAGAGAGCTAGAGAATGATGAATGAACTTTAAAGTGCTTTGGACTTGTTTAAATTTTTTTGGAAACATTTATAGGGTAAGAATTGGCTTAACACTTATTGAAATTTTAGAAAAATTTACAAGTTGAAGTTAAGCCGAGGTAATATTGAAAGAAGTACCCGACATACGTACTCGCCGATATGACCAAGTTACCAAACTTGGGAAGGATAGAAGACAGTAAGTGAGAGTGAAGTGGCAAGTTCAAAGAAACAACACTTGTAAAAATATTTCAATATATTTTTAACTGTTAAGCCAAGGCTGGGATAAATAAATCAGAAGATATGTCCAAGGTACTTTACCCCGAGGATATTGCATAGTTAAGGTGTACTTTGAAGACATACCAAATTATTCTAAGTATGAAAGTGGTAAACATACATGAGGGAAAGAAATGCATACAACACTTTGAAAAAGAAATCATATTTGCATTCAAAAGTTAAACTTGACAATTACAAAAGGGGCACATCGGCCAAATATGAAGCTAAACATTTGCTCAGACAAAACAAAATACAACTGAAAGAAGAGATCGTACAAAGAAAAGATAAAACATCCTAAGTACTAGGACTGATTTGTGATTTCTCAACCTCGGATGGCGATGTTGCATTCTGTTCGGCTGCTATCTCGTTGTCTATCTCCAGCAAAGTCTGATCCAAACTCTTCTCAGCGCACTAGACCTCGGCCTCAGAGGTATTTGGTTTGGGAGAGACACCCTTGGAAACCAAGTCATCCTCCTCATCTTGAGTTAAGTCTATTTGCTCGTTGAGGATAGGAGACGTGGGATCAGTGGCAGCCTCTTCCTCTCCTTCATCGGTTTCATTATCTTCGGCTTCATCGCCAGAGTCCTTAGGCTTTGGAGGGAAAGGAACTTGAAGCTGACTGATGTCTCAAAGGTCAGAGTCCATCAGCACAGCTAACTTGTTGAGGGCCGCCGTCCAACCGAGGTAATAACCTTGGTTGTAAGCCAAGTTGACTTGCTGTTTGTATTGATCACGGACGGTGGTCTGCCCCTCTTCGAATGTTTTTTCATCAGCCGCCTTTACCTCGGCCTCCTTAGAGGCAAAGGCCTCTTGAAACTTGGCCTCTATGTCAGCTACTTTGGCCTTGGCTGTTTCAAGGTCAACTCTTGCGGCCTCGGCTTTATCATTAGCCGTTTTGGATTTTTCCTCAGCCAAACTCTGAGCAACTTTGGTATCCTTAGCCTGGTCCATCAAAGCTCGATTGTTGGCCTCGGCTTTATTGAGTGAGGATAGGAGTTTGGCTACTTCTTTGGTCTTTCTTGCCAACTCCTTCCTCATCATCTCGATTTTGACAACATATGAGTGAGCATGCTGAATAGCCTGCAAGAAGTAAAACTGATTAGTGAGATTTTTTCTAAGTATATAAAGAACTGTAAAGAAACGAGTATAAGAGGATTACCAAAACTGAGTGTTGCATCATTAGAGCAAAGTTCTCATACTCATGTAACTCGGCTATGCGGTTCATGTCTTCGGGTAGAAGAATAGCTGTTGACAGGGCCGCGCCGACTTCAAGATTTGTCGCACTATCACCGGTAGTAAGGGGTCTGTCGTCGGCCATAACCTCGGGCGCCCAGGTCATGGTTCGGGAATAGCTGCTGCCTTTTGGGTGGTCGGATCTCAGCTTTTTGGCCGGTGGGGCATCAGATAATGGGACCTTGGCTAGCCGTTTATCAGCAGAGGGGGCGCTCTTTTCAGCCTCGAGAAGTTTGGAAATTGGCAGAGTGTCCTTAGAATTGATTTGAGTCACTGTGGCCTTTGTTTTGGCATTTTTCATCCTTTTTGGCTTTGGATTTGGTTGGGATGGGGAGGATGAGGATTGCACGGTGACAATCCCGGGGATGTTGGCGAGTAGGTCTTCAACAACTGTCGGTTTACGGCCCATCTCGTCAGCAGTGGAGGCGATTGTGACTTCAGTGCTGAAGTGTATAGCTAGAAGTGCAGTAGATGGGTTCGCTAGGTCGTAGGCCGATGACTCAGAAAGTCGACGTTTGCGGCTGTGGGTTCTTCTGGCAGGGGCAGAAATTGGAACTTGACAACGACGTTGGCGCTGGGTAGGAGGAATCAGTTGTGGAGCAGATGTTGATGGCTGCTTCGTTGGATCAAAAGTTGAGGCTTGGTTAGGCCGTGGTGATGAAGTGGTAGGGGGAGTTGTTGCTGAAGGTGGAGACTTGCTCTTCTTGGAGACGTCGGGCAGTGCTAATTTGTACATTGGTATATAATTGAGCAGTATGGGGGCCTTTGCGCTGGCCAACTGGCAAGCCCAGCAGCTTCTTAAAGTCCTTGCTAGAGAAGAAGGTTTTGCGGAAATCTTTTGATGGCTAAGAGAGAGTTGCAAGTACAAAAATCAAACATTAGAACATATAAAGGGGATAAAGTGATAAGACTTGAAAGCATGTAAAGTGATACTTGGTTCTTACCATCACCCTCTTTAAACACTGTTCGGCTCAAAGGATAGAGGTGGAGGTCGTCATTAGATGAGAACTCCCAGTTGCCCGAGACGATGAAATAATCATCTCCAACACCTTTGTTGGAGTCTGGGAGGTTGGCTATGAGTTTGTAGGCTGTGGATCTCGGCTTGAGGTAATAGACGTAGCCTTTTCCGGATTTCAGACCACACACGGTGTAACAGTATTGGATATCGGCTAGTGTTATCCTAGCTTTTTCTCGGCTAGCTAGAGCAATTATACCATTAATGACTCTATAGGAGTTAATGGCCAGTTGCATCGGGTTGAGCTTGTAGTAATGAAGGACTTGTCGGAAAAGGATGTTTAGAGGGAATCTAAGTCCACACTCCATGAAAGCAACTACGGGGAAAGGCATGGAGTCCCTATCAGGCATGATGGAGTCCTCCTCCCCTGCCAGCCTAAGGTGAACATCGGTTGGGATGGAGAACTCTCTCCTAAAGTACTCAAGTTTTTCTGGGGTATCTACTCTCTACTTGAACATACCCATGATGTCGGCTAAAAGAGGAAGGTGTAAGATTTCATAGGGGAGTGGGTGATGTGGGTTTGAAAGACCTCAGCTAAAACCCTAAACAAGAATGGAGGCAAGGGTTTTTTAAGATTTAGGGGAGTTTGTTTCAATTTTCCTAAGTATGTGATTTCTCTATCAGAACCCAAGCCTAAATCTATACGGAAAATAGGAAATCAAGGGAAAGATCTGGAAATAAACAAGAAAAACATAAAAGAGCAATGATTTAGACTCAAGAAAACAAGCATAAATTCAAAGAATACTGTGTAAGCGTGTGTAGACATACAAAAACCAAAGAACTGTGGCAAAATTGCTAAAGCACCATGTGAACAATTTGTGTGTGCATATGTAGACCCAGAGATAGATTGAACAGTACGAATCACAAGTACATGCAGTAATGAAGCTCAATGTACCACAAGAATCGAACGAAATAGGAAATCGATTCATAATCGAAGAAAAGAAAGAAACAAAATGTGACCATGAAAGCAGATCCAATAGCAATAGGATGGACAAATCGTAAAAAGCATATTCATGTCGTGAAGGGCTGAAACTGAAAATTAAGAGAAAACAAATAACTCACAAGTTGGGTCCAAGGTCGAGGACGCCGGTTTGAGGATCACCGGAGTCAGACGGTGACAACAAGTGGAGCAAGACAGTGAATGCTTCACCGGAGGAGGTGATCGGAGTAAGTTGCAGAGCTTGAAAACTTGAAACAATGGCAATTTTTGGGAGAGAAGCTTTAGAGAGAGAAAGCTTCTGCAAAATCAAAGATGTGAAGTGAAAAGACAGAAAGAGGGAAAGTATTTTTGTTAAAACACAAAAAGGCGGCAAAACCACAATGAATATGCCTTGGACGACGTGCCTGTCAGGCGGCGTGCACAGAAGCGACGTGACCTGATAGCGCGTGTCAGGTACGAATCAATGAGAGAAGGACGTGTGGTGGAAAAGGTTGAGAAAACCGTGCGTGACAGCTCATGCAATAATAGAACTCTTGGAGTTCTTGATTTAATGGAGCGAGAACCTCGGCTAGAGGAACGGTCCTGGTTAAGGAGCTTGAAGAACTTGGTTCTTGGTTCTTGGTCATTGATAAAGTAGACTGCAGAGTCTTGGTCATGTCAAGCCGACGTATGATGATCTCGGTCATGAAGGATGGAGTAAGTCTTAGCCGACGTGATATATGGACAAACAATATAGGTTCCATCACCTCAGGATGCCGAGGTAATAGAACCTAGGGGACAGTTATGGGGACATATTTTGTGAATGACAACACGTGGCCAAGGTGACACCGAAGTGTCAGCCGAGGTGCCACGTGTCTTGGTCATGGCGTTGAGGTGATCTCGGCTAGGCTGAGGTTATCTACAGAGATATTGGAATTCAAGATGAACGGATAAGGGACATGAGTCCTAGAATGGAAAAAGACCTCAGTCTGGATAAAGATAAAGCTCTTAAGAAGTTTATCTCTATCTAGCTGGGAGTCCTAGATGAGCATTGAGTCAGAATCCATTGAAACTAGGCTTTTACAATGATCAGGTTAGTGCTGGCTATAAAGTAAGGCACCCTCGTGGGTCTAAGATACGCTTTTTGTATTCTGGCTTGTGAGTTAAGCACTATTTGCTATCTTTGAGAGATAAACTAAGTACTGACCTAATCGTCGGAGTGCCCCCAGGTGGACGAACCACTGCCGGAGTCTTATCTTTCTGTGACAGGTTGTTCGGGTGTAATCTATTCTGCCTGTGCCCTCCAACTGAGTTCCTGTTTGGCAGTATGGTCGGAAATCAGCACCCACAGTTTAGATTTATGATGATTCACTTTTAATAATCTTTAAGATCTATATTTGATTGTGGGTAAACATTATTCTAGCTGCAGTAATCTGATTTTTATTCCTTAAAGGTGTCATGTCATATGTTATAAGATATTTATTTTTTGTTTGAGTCGTTCTTTGACAGAATTCACTTGACCTTAATCATCTTGATATGCTCATGCAGTTATTGGAAGAACTAAATGAGAAACAAAAGCACGAAGTGAGGTTGCAAGAAGAACTAGAGGGCTTGAAAGATTTTTTGAGATCTGAGAAGCAAAACTTGATGGAAGTTACTTGTGACCGTGACCAACTCAGATCTTAGTGTGATAAAAAAGATTCGGCACTTCAGGTGACTGGTTATGTTTGCGAAATTAGTTTCCTAATACTTATTCATTTCCTTACCAAATGGTGGTTTTGTACTTATTAGGCTGCTTTGTTGGATAAGCGGAGCATGGAAGCAAGTCTGGCAAAACTTACTAATCTAGGATTGGAGAGTAATGCCAAGAAGGAGCTGGTTGAAGCAAATAATCAGGTATACTTGTTAATAAAATCTATGTATACTTGCAACGAACTCAAATATCTGTACTTTTTTTTTAAAGGTAATTGAGTGGAAATGTATTGACAAAAGATCGATTGCATGTACAATATAAACGGGGAAAATTCTTACCAATGCTTGATCAAAAGAAAAATCTCTACGATACACGACATGGAGCAAACCTAAGAAGATATGTTTGCCTATCTATAACACTGCTAGATTAATTTTACCCCACAATTAACTAATTCACCAGCACTGTAACATTCCTTGAGCTCTGTTATGACATGTAATCTTCTTGATATTTGCATGACACACTTGAACGCCCCACCTTATTTCTTTTGCAACGCCTTCCAAGCACTTCTTCTTTTTTTTTTTTTTTTTTTTTTTTTCAAATTTCAGGTTTGTCAAATTTAGGTGAATTGGTGTCTTTTCAAAACAATGTTCATGGCAGTTCACCATGTTAAATTGTGTTAGGTCTTGTAGTTATAATTGGTTATCATTGCTTGATATGATTTGTCACGGTTTAAGTAATTTAGAATTTGACGAGTTTTGCATATAGGTGTTGCAAAAGATGCAAGATGAATTAAAAATGTGCAATGCAGAGTTGCATGCAACAGAAGAAACTGCGAAAAGACTGGTAAATGAAAAACAATTATTCGAAGAGAGAATCGTGAGGCTTGAAAAGAAGAAAGTTGAGGAGGTAACAGCACAATTCCTTTGCTTTCTAAAACAAAACCATGTGAGTTTTTGCTTGGTCAAACTTTGATATCTTGTGGCCCTTAAATGCAGATCGAAGTTCTTGAGAAAAACATTGAACAAGAACGAAAGGCCATGTGGCTCCGAGTTGCTGAACTTGAAAAGAAGCTGGAAGTGGTTACACGAGATTTGGCTGTGACTGAGTCGAGCCTTGCGGTCAAAGATACACAACTTACCACTTTGCAAAATAATTTGAAGGAACTTGAGGAATTAAGAGAAATGAAAGAGGTGATGATCTTGATCTCATTGCTAAATTCTTCAATATTTTGGGAAATTCTTCAAAACTGGAGGAATTTTTTTCTTTTTCTGTTGTAGACTATTAGTTGGTATTAGTTTGTGGATAAATATTAAAATTGTTGACTACTCTAGCTAAAAAGTTTTTTCTTTCAGGACATTGACAGAAAGAATCAACAAACTGCTTCACTCTTGAAGATGCAAGGTGCTCAATTGGCTGAGTTAGAAGCACTTTACAAGGAAGAACAAGTTTTGAGGAAACGATATTTTAATACTATAGAAGGTAGGGATATTCCTCTTTATTTTCCCCCTAGTTTCATAGAAATTTTATTTATAGATTTTAGTTGTCTGTAAGATTCATGTTTCTTAATCAATGCTTAAGTTTGTTGTTGAACTTTTTTTGTACACCTCAGATATGAAAGGCAAGATTAGGGTCTTCTGTCGATTAAGGCCTCTTAGTGAAAAAGAAATTGCTGAAAAAGAAAGAAATGTGCTTACAAGTTTGGATGAGTTCACAGTTGAACATCAATGGAGAGATGAAATAAAGCAACATTTATATGATCGTGTTTTTTTATGGCAAAGCCACCCAAGAGGATGTATTTGAGGACACAAAGGCAAGTTGAATTAGTTTTTAATTATTAATGAATATTGAGTATTTTTTCTGTACCTTGCTATGTTGCAGTTCGATATATTTAGCTCTTAGTTTTGTATTATTATCGGCTTCTCAATTTTATTTTATTTTTTTGAATTATTGATGCAGTATTTGGTGCAATCTGCCAGGCCGGCCCTTGGCTAAGGCTGGTAAGGCCTGTGCCTAGGGCCCCAAAAATTAGGCCGAGAAAAGGGCCCCCAAATTTAGTCTTGCACTATATTGAAAATTTAAAATGGTCCAATTCTGTTTAATTAATTTAGGCCATTTTAAAAGGGGCTCCAAAAAATCTATTTGGCCCAATTGATAAAAGGCCCAATTAAAAAATATTTATAAGTTTTAGTTGTTAGTCCAATTAAAAAAATAAAATATAAAATATATATATATATATATATTAGTAGTTAGCCTAATTTTGTGTGGCCTATTTTTTTTTCTTTCTTTATGGCCCAATTATGTGTTTTTTAGTATTTTTTTTTAAAAAAAATATTTTACACAATTTTTATTTATTTATTTTGTAGATACATCTAATTTAGATATGCTTAAAAATTATAATATTTATATATATTTTTTTAAAAATGTTTCCAAATACAAAAAATATAAAAAAAAAAAAAAACGAATTGCAAACTCAAACAATTATTTTTGAAAACTCCAAACCAAACAGAGTGATTTTTATTTTTATTTTTTACAAATATCTAAAAAGATCCCGAAAAGTTATTTCGCCTTAGCCCCTCAAAAACTCAGGGCCGGCCCTGCATCCATGGATATAATGTGTGCATATTTGCATGAGTAATGATCCATACACCCAGTGGGGGTCTCACCCCCAGTGAGGTGGCGAGCCCCCACTGGTCCAGACTTTAAAAAAAAAAAAAAAAAAAAAAAAAACTGTTTTCCGGACCAATCCCCCAGTGACACCTCACTGGGGGTCACCCCCAGCTGGGGGTAGGAATCATTTTGGTATTTGCATATGGCCAAACTGGTTCTGGAAAGACTTTTACAATTTATGGCTCTGAGAACAATCCTGGACTTACACTGCTAGCTACTTACGAACTTTCTAAAATCCTGAAGCGTGACACAAACAAATTCTCATTCTCCATAAAGGTAACAGTTGTGAACCCATAGAAATCTATCAGGCTAGTTCAACACAATCCTGGACTTACACCGCTAGCTACTTATTTTACCCAACATAAATACATTTAAAAAGTATAATTTCTGTAAATTTTTTTAAAAAAACTTCACTAAATATCAAAAATGTAAAAAAATACAAAAATTTAGTATATTTTTTGTGTATTTATTAATTTTTTAAAATATTTTTTTCTCAAATATTTTATTTTTTAGATACATCTAAGTAAGGTACATCTAAAAAAGTAAAAAAAAAATATTTAAAATTTTAAAAATATTAACTAAAAACAAAAAAATGCAAAAAATAAAAACTCAATTTTCAAAAAACTGAATTTAAAAAATTGAAACCAAACACACTCCCATTACCATCTATACACTGTCGGCATTGATTATTTTGTGTTGACACGTTCCGTACTAAAAGCTAATTGTATTATGTTGATGTGAGTTGACTTTTTAATTTTTAAACTTCTTAACTTTTTGGCAATTTGGGATTAAAAAGTTTGGTTTATGATGGACTTTTTGACTTTTTTTTATTTTTGTGAAAAAAAAAATGAAATTATTATAATTTGAATGTAACATTTTATGTTATTGACTTTCTAATCGATTTTATCTTTTTGTGACTAAAATAATAAAAACAAAAGCCCATGTCAAACCTAGCCAATTTATCCACTATTTTTTAGTGCATTAGATTGTATAGAGTCTGGGGGAATGATGGCGTATTTATTGGAGAAATTTATAAATTAGTGGAACAGTGAAAAAATATTTTTATGTTTATGATAATACAAATTTTGTGTGTGCATAGTACTAGTCTTTCTTGTGCTATTGCACTAAATTTTTTTTTTTATATCCATAGTACACTTATTTCATGTACCAGTTATTTACAATTTTTCCTAGCATCAATGGTGTTAGATTTTCTCAAAAAAAAAAATAAAAAAAAAAATAAAAAAAAAAAATGGCGTTAGATAACGTGAGAGATTTGAATTCAAAATAAAAAAGAAAAATTGCATTTCGCTGGTGGTGCAGTGAAAAATAACATGGTGGTACAAATTTTATCTGTGTATAGTGTAAATTATTTCTATATATGGTATAAGCCCATCTTGCACGTTAAAATTGTACTACAGAATATTCTATTAATTTGCTATTTCTGCAAATGAAAATAGGATGCCTTGTTTGATTTGTTCTTTTCTTTGTCACATTTTACATGACAAACACCAGAGTTGATCCTCCGCACGACACTCCTTCCTTGTTTTGGGGGCATACGTCCTCATCCGATTGCTAATCCGTCTCGACTAGTCTGAAAATATTAGAATTTCAAAAAATTATTTTATCAATAGGCCAAGCTGAGTTGACCCTATCTAATATTTGGATTGACTTATTTTGGGGAAGTGATTAAAAGTAACTTTTCAATTTTTAATCTACTTTTATCACTTACAAAAAAAAATTTTAAAAAATCAAAAAAATAATTTTTAACCATCTTCTTAAAACACCAAAAAGAGTTCTAATCCAACCTAATTTAATTCGTTTATTTATAAAATATTAATTATTATTTTATATTATTTTAGTTATAAAATAAATTAGACAAAATATAAAAGATAAAAAGAAAGTATATATATATACTTCTTTCAAGGGTTTAAATTAAAATATTTGTTAAAAATTAAATTTATTTTGTCATTCAATTTGTTAACATTCCAAATTCAATAATAAACAAATTAATTTAATATTACATTTAAGATGAAAATAAAAAAATATAAAAAAGAATAAGTCATATTTATTGAATTAAGTGGGCAGATTTGGAATTTAATTTTTTTTTTTTTTTTTACAACCTGGTTTGAGATGGCTAGATTAACTTAATGTTAGACTAGACAAGTTTAAAATGACATATATTCTTTTGTTATATCGTGCAAACTTGACGCGAATCCGACCCAAGATTAGTCCATCCCTAGGCATATGTGTGGTGTTCCTTTCTCATTTGACATCTTAAAATTGACTTCTCTCAATATTTGAATGTGAGGGAATTTGAAGTGTTTACAGGGTCCATTACAGACCACATTTTGATAATCTAAATCATTCATTTTGTAATGTCTTTAATATATTATTTATGAAAAAAAATCAAATTGATTTGATAATTGTAATTTTTTTTTTTTTAAATTTTATCACGTTTATCTCTAAACAATTGATAACTTATTTTTAAAATATATATATTGTCTATTTTTGAAAAACAAATGTAATAAAAAAATTACTATCATTGGATCAAAATAATTTTTTTCATGAATGATATATATTGAGAAACTTACAAAATAAATGGTTCAAATTACTGATAAGATACACATGTTGAGTTTTACGAACCCTTTAAATTCTCTCAAATTGAGAAGTGAATTTAGAAGCGTAACCTATTTTGGAAAGAGTTTGTCTTCTCTCAAGTTAGTGATCTTAATTTGAGAGAATATTTGTATTTTGTAAGCCCATTTTAAAATCGATTTCGGTAATTTAAATTGTTCACTTTTAAAGACTTATTGAGTAGAATATTCATGTAAAAAATAAGATAATTGGACATCGAATAGTTAAAATTTGAATCAAATTTTAAAAAGTGAATGGTTCTTGTCATCTAAATCAATTCTCAAATGGGCCTATAAAACCTAAGCCTCCGTTTGAAAAGAGCTAATTTAGTCCCATTTTTAAGTTTTTTGACTAATTTAACTTTGCTAAATTAGCTCCTTTGAGAAAAACTTTTAGTTATTTTATTTAGATGCAATATTTATAAGACAAAAAGTAAAATAATTATAATTTAAATGTGATATTTTATTTTATTAATTAAATTAATTTATTTTATCTTTTTATATTTATTTAGTCACTTTAACTTCTGCCAAGTCAATCCTAAATACTATTTCAAATCAATTAAAAAGAAGCCAAACCAGAAGGGTAATGGGCGGTGCTACTGGGCGTTGGTTATCCTTCAAGGTAATGTTAAGGATACTAAATTTCCTATCAAACAAATTATTAAACGTCTTATATAAATATGGGATCTATAATTTTATAAACTCTATATCCATATGAAATATTTAATCATTTATTTAATAAAAAATTTGAGACCTCTAAGTATTTCCTATCCTTTATATTCACATTGGAAAAATTCTGACTTCAATTCTTATCACTTTTCAAATGATTACTATCTCTCGCTCTTTTCTTTTTCTTTTTCTTTTTTTCAAGTCAAAATTTTAAACTTTATTTTATATTGTAAATAATTAATTATTATCTCACTTTTTTTAAATGACAAATTTAACCGTCATTTTACATTGTAAAGTCATTAGTATGTTTGTCCAAATTTATTATTCCGGCTATAAAATGAAAATGAATAATTTTTTTAAGGTATCTATATTACAATTTTATAAGATAAATGATATATAATATTTTCATAAAAATTGGGGGTTTCTCAACATTTCACAAAGAAAATTTGACTCAGAAACGTTGTACCCCACTCAAAGAAATTTCAATCAAACTCAGAGAAATTTCAATTCCAACACAAAGAAATTTCTATTTTCACAGAATTTTTTTTTCCTAATGTGACAATAAAGAAAATTCAAAATTTCTCTCGTATGATTTCAAAGAAATTTCTTCGAGAGACCTTAGCTAATAAAAGAAATATCTTGAATATCTCCTACTACACAAAATTGGATAGATATTTTACTAATTTTTCTAATAAAAAATTAATTACATATTTAATGATATTTTTTTTGAGATATTATAACATATTTAAAATTCTTACGTAATTTTATATATATGAATATAAGAGTACGTAAGATAAGATTTTTTGGTCAATATAGTTTTTTATTTTTATTTTTTTTTTTTTTACGTGAATTAATTTGATTTTTATATACCATTTTGAAGTCAATCTAATAAACACTATAAAAATTACAGTTAGTTTTTGATTTTTTGATTTTTTTTTTCGTTGGGAACTTTCTAAATTTTTTTTTCTCTTGAAAAAACGTATCACTTTTATTCTACTCAACTGGACACACTAGAAAAATAAAAAATATAGGGCAAAAAACTATAGAACTTTTTTTGATTTTTTTTATATAAAAAAATTACATTTTAGATCATTCTACACTATTAACTTTAAAAAAATTAGTGAAAATAAAAAAAAAAAGAAAAAAGAAAAAAAACACTCAGTTTGGTTTGAAATTTTCAAAATTAATTTTTGAATTTTTTATTTTTTATATTTGGTGAATTGTTTTTTCTTATTTTAGTCAAATATTTTATTTTTTACCTGTCAACTTCCTTAAAAAGTAAAATATTTGTGAAGAAATTAAAAAAATAAAAAATGTATCAAATCATATAGTGAATTTTTAGGAATATTTTTTTTATAAATTTTATACTTTTTAAATGTATTTAAATTAAATAAATTTAAAAAAATAAGTTTTTTAATTAAACAGCTCCGATTCGTAGCTCGAATTCGGATGCTCGAATTTGGCTCGAATTCGGAGCAGAGGAAGAAGAGAAGAAGAAGAAGGAAGGAGGAGGAGGAGGAGGAAGGAGAAGGACTGGAGGAGGCCCAATTATTAGGGCTGGAGGCGGAGGAGGGGGGCGGAGGCGACGAGCTGCGACGGCAGGCGGAGGCGACGAACGAGCTGCGAGCTACGACGAGGACAGCGGGCGGAGGCGACGAAGGCGACGAACTCATCGCGACGAGGACGGCGGGCGGAGGCGGCGGAGGCTCTCTCTCTCCTCTTCTCCTCTGTTCTTCCCCTGGTTTCAACGAATAAAAAGAAGAAAAGGAAGAAAGAAATGGAAGAAAAAGAAGAAAAAAAAAAAAAGACGACAAAACGACATCGTTTTGCCATTCGAGCTAAAATCGAGCCATGGATTTCGAACTACCAAGAATTTTTCTTAATTAAAATATTAAGAATGTAATAAAATAAAAATACAAAATGAATTATACCTCTGATATTTTATTATTTTTTTTTCAGTCGTACACCTTGAATTATAACTCTCACTTTAATAATTCTAGCCGCTACCATTACCAATGCAGATGCAGTCAGGGGCAGAGCTATTATGGGGCCAGGGGGTCACGTCCCCCCCCCCCCCCCCCCCCTTCGGGTTTTGCAATTTTTTTTTGAATAAAGGTTGGGATCCCCTTTGGGGGTCACCCCCTTTACCCCCTTTGCCACGTAGCAAGAGGTGATTGGAGGAGCAGGAAAAAAAAGAAAAAGAAAAAGAAAAGGTGACCAATGAGAGAGAGAGGGGGTCCAAAGGGGGTCCTAAAAAGGGGGGATGAATCATTGTTGTTTTTTTTTTTTAAATAAATATAAAGAAAATATTTTAAATAAAAAAAAATTATAAAAATATTATTTTAAATGTCAATGATTTTTTTAAAATAATAATAATAATGGTTATTTTGATTGAAAATAAAGTGATTACGATATTATTATCTATAGAAATTTCAATGTAATGGTGATGTTTATCACTATTGACATGCAAACATAATTAATCTTAATGAAAATATAGAATTTATTGAATTATTAGTTACATTTGACATGTAGCGTTCATTCTCTATGTATTTTTTTACTATTGATTGGTAATATCACATGTTAATGATGACGTAGTATAACTATTATATTGATTTTTTATGCATATTTTGTATAAAAAAAATTACTTTATCATTATATTATTTATTTTAAAACTTTATATCCATGACTTTTTTAATATTGTCCACGATACACTAATTACAAATAATATTTAGCTTATTTAGTTCTAGTTTTCAGAAAACAGTTTTCAAAAAATTCTATATTTTTATTTTCCGTATTTTAATGTTTTCAATAAACTTTTTAATTTTTTAAGCAATTTTTTTAAATTTTTAGACACACCGAACATAAATATACTTAAAAAGTATAATATTTATGAAAAAAAATCTTTAAAAAATGCACTAGGGCTTTTTTAGGATGATATAAATAAGTACACTTTTTGACTTTTTATAAAATATGGGTTTGGTTTGAAGTGATGTGGTAGAGAGGTGATGTGATTTAAATAAGATGATGTGACTCAAATAGGATAGTGACTTTTTGACTTTTTAACTTTTTTGTGTTATGCCAAACTTAGCCTAAATACCAAAAAATTTAAAAATAATATGAAAATTCAGTACATTTTTCGTATTTTTTTATATTTATTAATTTTTTAAAAAATATTTTTTAAAAAATATTTTACTATTTTGATACATATCTAAGTAATGTGCATCTAAAAAAGTAAAAAAATTGTTTAAAATTTAAAAAATATTCACTAAAACCAAAAAAATACGAAAAATAAAAAAAACTTAATTTTTAAAAAACTAAATTCAGAAAATTAAAACCAAACACACTGATTAATTTTTTTTTTAACTTTCTTGAAGTTAATGGTAAAAATTTATGTTAAATATTTTTATAAAAAAAATTAATATTGTAATTAATAAGTTCTCCCTCTGCTTTAATTTCCTGGCTCCGCCACTGGATGCAGTGTTAGTGCATCTCCAATGGTGGTTGCTATATTGGGGTTGCTATTGCTATAATTTGATAATAAATAGTGTTATTTTGTCAAATTATAGCAATGATGCTCCAATGGCCATTTGCTATTTTTGGCAAATCTCAACCAACTTTTCCTCCAACTTTGTAAGTGTTATTTGGATATAGGTTTTTTGTGATTTTATTTTTGTTTATTTTTTGTCTTTTGTGACTTTTTTTTAACAATTTGTATAAAAAGTTATATATTTATATTATTCCCGACTAGACAAATATAAAAAATGAAAAAAAATTGAAAAATCTGAAAAATAAATAAATAAATAAATTTTATCTTTTTATTGCCTTCATTTGAAAAAATATATTTATTTTCTCATTATACTTTATTGAAAAAATTAAATTATACTAAACTATTTTGCTACATTATACATTACAAAAATAATATTACATTCTTTTGTAGAAAATACTCAAAAATAAAAACAAATATGAAATTTCATTACCATAATTTTTGCTACATTATAATAATTTTTGCTACTAAACTATTTTGATACATTATAATAATTTTTTTTTTTTTTTTGTTAAACAAACCAAACAGAGTCCAACGGCTCTTTATTACACTCAGGCATCACCTTATTGAAATATATATGTTTTGATCAAGACAGATCAAAACATCTAGAACTTCTCACTCTCATTCTCCTCCACGGCTGTTCCTCTCCCTCTCATTCTCACTCTGTCTTCTCCTCTATGGCTAAAATCAAACACAGCACAAACCAAACAGAGCACAAGATCGGAACCCAATCTCTCCTTCTCCTCCAAGATCGAAACCCCATCCTCCATAATCTCCTCCATGATCGGAACCCGATCTCCCCCTTCTCATCCAAGATCGGAACCCCCTCTCTCTAGTTTCACTCTGTCTCCCTCTCAATCCTCACCTCCGATCTGTGTACTCTCCGGAATAATGGTACGATCTCCATCTATATATGTTTTGAAATTTTTGAAATATATATGTTTTGATATATGTCCAATCTATATACGATCTCCATCTATATATGTCCAATCTGTGTACTCTTGATATATATGTTTTGAAATTTTTTGATATATATGTCTTCATCAATTTTTCTATTTTATATATATATATATATATTTCAAATATATATATATCTGTCTTCAATTTTTTATATCTGTCATGAACAATTTTTTGATTATCCGGTATACAGAAATTTGCATTGATATATATGTTTTGATATCTGAAACTGAAATTTGTTTGATTCTAAAAATTGGGTCTCCAACGGTCTGATTTTTGCTGATCTAGCAAGCTTGGCATCTGCCATTTCACTTGTCAAATTTGAGAACACATATGGCATCTGCCATCTTTGGCAAGTGTAATAACAGACCGTTGGAGACTCATTTTTGCCATTCCTATTATTTTTTACCTTTGACAACTGATATAAAAGAACCATTGAAGATGCTCCCAAAGTAAAGATATTTCACGGTGATTTTCCTTAAAGTGGTTACACATCATTAAGGTTAGACTTTAAAAATTGAAAGGTACAATGATTATCGCACCTTTTACTTTGATAAAATTAAACTTTGATAGTGTATTTAAGTTTGTTTATGATTAGTAGCAACAAGATTAAGGAATTATTTAGAATAATTTAAATAAATATATATTTTTATTTTTTATAAGAAGATATAAAATATAATAGAGAAGTAACGTGACTCAAATAAAAATTAATGTGATCTAAATAAAATAATAATAAAAAATATACTATTCTAACACATGCCAATCTAATATTTTTTTTAAAAAAACTGATTAATCTAGTACTTTATGCTGTTGGCTTTGTTTGATATGGGGCCTGGGCTGTGTTGCAAGGTGTAAGACCATTATCAATGGTTATTTAAATTTTTTATTAAATCAAAAATAAGTTTTTTTTTTTTTTTACTCTAACTATTTTATCAAATATATATTAAATTGAAAATTTTATTTTTCTTTCATCAAACTAAAGATAAATGTGTCTTTCATTAAATTTTTGTTCATTGACATTGTTGAATGTCCTTCTAAATATCCTTCCGGATGACTATCTCAAGGCAAAAATATATAAAAAAATTGCACTGCTTGATTGACCATCTCAAAGCAAAAAAAAAAAATTTACAATGATCGATCGACTTACCGAATATTTGCCCACTCGTTCAGTCGGTATTTTGATAAAGTTCTAAAAACTTTCATTGGAGTCAAAAAAACAAAAAAATAAAAAATAAATAAAATAATACATCATTAAAGATACTCAAATGAGGTAGTCGTTGTAACTTGTGTTGTGGTGTTGTCTTTGTCGTTACTCAGTGCACGTTTTTCTAATGGGCAAGGACGGCTCTGATTTTTTTGAGATCTAAGATCAATATTTGACACTTTTTTTATACATATTTAAAAAAGAAAAATGATTTGTGGCACTAAAATTGTTGGCACTAATGGCACTAATTTCTTATTTTGGTAACTTTGTTTTTTTTTTTTTTTCTTTACCTGATATAGAAATTAGTGCCATTAGTGCTCAATAAATTAGTGCCACAAATCAAAACCTTTTAAAAAATTATTATTATTATGTGTTTATTTTTTTTTCATTGAAATTTGACCGTCATCGGTTATTTTCATTACACATCTATTAAAATTTATATAAATATACATCAAAATTTATAATAAGAAAAATAATGAAAATAATATAAACTGAATAATCACAAATAAATAAATTGTAATAAAAATTACTTAAACATTATTTTTTCTACATTTTTAGCTGTAAAATTATTAATCTAATTTGTATAATCCAACTTATAAGTTAAATCATTTTTGATGGATAAAATCACTAATTTATTTAATATTTCATTTGACATAGTTGAGTAAAGGTAAAATTAAATTAATTTTAATTTGAAAAGAATAATAGTAAGTAGTATAGCTAATCATATTCTATAAATAATTTATACTAAGGTAGAAATGAATAGAGTTGTTCATGAACAAACTCAACTCGGCTCGTTAAAGACTCGGCTCGTTAAAAGTTCAACTTAATTAATAAACGAGTCAAGCTCGAACTTAAATATTAGACTCGATTAGTAAACAAACCAAACTCGAACGCGAATAAGCTCGACTCGTTTATTTTTATATAAATTATATAAGAAATATATTATTTATATATTAAATAATATATAAATATATATAAATAATAATAATATTATATTATTTATATATTAAATAATATTTTTTATTTAAATAATATACATAATATCAACAAAAAAAAAACTTGTCGAGTAAGCCGAATTTGAGTTTAATTAATATTAACGAACCGAGCCGAGCCGAGTTCGAAATCAATTACTTATTGAGCCAAGATCAAACTCAATAAACGAGCTCAATTAATAAATGAGTCGAGCTTGAATTCAGCAAAACTCGATTCTGCTTAGCTCGTTTGCAGTCCTAATCTATACATTCAGAAAATAATTATTTAATAATTTCAAATAATTCACCAAACCAATAAATTTTTTAGTTTGTTTCACTAAAAAACAAATATCTATTAATTTTAATAATTTACTACATCAACTATCTATTAATTTCAGATCATAATTGAATTTTGTTGAATCCTTTTAAATTTTAATGAGATTTTGCTTTTGTAAATTAACATAATAATTAATAAAATTTTAAAAAATTTTTAGTCAATTTTCCAAGATCTAAAACGGTGACTTTGTCGGCTTATGTGGAAAGCAGCCCTCCTAATGTGCACATTCCAGACAGAGGTTATCTTCTAATGTGTCCATTTGGCAGGAAAGGATGTCAATTAAAAAGTTACTCGCGCTCGTTTGGAAAGTTGAGATTTAAATTTTTTTGATTAAAATAGTTATAAAAGAAAAAAAAATTAGTTTAACAAAATAAAACATTACATTCAACCCATAATCATTATATTATTTCTTTCACAAAAAGTAAAAAATTCTTCTCAGACGAGACTTTTTAACCCCATGCTAAAATAGTCAAAAAGTTAATCCACTTCCCAAACGAATCTGTTGGCTTTTTGGCTTTCGAAGGGTATTTTTGTAAATGCGAGCGTGCCAGCAAGGATTAAAAAATCCTTACAGATTAAATTCAAGCCAATTATCAAGCGATTGTGTTGACGATTTTTTTGCCTCAATAAAGAGGACTTCAAAATTGCCAAAGTGTAGAGAAAAGAAAAATTAAAAGAAGAAAGGGAGATGGAGAAAGACGATTGAGTGAACAATCAAAGTAATAATTACTTATCTCTACTCCTATGCTTCGAAAAGGAAGTGCATGAAATGTTTCGAAATGAAAGTGCTGAAAATAAATGCTTCGAAATATAAATCTATGTTAAACTACTCCTAGGATAAGGAAAATGACAATAAATATTGAAATCAATTGTCTTTGATTTAAGTTCTGGATCTTTTACAATGTAACCATTAATGGCTATTTATAGAGGAAAAAATACAGCGATAACTACTTAGTAACTACTCATTTCTTCCATCTTCATTCTTGTCCTGCCACGTGTCCCTCCACTCATCCACTTTGTCCTTCCACTCATCCTTCATATTCTCCACCATCTCTATAACTTCTTTTAACTTCCAAATGAATAAGAGGATGCCACGTGTCCTGCAATTATATAAATAATAAAAATTACAGATTTATGGTGCTAACATTACCCCCCGCGGCCATTAAAAATGATGTTTATTTGAATTTTTGAAGGGCCGAACCAAGCACATGATTATTCTAAGCAATAAAATGCTTCGAATAATATCAACAAAGTGCTTCGAATGATATAATAGCACCAATAAAGTGTTTCGAATGAGCATGAAATTATGACTAGATGACCAATAACAAGCTTCGAAGGTGGTATAAAAGACCAAATTCATCGTTCGAAGGTCATGCGGCACAAATTTGAAGGAACAACATCACCCTTCGAAGGTTGGAAGCATTGATATAGGATGATGATACTTATAATGAAGTTTCAAGGTTAGGCTTGATGCTTCAAATGTATCTTCGAAGCTTTATACAGTTTCGAAGGTGAAGTAATCAACCTTCGAAACAACTCTTGATGCTTCGAATGTATCTTCAAAGCTTTATACAGCTTCGAAGGCGAAGTAATCAACCTTCGAAACAACTCTTGATGTTTCGAATGTATCTTCGATACTTTGATTGTGTACAACTGGCCATCAATTTGAAAAGATAAGCCATTCTCAACCATTTATTTAAATGCATAGGCTTTTTCTAGCCAAGTTCATGCATTTTAAATGGTCATCCCTTGTTCTAGCTAAGTTCATGTTTCGAACTCATAAGAACAATTTGTTAATTTTATTAGCCACATCATCAGAATTACATTTTGATGTGAACTACAAATCCAAAAAGGATTTTGAACACCAAAAGTCATGGTATAATGTGACCATGAAAATTCATACTTTTTGACATTTTGAAAAATGTCAAAAATTTTGAATTCATGAACAGTGGCTTGTTCATTATTCTTGACCATGTTTGGTTTAAAAACATGACTTTCGCTGAATTGATTTTCATAATTCTTTGGCAAAGTGGGTTGTTTTTCCATGTTAGCCATTAATGGCTTATAAAAATCCCCCATAAGAATGTTATTTTCATGACTTGACTCTCTAAAAATTGGTTTTTGGACCCCCCGAGCCATGTATGAAACATCATTCTTAGCCAAATTTGGCTCAAAAACATGCTCTTTCGTTATGTTAATTTCATAATTTGGTTCTTTAAAAACGGACTTTTGAACCCCCCGAGCCATTGATGAAATCAACTATTTGCTTTTGCTATTTTCAACCATGGAAAAATTCTGAAAAAATTCACCAATTCTGGCCATTAAAGCCTCAGTTAAAGACTTGGTAGTGAGAGTTGATAACTCATCATTCCATTGGCGAATTTCCATATCAAGTTGATGATTTTCTCCAATTAAATGGTGTCTTTTTTCTTCCACCAAATAATATTGTAATGGATGAAAGTTTATTTCATCAAGAAAATGGATCTCTTCTTGAAGATCCAAAATTTTTCTTTCACGCCAATATATTTCAAATTGACAAGTTCGAATGGCGAAATCCAAATCGTTTGTCATTTCTTACACTTGGCTGTCCCACCGAGCGTGCCAAAAAATGTTGGCTTTTTGGCTTTCGAAGGGTATTTTTGTAAATGCGAGTGTGCCAGCAAGGATTAAAAAATCCTTACAGATTAAATTCAAGCCAATTATCAAGCAATTGTGTTGACGGTTCTTTTGCCTCAATAAAGAGGACTTCAAAATTGCCAAAGTGTAGAGAAAAGAAAAATTAAAAGAAGAAAGGGAGATGGAGAAAGACGATTGAGTGAACAATCAAAGTAATAATTACTTATCTCTACTCCTATGCTTCGAAAAGGAAGTGCATGAAATGCTTCGAAATGAAAGTGCTGAAAATAAATGCTTCGAAATATAAATCTATGTTAAACTACTCCTAGGATAAGGAAAATGACAATAAATATTGAAATCAATTGTCTTTGATTTAAGTTCTGGATCTTTTACAATGTAACCATTAATGGTTATGTATAGAGGAAAAAATACAGCGATAACTACTTAGTAACTACTCATTTCTTCCATCTTCATTCTTGTCCTGCCACGTGTCCCTCCACTCATCCACTTTGTCCTTCCACTCATCCTTCATATTCTCCACCATCTCTATAACTTCTTTTAACTTCCAAATGAATAAGAGGATGCCACGTGTCCTGCAATTATATAAATAATAAAAATTACAGATTTATGGTGCTAACAGAATCCTAAAAAAACAGGGATAACTACACTTCCGTGGTAGGCAGAAATAAAAAATATAAATCGATGGAAAAATTTATAATTTTAATTATTAATATTTATAATTTATTTATTTATTTATTTGTAATTAGTTGTTTGAAGAAAAAATTAGTGAAACATCCCTCTCTAATGTTGTGTAGTGAGAGAGGTCTAAGCTATTTTTTTAATTAGTTAAAATTCTTCAACATTTTTACAGAGAAAATTTAACTCAAAAAAATTTTGCCTCACTCAAAGAAATTTCAATTTTTACAGAGAAATTTTTCTAAATTCATAGAAAATTTTCAATATTAAATTTCTTGAGTCGGGCAAAATTGTTTTAAGTCAAATTTTCTCTGTGAAAATGTTGAGGGACCTCAAGTACTATAAAAATATTATATGTCATTTATCTTATAAAATTTTAATATTAAGAACCTTAAAAAAAAATTCACATTTTTCAAAATCCATTGATGGGATATTTTCCTTTAAAAAAATTAAAATAAATTACAAATACAATCCTGAGATTTATTTAAAATCCAAATGGTTCCTTGTATAGTCTAGAAAATTACAAATGCCTCTTGTCAAAACTTTTTGTTTGACATAATTAATTAAAAAATAAAATTATTAATTGCTCTCTTATATAATACATAAATTATTAAAGCCTGCCCACAAAAATATAAACTCAAAACATCATTTGTAAATATTGTTAGAAATGTTTTGAAAATTCTGGGAAAAACAGAATTTTTATTAAACTTTGGTTTAATTTTTAGGTGGGACTCATGTGTTGATTTTCGCGGGACAAAGTAGTAACGCGTTCTATGCCGCGTTGTGATTCACGTGGTATATTTGGTTGCTCAAAACCATTATCGAGTGAATAGAAAATTGAAACCAAAGTGTACTCCATGGAAATAGAGTTTTGGTGAAAAATCCATAAAGGTTTGAAAAATGGCTTGTCCCATATTGATTTTGGTAGAAAGTTTTGAGTGGGTTTATAAGGCATGGGATTGGAACTTGAAGTGTGCCCCAAGGGGTACCCAACTCTTGTAAAGAGGGAGGTTATGGGCTAGACCCATTGGACCCAAAAATCACCACACGCGTGCCGCCGCTGCCGTCCGTCGGGCTGGGCTTGGGCACGGATGCGTGGAGTGAGGTTGGGTTGGACTTGTCCGGCCCAATACTAATCTTTTTGGGTCAAAAACATTTGAGTTTATTTTATTTATTTTGAAATAAAATCTGTCCGTTTTTATTTCAAAATTCTGGTTGGAAATTAAATTCAAATTTTTGGTTTGCACCTCTTTAGAAATTTTGCACAATTTCGGATCTGTCCTAACCGAATCTGTTCAAATTCAAATACACCCAAAACAGGTTTTTGAATTGTTTGAAATTCAAACCAAACAGTGCTTACAGATTTTGTATCTGTTTAATTTAAATTGAACAGGTATTGTACCTGTTTAATTCAAAACTAGCAGCCACCAAGCCACCACTTCACCTATATAAATAGGCAGTCCCTCATTAGGTTTTTTACATCAATTTTCATACTTCTTCTCTACTAAAATTCTTTGCATTTTGCTGCATATAATTTCTGTGAGAAAGAGTGTAAACACTTAGTGTGTTCGTTGGGCAAACAATTTGTAGTGCTGCTATTGTTTGTTGTTGATCATTTTATCCTAGGAGATAGACGTCCACATTCTGAAAGCACCGTGGAGAGGACGAATTTGTCTTAAGGACAAAGTGTCTAACACTGGACTTAATCAAATTATTATTCGAAGAAATTAATCAAGTAAGTTAATACTTTTCTTGTTTTATTTATATTTATTTAAATCAGATTTATGATTTTGTTTTTGTAACAAAATAAAAATCTGTTTTTATTTATTTATTTATTTTATTTGTTGGTTTGATTTTTGTAATCAAACATTCTCTCTCATTTCCTGTTTTTCTTTTGTATTTTGTTTGTCGTTTAGTACCCAAACAAAATTAATTTATTTAAGTACAGTAAAGATTGTCCAACAATCTTAAGACAGATTTATATTTTGTATCTTTATTGTATTTAATTTTCTGTGTTTACACAAAGTGATATTCTGGTTGAAAAATACAAATAATATTTATAAACTATTTGACAGATAATAGTAATATACTGTGTATTTTCTTTGACAACTAGTAGTAATATACTGGTGTCATTAACAATTGCAGAATATTATTTGGTGTTATAGAAAATTATTGTAGTATTTTATTTTTCTGGTTTTAGTGACAAGGAAAATAAAAATTATTTTGTGTTATAATTTATTTTCTGGTTTTAGTAACTAGTAAATTAATTTGTGATTTGTTTTTCTGATTTTTGTAATCAGATATTATGGCTACTGCAACTGGAAGTGGTACTCCAATTGTTACACGAACACTAGTCCCTATCCAGAACTATATTCAAGTACCAATAAATCATGAAGAAAAACTGGAAAAATTTAATGGTACTAAGTTTAAGAGATGGCAGCAGAAGATGCTGTTCTATCTTACAACTCTAAATTTGGCCTGGTTTCTCCATGAAGAGGCTCCAGCGCTTAAAGAGGGTGAAAGTGATCGGCAAGTTGTTGCCGCTGTAGATGTTTGGAAACATTCAGATTTCCTATGCAGAAACTATATCCCCAATGGCCTTGACAACATATTGTGTAATGTTTACAGCCCTCTGAAGTCAGCAAAAGAATTGTGGGATTCTTTGGAGAAGAAATACAAGACAGAGGATGCCGACACGAAAAAAGTTATTGTCGGTAAATTTCTGGGCTTTGTTATGGTAGACTCCCAAATGGTAATTTCTCAAGTTCAAAATTTTCAAATAATTTTGCATGATATTCATTTAGAAGGTATATCTCTTAGCGAATCTTTCCAAGTCGCTGCTCTAGTGTAAAAGTTACCACCGGCTTGGAAAGATTTCAAAAATTATTTAAAACATAAACGTAAGGAGATGACCATGAATGAATTGATTGTAAGATTGAGAATTGAGGAAGATAACCGAAAGGCTGAAAAGAGGAATGAGAAAAATTCCATTGAGTCCAAGGCTAATGTGGTTGAACAAGTTCACAAACCACATAATAAAAAGATGAAGTTTACTGGAGATGGTCCTAAACAATGCGACAACAATGGCAACAAGAAGTTCAAAGGAAAATGCTATAACTGTGGCAAGACTGGACATCGAGTTTCTGACTGCCGCCGCCCTAAGAAGGATCGCGGAAGTACAAGCAAGAAGACTACCAATCAGGCCAATGTAATTGAACTAGATTACATCTCTGATGCGGTGAATCACATCAACCTCTCTGCTATGGTGTCTGAGGCTAATTTGGTTAGAAATTCTAAGGAATGGTGGGTTGACACTGGGGCAACTCGTCATATTTGTACGGACAAGAAGATATTCACTACCTATAATGGGCTGCAAATGGTGAACAACTTTTCATGGGAAATTCTTCTACTTCTATTGTGGCTAGACAAGGAAATGTGATCTTGAAGATGACATCAAGGAAAAAACTGACCCTTAACAACGCACTACATGTACCTGACATCCGGAAGAATTTGGTTTCTGGTTCTTTGTTAAGTAAAAATGGTTTTAGGCTTGTCTTTGAGTTTGATAAATTTGTATTATCAAAAAGTGGTATGTATGTTGGTAAGGGATACATGAGTGATGGTCTTTTCAAATTAAATGTAATGACAGTTGTACCAAAAGTTGCTATGAATAAGAATAACACATCTTTTACTTATATTCTTGAGTCGAATTTATGGCATGGTAGATTAGGACATATAAATTTTGATGCTTTGCGTAAATTAATTAGTTTAGATTATATACCAAAATTTGAAATTGATCCTAATCATAAATGTGAAATTTGTGTAGAAGCGAAACTTACTAAGGCTTTATTTAAATCGGTTGAAAGGAAAACCAAACCTCTAGAATTAATTCATACAGATGTATGTGATCTTAAATTTGTTCAAACTAGAGGAGGCAAAAAATATTTCATAACATTTATTGATGATTGCACAAGATATTGTTATGTTTATTTACTTAGAAGTAAAGATGAAGCCTTAGAAATGTTTAAACTCTACAAAACATAAGTTGAAAATCAACTTGGTAAAACCATTAAAATGGTTAGAAGTGATAGGGGTGGTGAATATGATGCACCATTAAATGAATTTTGTGCACAACATGGCATTATTCACCAAACTACAGCACCCTATTCTCCTGAGTAAAATGGAATTGCTAAAAGGAAAAATAGAACCCTAAAAGAAATGATAAATGCCATGTTACTAAGTTCAAGCTTACCACAGAACTTGTGGGGGGAAACAATATTGTCTGCTAATTATGTTCTTAACAGAATACCCCACAAGAAAATCAACAACACTCCTTATGAATTGTGGAAAGGTCGACCACCTTCCTACAAATAGTTAAAAGTGTGGGGGTGTTTGGCAAAAGTTGAAGTTCATATTCCTAAAAAGACTAAGATTGGACTAAAAAGAGTAGTTTGTGTCTTTATTGGCTATGCTCAGAATAGTAGTGCATATCGGTTTCTGACTTATGAATCAGAAATACCTGATATAAATGTGAACATTATTTATAGAGTCAAGGAATGTTGTGTTTTTTGAACATGTCTTTCCTTACAAGAAAGGATAGGAATTAAGTTCACAAAAAAGAACTTATGATTGTACACAAAGTCAAGAGACTAATGACAATCAAACACAAGAGACTAGTAATGGTCTCGACCAACAGGATTTAACTGATGATGAACTAAGACGAAGTAAGAGAGCGAGAACATCAAAATCTTTTGGTTTAGATTTTCTGACATACCTGTTAGAAAATGAACCTCAAAGCTTTAAGGAAGTAATGACAGGTCCTAAAGCACCTTTGTGGAAAGAGGCTGTTAATAATGAAATTGAATCCATTATGCAAAATCATACTTGGGAACTGATGGATCTTCCATCTGGTTCTAAACCTCTTGGATATAAGTGGATATTCAAGAGAAAAATGAAAGCAGATGGTTCAATAGACAAGTATAAAGTAAGACTTGTAGTAAAAGGTTATAGACAAAAGGAAGGTCTGGACTATTTTGACACATATTCCCTTGTGACAAAAATAACATCCATTCATATGCTTATCGCTATAGCAGCATTGTTTAATTTAGAAATATATCAAATAGATGTTAACACAACTTTTTTAAATGGTGATCTAAATGAAGAGATCTATATGGAGCAACCCGAAGGGTTTGTAATGTCGGGGCAAGAAGAAAGTTTGTCGGCTTGTAAAATCTCTTTATGGATTAAAACAAACACCTAAGCAATGGCATGAAAAATTTTATCATGCTATGCTTACTAATGGGTTTAAGATAAACGAATGTGACAAATGCGTCTATGTTAAAAACACTGACCAATGATATGTCATAGTTTGTCTTTATGTGGATGACATGCTTATCATTGGAAGCAGTTAAAACATGATCAAATCAACTAAACAAATACTTAGGCCTCGTTTGGGAACAGGCTATTTTAGTAACTTTTTGGCTTTTTACGAAAAGATGTGCAGAAAAGTAGAGAGGTGATGTGACTAGTTTTAGTTGGCTTTTTGGCTTTTTGGCTAAAATAGTCAGTCCCCAAACGAGGCCTTAACAAAAGATTTGATATGAAAGATATGGGGGTTGCAGATGTTATACTAGGAATGAAAATTACTAAAACATCTGACGGATATGCATTGTCTCAATCATATTATATTGAGAAAATTCTTGGTAAATTTATCAAGGATGATATGTATTTAGTTAGAACACCTGTAGACATCAGTCATTATTTATCGAAAAATAAAGGTGATGCGGTGTCTCAGTTAAAATACTCCCAAATCATTGGAAGCCTAATGTACCTAATGAATTATACTCGTCTTGACATAGCTTATGCAGTCAGTAAATTGAGTAGGTACACTAGTAATCCTGAAGAAGACCATTGAAAAACGATCATTCGGGTTCTTAGATATCTAAGATTTACTCGTGATCATGGTTTGAACTTTTCTTGATATCCAGCAGTACTCGAAGATTATTGTGATGCCAATTAGATATCGGATACTAAAGATTCAAAATCCACTAGTGGATATGTCTTTACTTTGGGAGGTGCTGCTGTTTCTTGGAAATCCACGAAACAAACATGTATTGCATGATCCACAATGGAATCCGAGTTCATTGCTTTAGACAAAGCAAGAGAAGAAGCAGAATGGCTTCGTCATTTCTTAGAAGACATTCCAATGTGGCCTAAACCTATGCCAGCTATTTACATTCATTGTGATAGTTAATCTGTAATAGGCAGTGCACAGAATCATATGTATAATGGTAAGTCACGACACATTCGTCGTCGACATAATACCGTAAGGCAATTGCTCTCAAATGGAATAGTCTCAATAGATTATATAAAATCTAAAGAGAATATTGCGGATCCGTTAACAAAAGGTTTGACAAAAGAGCAAGTGTATAGTTCATCAAAGGGGATGGAATTAAAGCCTATTACATAAGAGTCATTATAATGGTAACCTTACTTATATGATTGGAGATCCCAAGAACTAAGTTCAAAGGGACAACTAAGTTATGTGTGGCTTGCCAGAAATCACAAAGGGATTAAAATTCCCTATCCATTCCTATGGTGAGAGTGATATCTGCAACATATGTTGTCTGCAGGGGTATAAGGATAAGCTTTGCATTTACTGATTACTTATATCTTGATTTAGGCATAAAAATCAAGACAAGTATAACGAGATACTCACAATAAGAATCACCTATATGAGTGTTGAATTGGGGCCGGTTCTATGAGAATGAAGAGGCTAAATTCTCTAGAAACACTTATGAAAACTAGGAGTGTTCAAGGCCAAAATGAACACAACAGTGAGAACCACGATGTGTTAAAAGATATTTTGTGTGAAATCTATTGTCTTGGCTTACACAAATAGCTGAATAATTCAAGGCATCGCGTTCATTGGTTAGCTAGTAAGTCCGATAGGTTATCACTAGGGAAGGTTCAAGGCCGAAAGCTACCTATCCTGATACAAGATATTTTTGATTTATACTCTTTCGACAAATTCTGCATATTGTTACATTTCCGTTGTCATCAAATTCCATTCATGTGGGGGATTGTTAGAAATATTTTGAAAATTCTGGGAAAAACAGAATTTTTATTAAACTTTTGGTCCAATTTTTAGGTGGGACCCATGCGTCGATTTTCGTGGGTTAAAGTGGTAACGTGTTCTATGCCGCGTTGTGATTCACGTGGTATATTTAGTTGCTCAAAACCATTATCGAGTAAATGAGAAATTGAAATCAAAGTGTGCTCCATGGAAATGGAGTTTTGGTGGAAAATCCATAAAGGTTTGAAAAATGGCTTGTCAAGCATTGATTTGGTGGGAAGTTTTGAGTGGGTTTATAAGGCATGAGATTGGAACTTGGGGTGTGTCCTAAGGGGTACCCAAGTTTTGTAGAGAGGGAGGTTATGGGCAAAATGGGTTAGACCCATTGAATCCAAAAATCACCACGTGCACGCCCCGCCGTCCGTCCGTCTGTCCGGGCGGGCTGGGCTTGGGCGCAGGTGCGTAGTGTGAGGTTGGGTTGGGCTTGTCCGGCCCAATACTAATCTTTTTGGGCAAAAAACATTTGAGTTTATTTTATTTATTTTGAAGTAAAATCTGTCCGTTTTTATTTCAAAATTCTGGTTGGAAATTAAATTCAAATTTTTGGTTTGCACCTCTTCAGAAATTTTGCACAATTTCGGATCTGTCCTAACCGAATCTGTTCAAATTCAAATCCACCCAAAACAGGTTTTTGAATTGCTTGAAATTCAAACCAAACAGTGCCTACAGATTTTGTATCTGTTTAATTTAAATTGAACAGGTATTGTACCCGTTTAATTCAAAACTAGCAACCACTAAACCACCACTTCACCTATATAAATAGGTAGTCCCTCATTAGGTTTTTTACATCAATTTTCGTACTTCCCCTCTGCTAAAATTCTCTGCATTTTGCTGTATATAATTTCTGTGAGAAAGAGTGTAAACACTTAGTGTGTTTGTTGGGCAAACAATTGTAGTGCTGCTATTGTTTGTTGTTGATCATTTCATCCTGGGATATAGACGTCCACATTCTGAAAGCACCGTGGAGAGGACGAATCTGTCTTAAGGACACAGTATCTAACATTGGACTTGATTAGATTATTATTCAAAGAAATTAATCAAGTAAGTTAATACTTTTCCTGTTTTATTTATATTTATTTAAATCAAATTTATGATTTTGTTTTTGTAACAAAACAAAAATATTTATTTTATTTGTTGGTTTGATTTTTGTAATCAAACATTCTCTCTCCTTTTCTATTTTTCTTTTGTATTCTGTTTATCGTTTAATATCCAAACAGAATTAAGTTATTTAAGTACAATAAAGATTACCCAACAAATTGTTGGCAGCACAAAACTCAAAACCAACTTGAGCAAGTAAAGTGTCCAGAAAGTGTCCAAAATTTTCACCTTTTCATCAAATATAAACAAATTTTATGGGGTGTATTTGTAATTTATTCATAAAATTATTTAAAAAGTTAAAAAGTGAGAAAAGAAATACAAAAATAATATAATTTTTATTCTCTTTATTTTTTAATACGTTTGTTAATAAAAATAAAAAATCATTTTTAAACACTTTAAGTTTTTTCATATTATATTTTAATTAAAAAAATTAAAAATTATTAAAAAAGTCACCGTCCAAACAGACGCATAGCAACATTTCGCTGCTACCCGCAACAATATAAATTCAATGCATCATTCCTTAATTGTTTGGTGCACAAAACTCAAAACAAGCTTCAGGAAGTAAATTGTCCTTAATTTCCACTCTTTCATCAAATATAAGAAAAAATGGCCACAAATAATCAGTGTAATGTGGCAGTGATTGATCTAGAAGACTTTCCAGGGCAATCGAGGAAGATGATAGAGGCATGTGAGGAATTGGGTTGTTTCAGGATCACCAACCACCATCAATTCCTCCCTCCAACATTGTCGGTGGAGATGAAGGCGGTGATTCGGTCACTCTTCGACCTTCCGGTCGAAATCAAACGGCGGAACACCGACGTCATCTCCGGCAGTGGGTACAAGGCACCTAGCCAAATAAATCCTCATTATGAGGCCTTTGGCCTTTATGATATAGCCTCTCATGAAGCTGTTAATGACTTTTGTTCTCTCTTAAATGCCTCTCCTCACCAAAGGTTTGTTGTTAGCTCTTTCTTTCTTCTTAGTTCAGTTTTAATTTGTTTATTCTATTCAAATTACGCAGTAAAATTAAAAAATTTGTTACATATATAATAACTGAAATAATAGAGACTAATATAACAATTGAGTTTGGTATTTACCCTGAGTTTATATTTTCTTATATATAAAGTGATTAATGAACAATCAATTTCTTCAACTTGTAACTTCTGAACAAAGTTGTTAAAATCGAAATCTTAAGTGAGATTGTTGGAAAGGACTTGCGGATCAGAAGGTAGAATTAGATTGAGAATCATAAGATTATACTTTCAATGCAAAATAAAATAAAAAATTATCAATAATGATAATGTTTGTTAAATAATTTTAAAAACGTTAAATCTTTTTATTATATAATTCATGTTTTATGTAACTACAAATTAGAGGAGATGATTGGAGAAGGAATTTATAGTCAAATTTCTTACATTGATATACATACATACATATTATCATATTAGAAGAATTAAATAACAATACATATATAATACATTTTTTGGTGCAATTCTACACTATTTTATGATTAGGATCTCACTTTAAGATCCTATTGAATTTAATTCACAATACGATCCTAATCGTTTGACTCAATTAAGGTCATAAAATAATAAAATCCTATGATTTGGATTGAGATTCTGATAACCATTGCTACTGAATAGACATTAGAACTTGAACTTATACATTGTAGTTTTAATTATTGTTATTATTATTATTTGTTTTTCAAGTGTACATTGACAAAATCTAAATATTAAAGTTTTACACCTTTTTTTTTTCTGTTCTTTCGAATATTCTAAATGTTGTTCCTATTAATTGTACAAATTTGATTGTGATTAACCAAAATTTCTTTTTGATAATTGAGAAGTCTTTCCTGCATACATAAATGTGTCATATTTGTTTCCATTTGTTTTATGATCAAATGTTTTAAAATGGTTAAGGCGCTCGTAGTAATTCATTTAAGTGGGAAAAATAATTTTTGAGAAGCTGAGGTGGAGCAAAGCGAGCTTCTATTTACACCATGTTTTCGCCTCTTTACCCCCATTATTTATTATTTATTTTTTATTGTGATTTTACCTCTTACCAAATTTCATTTTGAACAAAAATCTAAAAATTCAAAATGCAAAATTCTCTATACACCTACTTCTCAACCACTGGCCACCACCTTTCTCTACCCTTCACCACTTGCTGCCATCCTTTTCAAATCATCGACCACTAGCATCTCATCTCATCTCTCCATTTCTTCGACTACCGCCACTACCACCCTTAAACCCCTTACCATTCAGATTCGTCACCCCGACACACCCCACCACCTCTCCTTCCCATCCCACAATCTCTGCTACCCCCCTTCCACCATTTGCAAAACCCTAGGCACCACCCGTATCGCCACCTTAAAACTCTATATCTAAAAAGAACAATGATATAGAATTCTAAAAATAGAGTTTTAATATGAACTCTAGTAATGTGGTAAAGTAAAAAAAAAATATATATATATATATATATAAGTTAAAACATCACATTACATGATGAGACTAACCATTAATTCTATCTTTAGAACTTTTTCTTTAGAATTCTTGAACATTTTTCATCTTGAAAAAACGAGATGTTGGGAAGGAAGGAGAGAGAGAGAGAAAAGAAGATGATGGGGGTAAGGAAAAGATGTGTGATTTGACATGAGGATATACTTGGAACATTTATTTATTTATATATATATACATAATCCGTAGGAGGATAAGAGGAGAATAGGGAAATAAGAAACTAGCTGGGCCCGTCCTAAGTTTTTGAGATTTATGGTGAAATAATTTTTTGGAGGCCGGTTAGATATTCATAAAAAATAATAATAATAATAATTTAGTTTGGTTTAGAATTTTCAAAAATAATTTTCTAAATTTGCAATTCGTATTTTTTAATATTTTTTGGTATTTGGTAATTTTTTTTAGGAAAATTGATCAATAAGTCTCATATTTTAGACTTGTGATCTATATAGTTTCATATTTTTTTCTTGTGATTCATCTAATCATTTTCGATATGTAATGACTTATTTACCCGCCACATTGAAGTGACACATTTAGAAAAAGTACACTATGGAGTTTTTTAGTGTCACATCATACCCGTCACGTTGGAGTGTCAGATTTGGAAAAAGTACACTAAAGAATTTTTAATTTTTTTTCGAGTGTTACATCATATATGTTACACGTTACGTTGGAGTGACACATGTCACATTTGAAAAAAATATACTAAAAAATTTATATTTTTTTGAGGTGTCATATCATACTCTGTACGTTGTCACATTTGAAAAATTATACTAAGGAGCTTTTATTTTTTTTAGTATCACATCATACCAATTACGTTGTCACATTTGAAAAAAGTATACCAAGGAGTTTTTATTTTTTTTAGAGTGTCGCATCATACCCGCCACGTTGTCACATTTGAAAAAAAATACACGAATGAGTTTTTAATTTTTTTGGAGTAAAAGTCTTGGAGTGTCACATCATACCTGCCACGTTGTCACATTTGAAAAAAGTACACTAAGGAGTTTTTAATTTTTTTGGAGTGTCACATCATTAGAGTGTTACATTAATACATGTCACATTGAAGTATCACATCATACATGTTACATTAATAAAAGAGTATAGTTGTCACCAAAATACTACCAAAATAAAAAATAAGACTACACAAAAAAAATCTCCATTAATAGGACTTAATAGATCAATAGAAAAAATTTAGAACTAATTGGAGTACTTGTCTGAGAGATGGGATTTATTGGTAAATATCCATTTTTTTTAAAAAAAAATCACAAATATTATACCTTTTAAGTGTATCTAGATTAGGTGTATTTACAAAATAATAAAAAAAAATTGCTTTAAATAATAAAAAATTAACTAAAAAAACACATAATTAGGCTATAAAAAAAAAAAAAAAAAAGGCCAAAAAGATGTGAGGTAAAGACTAATACATATACATATATCTTATATTTTATTTTTTCAATTGGGCTAACAACTAACCCTTAGAATTTTTTTTTTAATTGGCCTTTTTTTATCAATTAGGCTAAACAGAATTTTTTGGAGCCGTTTAAACTGACCTCAATTAATAAAATAGTATTGGACCATTTTTAATATAATACAAAACTAATGAATTAGAATCCTTTTTTTGAACCTAATTTTTGGGGTCCTAGGCACAAGCCTTATTAGCCTTAGCCCAGGTCAGCCCTTGGTCATAAACCCAGGCATCGTGCTTGTTAAGGGAGTATTTTATCCACTAGGCCAAGCCATTGGTCATAAACTTGGGACATTGAGGGGTTTAAAATGACAATAAAATTTAAAATTTTTTTAATTGAGTGTAATGAAAATGTGGGTATAATGAGAGAGAAAATATCGTGTACATATAAGCTTGGATGAGCAAATCACTTTATTTGAATTTGATTCCTAATTTTGTATGAAACCTTGTTAAGGGAATGCCAAAACATTCCCCGTGAACCTCAAACAAGATGAGGGGAAAAATTTGAGAGGCAAAGGGTAAGAGTAAGGGCAATATTTTGCTTTTGCACATTTTGGGGCATACTTCTTTTTGTATTGCAATGTCTACCACGGAAGTTGTTTTCAATTCTCACCCTTTCTTGTTTGCAATTATTACTAGAGAAACCATACAGATGTATGCTCAAGCAATACACAAGTTGGCTATGGATATTGCTAGCAAGCTGGCTCAAGGTATGGGGTTGGCTAACTTTTCATTTGAGGGATGGCCTTGTCAATTTAGGATCAACAAATACAACTTCAGCCCTGAGACTGTAAACTCCTCCGGTGTGCAAATACACACCGATTCAGGGTTCCTCACCATACTTCAGGAGGATGAAAACGTTGGCGGTCTTGAAGTCATGGACAAGTCTGGCACATTCGTTGCAGTGGAGCCTTTGCCGGGAACTCTTCTTGTCAATCTCGGAGACACTGCTAAGGTGGGTAAATCTTGTTGAGATTTTCTCTTGTTTGATTGCATAGTTGCCTTTATTATTGTCCCACATTGGAAAAGCAACAAAACTTGAATGGGTTCATTTATTTCAAAGAATCCATTACGCGCAATGAGCCTAAAATGTGCGTTGTGTGATATTTTGCGCGCACACTTATTTTTTTATCAATTATTTACCTGAATATATTGATATGTTTTCAGGATTTGGATCTTTCGTTCAAATTTAGTGTCTCCATATCGTAGTATAATAAAACTATTAGCCGGTGGCACAGGCGATATGTGTGGTATGAGTCTTCTATGGGTCCAAGCCTTCCCACCTTTTCGTGTATTATATTTTTTCTCTTTTTAAAATGAAAACATTGCCACGTGGCATGTGAATAGTAAAAGTTTCACTATACCAATTGAGGCCTTTACTTAATAATAATAATAGTACTAGCTGATGACACATCTGATGCGTGTGTAAGTAAAAATAAAAATAAATAATAAAGAAATTAATATCATAATATATAAATTGCTTAAATAGCAAGTGTGCTCTTAATGAAATTCAATGTCTTAGATTTAAATATTGTGCTGCACTATAATAATTTTTTATTTTAACATATAAAAATCTACCAATTTATTTATTTATTTGGTGAGCCAACCAATTAATTAATTAATTAATTTAATGGAATTGACAAAGGCAGAAATTGATCTACTCTTTTAGGATGAAAAACGGCACCGTATGGATAAAAGATGAGCCTACTCTTCAAATTATTACGTTGCTTTATCTCAACCATTTAATCCTTTCCTATGGACACACCAAATCTGGACAAAGGATCCAGATCCATGTTTTTGGACCAATTGTTACAATAGTCAAATCTGTTGGATTGGGTTATGTATGTCTTTTTCATCAATAGATACTAAACAGTCTAAAATACATCAGTTTTTATTTGTTTTCAACGTATCAAAAAATCTTCTGTCTAAATAGTTATGATTAAGGGAAAGGATTTCGTGGGAGTTCTTCAATTCTAGGGACGACTTTCTTTGTAACCCAGCAGCAAAAGGTGTCTTTAGATACGTCTCAAAACCTGTTCCAAAAAAATTAGTTCTCATTGTGATAGATGTCAAATTTTAATTTGTCATCTATTCAATTATATGGGGGGCCTATCTCTTTTGCCACGACATTGTTAGGAGTCCAAATTGTGGGTGTCTAGCAATATTGAATTCACTTTTGCTCAAATACAGATTGTGCTGATATTTTTTTCCTGTGCTTGTTGGAATGTGAAAGGTATGGAGTAATGGGAGATTATGCAATGTGAAGCATAGAGTAGTATGCAAGGAACCAAGAACAAGAATGTCAATTGCTTCGTTTCTGTTGGGACCAAAGGAGGCAAAAGTGGAAGCCCCCGCAGAATTAGTGGATTTCTCACACCCGCGCTTGTATGTTCCTTTCTTTTACCTAGATTACAGAAATCTTCGAATCTCGAAAGAGTTACAAGCTGGTGAAGCTCTTGATTTTGTACGTGCCAACTCTGAAAAAGAACATGTGCCAAAGCTTAATAAAAGAAAGGATTGATGCACCATTTCTATTTACATGATAAGAAACTAGTGAAATTGAACTTTGGGGAGCTTAATTATATGGCTTCCTACTCAATAAACAATGTATTGAAGACTGATAGTTTATTAGATCCAAGTTGACCCTGTTCTAATTTTGAAAAGGGTTGAACTCAAACTTCAGCTATAATGTTGTTTTTGTATTGAAAACTTCAGCAATAGCTTGATTGGAATTATGTATTACAATAAGGCACTGGCTGACCTCGTGTTGGCTCAACTTACATAATTTGCTTACACTTTATTATATAATCTTTTGGTCGCATTTTATAAATCAATTTATAAGTTAGTTTATAAGTCAACAAATAAGTCGATGCTTAAATAAGATATAACCAATTTATTTCATTCAAATTCAATGGCAACTTGTGAAAATACGATGTAATATTACTTTTCAACGTGTTAGGATTGTATTTTTTTTCATATTTATTCTTATGTATCAATGTTTCTCTGAAAAAAAGGAAAATTTTCAGTTAAGTTCTAATTTTCTTATAAAAATACTATTAACTCATTTCTTAAAAAAAATACTATTAACTCATGATTCAATCCTATCAATATATCATTAATAATGACTTAATGGTATTTTAATGAAAAAGTATAACTTACTTGATATTTTTTCTCACACAAATAAGAAGAGAAACATCTCACCAATTGAGATTTAATGCTATATACATATTTGATCGAGGGTGAATATTCAGTATTTTCGGAATATGAATACGTGGTGTTTCATAAGTTTTTAATTGGTAGAGATGGACAGAGATTCACAATTTATGTTGGGGATGAGAGAACAACATAAGATTAAGTAATTAATAATTGACTTAAAGTATGACCACGTGATGTTTTGAAATTATTAAATAATTTCCTTGTAACGTCCTCAAAATAAACCCATAAATCATACATTCTTGACATGCTTAGATATAAAAGAATAAAGCATAATTACATATCATCAAAGTATTCATTACAAAATGTATTACATGTTGACAACAAAAGTAAATGCCCTTTAGGCTTACAACTTTCCAAGTCAATACTTGGTTACAAAAGAGAGTACTAACTCTACACAGAATAAGCCCTTGGCTTGATATACATGTAATATAACCAAAATAACAAAAGAGTCCAATAGGCTCAAGCCTCCCAAGTTACGTCCTTGGAGGTGGCATACTACCTGTACCTGAAAATGATGTCCCATATAGGGTGAACCAACGCCCAGTAGAGATATGCTAAACATAATATGAGTAATAACTAAAACATTAGCATTTGACAGATGTTTAACTCACATGAATAAATTCATAACCCATTTCAATTACGTGACAAATATGTCCATGTTTCATTTCATTTTCAATACTTATCCAATTTCTCAATTCATAATCCTGGTTCAGAACCTGGCCATATACTTTAAATGAGAATATATCTCATATCAATAACTCTTCCATTTCAACAATTTAAATGAGGTAACAACTCATATCAAAACACTTCCATAAGCCACAATAGATACACAGATTCGCTGTATCAATAACACATAAAACACTTCCATACTTCACAAATGATACACAGATTTGCTATATCAATAATTTAATAGATACACGTATTTGCTGTATCAATGGAATCCATCCCCTATCTCCTCCCACATAACTTCCAGTTTAGGAGTCCATCCCCTATCTTCCCCTAAACCGTGGAGTACATCCCCTATCTCCTCCTACACAATGCAATGTATATAAACACATATCATATACATAATCAATCAATACATAAATTCAATGTATTATTCCAACCGTCATATTCGATGACATATTCAATTGATTAGTTTTAGTTTGCCTAATCATCATGCATTGTCTACAACAATCAAGACTATCCTCCACCGATAGCCCAAAGCAGTTATTTTTAAACAGATAATAAATACCTTAACAGATATAAAGTCTCAACATTTTCAAAGTGAGCGATTAATAAATCCAACTCCACCATTCTAACTCATAATGAGCCAATTCTATTATTTCCAACTCAATTTCACATTTCCATAACAATTGTCATTAATTACACTAATGACCCAAATATACCCAAACATGACATTTTTTCCCTTTTTCTCAATATTGACCCAAAGGCTCAAATATTAACAACAACATCAATAATCTCCTTTTAAGACCCAAAATATACATATATGAGTCAAAAATAACAAAACCTCTCTTTTGAAAATAACACATTTTAAACCCTAACTTTCCAAATCAACCCATCTATACAAATAACTCAATGTCTATGTTAAAGCACATAAGAATGAGTAAAAATCCCTACCTCAAGAGATGAAACCCAATAGAGAAGATGAAGAAATCTCGAAGTGCTCCAAACCAAGAAATTTTCGGATCAAAAGATAGCTCTCGACAAACTCAACAACTTTTACAAAGGACCCAAGGTAGAAGATCAATAGATCTAGATGATATTGCAGAGAGAAGTTGAAACCCCAGAGAGAGAGGCTCTCAAATCTGGGTTTGGGAAAGTAAGAGAGAGAAAGAGAAATGAAAAAGTGATCCAAAAAGTGAAATCTCGGACTGATATAAAAGTCGCCCCGCTCGAGCGTGGAAACCCCCGCTCGAGCATCAGACACAGACTCACGCTCGAGCGTCAAAAGCACCGATCGAGCGTAGATTGCACACTTCCAGAAGTTTTGCAGACATGGTCCCCGCTCAAGCGTCAAACTCCCCGCTTGAGCGGAGTAACAAAATCAAAGGGTCACGCTCGAGCGTCAAAACTCCCGCTCGAGCGTTTGAAAACCTGCAGACAAAAGCACTAGGAGATGGAAAATCACGCTCGAGCGTCAACACGCCTGCTCGAGCGGATAAGCAACAACGAAGGGCCCGCTCAAGCGTCAAAAGCCCCGTTCGAGCGTGAAGGCCAAAATCTGGGCATCAACTCTAGGTTTCAAAACACAACCAACCTGTTTCAAACCTGCCCAACACAACCCAAGACTCAAATACAAAGAGTAAGGGAAAGAAATGAGAATGAGACAACAACACAACCACGGAACCAAGTCCGGAATACAATATACAAAGGAAAGGAAAACCGGGATCGCTATAACCTTCCCCCCTTAAAGAATTTCGTCCCCGAAATTAAGTACAAGTTTTCAAAAATAAGTTTTTCTCAATTCTCAACAACATTACAATTCATTACCCAACAACTTGATCCATTACCGGTCATTCCATCTCTATTCAAGAGGCATTTCACAATATATACACAATATGCATTATTAGCATGCTTTCCCTTGAAATCTACCAATTTCAATACATTTTTCACAATTCCATATCATATTCAATATTCATGATATGTTTCCACTTCTACAATACATTCAATATATGCAATGTTACGTTAAACTTCCATTTCAAGGCAAGTTCCAAAATACTTCCATAAATCCAAAACATATATGATGTTTTACAACTCAAGACATATTTAATGCTCTTAAAGTTCATCGATATTACAAAATCCCAATACATGGTTAAACATTTACAAACAAATCCGGATATTTTTCACAGACATCCACCTCACGTTCCCAAGTGGCTTCCTCCACTCCGTGATGTTGGGATTGTTAGTCTGCCCCAACACTTGGTATTGAATATTAGTCTGTTGGTATTAGGAGAGTAATTTACTTGTTTACCCTTTTCTCTTCTCCTTCTATCTCTGTCTGTCTCTGTTCTCAATATTATATCATTATTATTAATCCCACCTAATATATAAATTATAAATACTCAAAATTTCTAAAATTATGTCACATTATCAATTAGTATACTAATTAATATATTAATTAGTATATATATTATTATTCAATTAAGTTTATAGGATTGGACTCGATACTTTTTAACTTGTTTTTGTTAAATGAATTGCATTTGGCAATAATTTTTGAGCCAAGTACGACCTGGTTTAACCAAATTATTAATATATATATTTTTTATAAATTATATGTAAAATATGAATCTCTATATACAATTTATTTAATTTTATTTTTGTTTTGAGTAAAAAAATTACACTTACAATGAAAATATACTTACCAAGCTTTGAACTTTGAATGTAATGAACGAAACTAATATTTATTGTAACTTAACTACGATGTTATTGATTTTTTATTTTATAATTTTTTTATTTGAAGCTATTTATTTTTTATGTTATAAAATTTATTTTTTATTCAAGTTTGGGAAGACTAAATAAGTGCACTTTTTGACTTTTCTTGTATTATGTATAGAAAAAATAGAGAGGAGATGTTGATTGATGTGACTCAAAAAAGATAAAAAAATAAAATAAGTGCACTTTTTTAGTTTAGCCAAACTTGACCTAATATATGAGTTCATTGAACGTGTTCGGGACTGGAATGGAATTTTAGTATCCGGTATGTGATAGATTTTTAAGCTTGGCCAGTCATTCTTGGGCACAAAATTTCTTTATTTTTTTAGTGTGGGTCTAGCCCAAACTCCACTCGTCAATGTCTCATGTTTAATTGAACTTTTAAAAAATAAATATAAATTAACTTGATAAAACTAAACACACACAAAAAAAAGAAATTAAAATTATTTTTTTTTTCAAAAAAATAAAATAATATAAGTTTAGGACTTTTGCACCTACAATTATTTTTTTCTCCCAAAACTTGTCTTTTCTTATACTTTTGTTGTCATATGTCTAAAAAAAAGGGGGAAATTTTATGGGCTGTGTGTATCATTTCTCACCAATTTTGAGATCTTTGGATATAATATATTGTGGTATTAGTTATAATTCATTATAATACTAATTATGATATTATTTTAGTTATAATTCAATAATTTTTTTTTATTATACTTTATGTGTTGTTTGGTTATAACTCAATTTTTTTAAAATTATTTTTGTTGATATAGTATATTAAGATATATTAGGATATTATTTGTACCTATCTGTTATAGTATATTCTCTGTATATACTTATCTGCTCTCCTATATAAAGGAGTGTGTACCTATTTATTAATATACATTGAATATAAAGAGTTCTCTTTTCTTTTCTCTTTTTACTTTCATAACATGGTATCAGAGCCTAGAGTTTTTTCCTAGCCTCTTCTTCTTCTTCATCATCACGTTTTTTTTTTTTATCTAGCAGATTACTTCCGGCTCACGTTGGTTTCTACGTATCTAGTTCCTTCTTGTTTCAAAGATTGAGCCGCGTGTTTCTGACGTCAGCCCTGGTGCACTGCTGCTGCTCTTCTTGCTAACGTGTGCCGTACACGCTGACATTATCTCCTTGCTGTGACATCAGCTCTAGTTGACCAGATTGGTCAACCCACTTTGACCAGCCGTTTCGTGCCTTTCTGGGTGTGTTTTTGGTCCGTTCAGCCATATCCATACTGTTTTCGGCCTCCTGAATCTGCTGGCGTGTTCTGTTTTGGCAAAATTAGCCTTTACAAAGCACCTTCTTCTTATTTTTGCCCTGATTGAGCATCATGGATCGTTCTGACAACATTCATTCCGTCGCTGTTACACTTGATGGGTCCAACTATGTTCTCTGGGCTCAAGCTCTCTTTGGATTCATCAAAGGGAAGCGGCTTTGGCGTATTATTATTGGTGCTCTTTCTAAACCTGTCCAGGAAGAAAAATAGGCTGCATCTACTTTCGATGAGCGTCTTGATGAATGGGAAGGAAAGAACTACCAGATTATCACATGGTTTCGGGCTACTTCTGTTCCTTCCTGAAAGATTTAGTTTTGCTTAGCTATTTCCTCAGCTTGGAAATTTCTCATGATCCTTCTGGTTACTTTCTAACACAAGCCAAGTATATCTCTGATCTCTTGGCTCGTGTTGGTCTTACCGATTGCAAGATTGCTACTAGTCCAGTTGATCTTCAGACTCGTCTCACACCTCTTGATAGTTACCTATTATCTGATGCTACGTTATATCGTCAGCTAGTTGTTAATCTTGTCTATCTCACGGTTACTCGTCCAGACATTGCCTATGCTGTTCACATTGTCAGTCAGTTCATGGTTGCTCCTTGCTCTCTGCACTATGATGCTCTAGTTCGCATTTTGTGCTATCTAAAAGGCATTATGTTTCATGGTCTTCACTATTCAACACACTATTCTCTACAACTACATGCATTTTTTAATGCCGATTGGGCCGGGGATCCTATTGACTGCCGCTCTACTACAGAGTTCTACTTCTTCTTGGGTGATTCTCTTATTGCCTGGCGTAGCAAGAATCAAACTATTGTTGCTCGTTATAGTACTGAGGCTGAGTATCGTGCTCTTGCGGATACTACTCAAGAGCTTGTGTGGCTTTGTTGGCTTCTTACTGTTATGGGAATTCCCCATCCTGCTGCCACTGCCCTCTATTGTGACAATTAAAATGCTATTCAGATTTCACATAATGATGTCTTCCATGATCGCACCAAACATATTGAGATTGATTGTCACTTCATCCGGTAACACGTTACTAGTGGCACTGTTCGTCTTATCTTTGTTACTTCTGCCGATCAGATAGCTGACATTTTCACCAAGGCTCATCCTCCAGGACGATTTTCTGATTTACTTTCCAAGCTCAACTTGATATTTGCTTTACCACCTTGAGTTTGAAGGGGGTGTTATCTAGTATATTAAGATATATTAGGATATATTAAGTTCAGTTCTACCATTCATGACTTTGGCTTCTCCTCCAGTGCTTATGATTCTGCCTTGTTTATACGTCAGATAGAGCGTGGCATTATTATTCTTCTTCTCTATGTGGATGATATGATCATCACTAGCGATGACACAGTGGGTATCTTTCATCTCAAACTGGTGATTGAGGAACTGTTTGAGACTAGAGATACCCACTGTGTCATCGCTAGTGATGATCATATCATCCACATAGAGAAGAAGAATAATAATGCCACGCTTTGTCTGATGTATAAACAAGGCAGAATCATAAGCAATGGAGGAGAAGCCCAAGTCATGAATGGTAGAACTGAACTTGGCAAATCAGGCACGAGGAGCTTGTTTCAAACCATATAAAGCACGACGAAGTTTGCAAACTTTGATGGATGGAACAGAGGAACCAAGTGGAGGTTGCATATAAACTTCCTTAGTGAGATCACCATTGAGAAAGGCGTTTTTGACATCCATCTAAGAAAGACTCCAGTGGTGAGCAGCAGCAACTGCTAATAAGCCACGAACTGAAGTAAGACGAGCAACATGAGCAAATGTTTTCTCATAGTCAATCCCATACTCTTGAGTGAATCCCTGGGCAACAAGACAAGCTTTGTAATGTTCAATGGAACCATCAGAATGGGTTTTGATCTTATAAAACCATTTATAACTAATGGTAGTCTTGCCAGGAAGAAGATTAACCACGTTCCAGGTATGAGTTTTATCCAAAGCCTGCAGTTCATTAGTTATAGCTTGCTGCCAAAGAGAGTTAGAACAAGCCTCACGATAGGAAGTAGGTTCATGAGTGGAAACAGCAGTGGAACCAACAATATAATCACAGAAAAGAACAGAAGGTTGTTTTACCTGAGTGGAATGACGATCTGCTAGAGGAGATGGTGGTGGGGAGGGAGAAAGCTCCTTTATCTGCTCTCCTATATAAAGAAGTGTGTACTTGTTCATTAATATATATTGAATACAAAGAGTTATCTTTTCTCTTCTCTTTCTACCCTCATAACAATTTTAAATTATGACTTCTACAGTGTTGAGTTATACTATTTGTTATAATCAGAGTCACAAATAGTATAACTTACATAGAGTGTGTACCATATCATTACCCCTAAAAAAATGACAATAATTTAGGCACAAATAATGTTTGGGAAGAAAAAGTTTTGGCTTTTTTTTGACTAAAATAGTATTAAAAGACAAAATAGACTAAAATAGTCAATAAGATAAAATGTCACATTAAACTCATAATTATTTTTTTCCTCACAAATATCACATTCAACTATAAAAAAATCCAACTCTCTTTTCAAATATAACTATTTTAACTTCCTAAAATAACTAAAATCTAAAATAATTTACTAAAATAACAAACTTTCCAAACACCTCGTTGTAAACCAAACCAAACCAAACCAAACCAAAAATAGAGTGTTGACATTTTGCTTCCCACAAAAATTTATTCAAAGCATCTTTTAAAATTGTTGGTCGCAAAGTACCCATAACCATAATTTCTAATCATCATCATCATCCTAAATAAGAAAACATGGCTAGAAAGAGTCTCTGTAATGTCCCTGTAATTGATCTTGAAGACTTTCCAAGTCAGTCAAAGAAAATGACAACAGACATGTGAGGAATTTGGTTGTTTTAGGATCATTAACTGCCATCAATTCCTGCCTTCAATACTTAATGGAGCTTCCGGCAGAAATTAAGCGGCAGAACAAGGACGTGATACGCAGCAGTGGGAACCTGCCCAATTTAATCCTTTATTTGAGGCCTTAAGCCTATATGACATGGCCTTTGCTCAAGCTGTTGATGCCTTTTGTACTCAGTTGGATGCCACTCCTCTCCAAAGGTAGGTTTCTTTCCACAAGTACTATGTGGTAGGAAAAATTTTCAAAACCTCTGGATTTTATTAGGATATCAGTAATTCGAATCTCTCTACTTGTATATAGTTTTTTTTATTTTTTGTGTATATGTTAGGACCTTTTTATGTAAGAATTTATTTTTAATTGGGCTGTCATTGATTATGTTTCATTTTGATTTGTGAAAAAACGAATTGAAATGATTCAGACAAATTGACTGGTATGAGTCCGCATTGTTAGAAATGGTTGGAAAAATTATGGGTAAAACCAGAATTTTTTCTTAAGTTTGGTCTATTTTTTAGGTGAGCCCCGTGCGTCGATTTTCGCGGGTTAAAGTGGTAACGCGTTATATGCCGCGTTGTGATTCACGTGGTATATTTGGCTGCGCAAAACCATTATCGAGTGAATGAGAAATTGAAGTCAAAGTGTGCTCCATGAAAATGGAGTTTTAGTGGAAAATCCTTAAAGGTTGAAAAATGGCTTGTCCCACATTAATTTGGTGGGAAGTTTTGAGTGGGTTTATAAGGTATGGGATTGGAGCTTGGGGTGTGCTCCAAGGGGTACCCAAGTTTTGTAGAGAGGGAGGTTATGGGCAAAATGGGCTAGACCCATTGGACCCAAAATCACCACGAGCGCCGCCGTCCGTTCGTCCGGTTGGGTGGGCTGAGCTTGGGCTTCAGCGTAGGTGTGTGATTGGGTTGGGCTTGTTCGGCCCAATACTAATATTTTTGGGGCAAAAACATTTGAGTTTATTTTATTCATTTGGAAATAAAATCTGTCCGTTTTTATTTCAAAATTCTGGGTTGAAATTAAATTCAAATTTTGTAATGCACCTCTCTACAAAATTCTGTCCAAACCGAATACAGATTTCAAATCTGTTTAATTTTCAAATTCAAACAGATTCGATTATCTGTCCAATTCAAAACCCAATAGGTTCAGTACCTGTTCAAACAGGTTTGCATCTGTTTAATTCAAAACCAGCAACTACCAATCCATCTATAAATAGGCAGCCTTCATTTGATAAATTCATTCATTATTTTTTGTCCATCCTTGCTGCAATTTTATCTCTGCATTTTGCTGCATTTTTTCTATTATTTTTCTGAGAGAAAGAGTGTATACACTAAGTGCGTTCGTTGAACAAATAAATTGTAGTGCTGCATTTATTTGTTGTTGATCATTTCATCTTGGGAGATAGACGTCCACATTCTGAAAGCACCGTGGAGTTGATGAATCTGTCTTAAGGACACAGTGTCGAACACTGGACTTGATCAGATTATTATTCGAAGAAATTAATCAAGTAAGTTGGTTAATTTATTTTCTGTTTTATTTGTTTATTTAAATTAGATTTTCATTTTGTTTTAGTAACAAAATAAAATATGTTTTTATTTATTTAATTTTTTATTTCTAGTTTGATTTTTGTAATCAAACATTTTCTCTCATTTCCTTTATTTCTTTTATATTCTAGTTGTTGTTAAGTACACAACATAATTTAATTTATTTAAATACAGTAAAGATTGTCCAACACGCATTAATCTTGTGATCTAAAAAGTTTTAGGCTATGGTCCATCTTAGTAGATTTATTATAGGCCTGTGGTATAGAGGTGCAAGGCTTGTTTGGATTATTTGGGTTCTTTAATGGAAGGGCTCAATAACTATTTATTTAGGCTCGGTTCTCTCTTCTATCCTATTAGGATTTACCAATATCTATATATATGTAAATCAAGAGGTGTTAGTTCCATTGAAAAACAATGTGAAAGATACAGGAGGAGGGGAAGAGCTGGTGCTAAGGTTTTTCGATTGTGAATATCATATTCTTTCAAGAAAGCAAAACTCAAGATAATGGCAGAATCAAATAGTATGTATCTAAATTTATATTTTAGTAGTTAATTATATTCATAATGTTTTAATTTCTTATATATAAACCCTATAATCTTACATAACTCCAACTTTGGGAGTTTTTTTTTTTTTTTAATTATGTTGTGTAAAGTTGTAGTTCTAATCACACAATAAATCAGTAAACAATAAGAACAATTACACACAAATACCAAATATATACATGGTTCAACGATATGCCTAAATTCACAGAGGAAAAAAAGAACGAAAATCCACTATACGCAATAAGAATTGCAAAAAAAAAAAAAAAAGAAAAAAGAAAAGAAATAAAGAAATAAAGAAATAAAACTAAATCCCTCCATGATTCTTTGTTTTTGTTTTTGTTTTTGGCTATAAACTGAGGCCAATAGTCTCCATAAAAGACCCCTTACAGTATTCTGAATGTACAGTAAATATAAGATACCTCACAATAAATTTTATATGTATATATATATATATGTTGTAGTTGATTTTCATCATTATAATTGTAAATGATTGGGTTTCATTGTAATATCATTTATGAATTAAATAAAAAAGTGTGAAATAGAAAAAAAACGACATTAGTTTTAGAGACAAAATTAAAATTAACAAAAGGGTTTATTACATTTTCTACTTCTAAACTACCACTAAATTGTCTACTTAATTTTTGAACTATCAATTGAGTTTACTCACTCTCTAAGTATATAAATCAAAGTCTATTTAGTCTCTAAATTATCGATTGAATCAATTTAGTGTTATAAATTAGGGAAAATTGATGAAAAATCCACTCTAGCAATTGTCTAAGGTATAAAGTCCAGTTATTTTTTTCTTTTTTTTGGTTGGTGAGAGGTCCACACTTTATGAAATAATTTCATGAGAAATCTTAGAAGACATTTTGTTTTCAATTTTACCCCTTGGCTTTTTTTATTTGTTTGACTTTTTGGTGACCATTTGTTGAAATTTATATCTATCTGTTCAATTTTTTTGTCTATCTGTTGAAATTTATCTATCTGTTCAAATTTTTTGTCTATCTATTCAATTATTTTTGTCTATCTCTTCATTTTTTCTATGTAAATTTTCTATCTGTTCAAATTTTTCTGTGCAAGTTTTTTATTTGTCCAAATTTTATCTGTCCAAATTTTACCTATCCAATTTTTTATCTATTCAATATTTTTATCTATACAAATTTTCTATCCAAATTTTATCTGTAAAAATTTTCATCTATATAATTTTGATATGTACAAATTTTGTAGAGCAATTAAAGATCTGTTCAAATTTTGATCTTACTATTTTATCTGTTGAATTTGTTGACCTACTCGGTCACCTTTTATATATAATCTGTTGAACTTACTCTCTCTCTTTGTGTGAAACCAAACATATATGAATCTATTGAACCTATCTATCTGTTAAGCCTATATATCTGCAATCTATTTCTTCAACATCAACAACAACATAACAACAGTCAATAAATTAAAAAAAAAAAAAAAACACATCAAATGTATCCAGATCTGGATTGAACAGTTTCAAATCCAAAGCACCAAAAACATAAAAATAAATAAACAAATCAAATGTATATATAAAATGTAATATATATATATATATGAACTTCTTATTCTGCAATGAAGATATAGACTAATTAGAATAGTAAGTTCTACTGTTGCTTTTGTATTCTTATATATAAATGGACCAAAGCCTCATCCACCTCCACTATAAACTCCTGTTTTAACAATGAAACCAATATATATATATATATATAGAATAGTAAGCTTTACTATTGCCTTTGTGTTCTTATATATAAATGGACCTAAGCCTCATCCACTTCCACTGTAACTGTGACTCTTGTTTTAACACTGATTATCACTCTATCTTTATCCAATGCCAATTACTATCTCTCACTAAAACTTACCAACTCAAACAACAACAATAATAGATCCGAGATCGAAGAGAGCATATCGGAGATAATAGATTTGTTTCAGATCTGGGACCATCGACAGTTGAGACAACCAGAGTGGTATTGGAGGGAGGCGAAAGGACGGTGATGATGGTGTCGGATATGAACAGAAAGAGAGTTGAGAGAGAAGAGAGCGGCGATTAAGATGATGACGGTAGTGTTGGGGGTGGTGTTGGAAATGATGGTGTCAGAATGGTGGCGGTGGTGTTGGAGATAAAGAGAGAGAGAGAGTTTGATTTTCTAAAGAGAGAGAAGAGAGATTTGGGGTTTTCTTTTTCCACTGTATAACCTAAATATATATACATGAGTAATTTGATCATTTTATATGAGTTTGTCTTTATAGTCTAGATAAAGCATTTTAGAGTGTGGACCTTTAGACAAAATTGGATTTATGAATCGAGTGCCCTATAAATTATCCTATCTAATTAAGATTTTATTTTAAAAAAATCTTAAACTTTGATTTAATGATTGAAAAGTAGGTGTCAGTTCTTATGGAGAATTTCCTTTATAAAAATAAAGGTGAATATTTATAGTGTTTTTTCATTTATTTTTTACAATGACTACTTACTTGTCCTTCTCTAGTATTATATGTCGGATTTCGTTTATAATTTTTTATTGATTGTCTTTAAATTTTTCGCTAAGTATTTTTTTATAACGTAATTAATATATTATTTTGTTCTATTATTTTTTTCTAGCAAACTGTCATTATTTAAATTATCTAATTCTATTTTTTCAATAAATCTAATACTCGCATATAATTTCATTGGATAAGATTGAGAAACTAGACTGTAGTACTATTTGTATTTTAAGCAAACCTCAAGGGGTATATTTGTAATTTATCCAAAAAATTATTTAAAAAGTTAAAAATTGAGAAAAATCATATAAAAAAATATTGGTTGCAATTTTTTGAATCAATTTTTTTTTGTTTTTAGTGAATATTTTGAAACTTTTAAGCAATTTCTTTTCTTTTTTTTTTAGATGAATCTTACTTATTTGTATCTCAAAAGTAAAAATATTTGTAAAAAATCAATAAATACACAAGAATATAAAAAATTGTACTTATTTTATATATATATATATATATTTTTGTATTTTTGGTATTTAGTGAATTTTTTAAAGATTTTTTTCACAAATATTATACGTTTTAAGTGTATCTATATAAGGTGTATCTAAAAACTAAAAAAATTTCTTAAAATATTAAAAAAATTTAGTAAAAACAAAAAAACTTAGAAAATAAAAAAATTTCAATTTTCTGAAAAGTGAATCCTGAGTTTTAAAATCAAACAAGCTGATTTTTTTTTTAATTCTCTATTTTTTGGTACGTTTATTAATAAAAAATAAAAATTATTTTTAAACACTTTAAGTTTTTTCATATTAAATTTTAATTAAAAATTACTAAAAATGTCACTTTGCAAACAAGCCCATAACATAAAAAGACATTTCGGTTCCGTTTGGGATACACATCTGGGCTAAAATAGGGAGAATTCTATTTCTACACATCGAATTAGCTCAGGGCACATCTTGTCTCAATATACACACCTACTAATTTGATTATTAATTAATTTTCTCAATCTACACACTTAAAATTACAATTATACCATTCACTTATAACTATTATACACACACCACTAATCCTTCTTGCCACATACTTTTGATTGACCCTACTTCTACATTTGTAGACCCACCCATGCCCTTCATTAAAGACTTGCATAGAAGATTTCAATTGAACCTCTATTAAAAATCCTCCAAAATAGTATTGAAAATAAGACATTTTTCCATTTCCTCATTATTTTTGGATCTATGTTTACTCAATTGGCATACAATATTCAATTTTGTTCTTGTGATTTATGGTTTGGGACTTTCGACACTGATTTTCCCAAACAATAGAGTTAATTTGGAAATTAACTTCCGAATAAATGGTATTAGTTCGACTAATTACTTAACGAGACCCAATTCAAAGTAAAGAGAGCGACAAGAAAACTGAAAAACTAGTAATAGAAACCAGAGAGAGAGAGAGAGAGAAATAGAGTAATAAGGAAAGAAAGATAGAAGAAGTAAATGGCGTTCAACAGCTTGGTTGTATTAATAGTGACGAACATATCAGCAGATGTATGGCAATACATAGCATGTTTTCCAGAGAGGATAAACAGCGATCAGCTGTTAGAATGAAAAATTAGGGTTTAATTTTTTTTAACTCGAAAGGTATATATTAAGATTTTTTTGTTTTTAAAAGATGTGTAGAGAAAAAATTTTCATATAATATTATGGGTGTTACTAAATATCTATTATAGTCATTTTTATTTAAGATATAATTGTCATTAAATTAATATTTTATTAAATGGATGTCCTGAGTTAATTAAGTGTGTAGAAATAGAATTTCCTCTAAAATAGCCATATAAGACAAAATTCACTATTTTAACCAAATAAGATAAAATATCATCTCCAACTTATAATTATTTTATTTTTTCTCATATAAAAATTTAAAATACTAAAAAACCTACCCAAAAAAAACTTTTTAACTCCATAAAAAACCAACAAATCAAAAAGTCAATCAACATCCCACCCCACGCAAACTCAAAACAAGGTTAATTCTTTGGTGCACAAAACTCAAAACAAGCTTCAGAAAGTAAAGTGTCCTTAATTTCCACTCTTTCATCAAATGAAATATAAGAAAAAATGGCCACAAACAATCAATGTAATGTGGCAGTGATTGATCTGGAAGACTTTTCAGGGCAGTCAAGGAAGATGATAGAGGCATGTGAGGAATTGGGTTGTTTCAGGATCACAAACCACCATCAATTCCTCCCTCCGGCACTGTCGGCGGAGATGAAGGCGGTGGTCCGGTCACTCTTCGACCTTCCGGTCGAAATCAAGCGGCTGAACACCGACGTCATCCCCGGCAGTGGGTACATGGCACCTAGCCAAATAAATCCTCATTATGAGGCCTTTGGCCTTTATGATATAGCTTCCCATGAAGCTGTTAATGCCTTTTGTTCTCCCTTAAATGCCTCTCCTCACCAAAGGTTTGTTTGTTGCTCCTTCTTTCTTCTTAGTTCAGTTTAATTTGATCATTACATCCAAATTACACGGTTAAATTAACAATTTTGTTATTTGTATCAGTATCCTCCTCGAGTATAATTGAAATATAGTAACATTTGACTCAAACTAGAAGGTATTTACCTAGAGTTTATATTTTGTTATATTAAAGTGTGATTTAATGAATAATCAATTGCTTCAGTCTGTAACTTCTGAACAAAGTTATCAAAATCGGGATCCTAGGTGGGATTCTTGCAAGGGATTTGTGGATCGGAACATAAAATTAGACCAACGATTGTTAGATTCTACTTTTAATGTAAAATAAAATGAAAAATTATCAATAATAATGATAATGTATGTTAAATTTTAAAATCATCAAAAAATGATAAATTTAATATAATTCATTTTCTTATGTTAATACAAATTAGAGGAGACGTTTAGAGACATAGTTTGTAGTAAAATTTCTTAAATTGATATACACATATATAAGAAATAGATAATAATACAAATTTTTTTTTTTTTGTAGGATCGGGATCGTAGTGTGATTGTACACAATTTTAAGATCGTAGTCACTTTAAAGATCCCACTAATCATAGTATGATCCAGATCGTTTGACCCAATTAGAGTCATAAAATTGTAAAATCATATAATCCGGATTGGGATTCTAACAGTAGAAGTTAAACTTATATATTGTACTTATTATTATTATTATCATTTTTTTTTCTTCAAGGTACCTAACAATAATTTTAAGAATTACATGAATCGTTAGAAATGAATCAAATGTGAATTGTGCGATTTACTAGAGATTCACTTTAAAAATAAATTCATTCATAGATTCGTATCGATTTTGCAAAAATTACAAATCGAATCGCGAATTATAAGATTTTGATAACATAGATTTGGGACACTTTTTTTTCTTCTCAATTGGTAGGAAGGGAATAGGAAAATAAGAAATTACATAACACAAAAGTAAGACTTGAATCATGTCATTGTGTCTGAGAAGGGAGTACCTTATCCACTAGGCCAAACTCTTGGTCATAAATTTGGGACATTGAGAGGATTAAAAAGACAAGAAAAATTCAAAAAAATTTAATTGGGTGTAATGAGAATGTGGGTATAGTGGGAGAAAAAAATATCGTGTAAATAAAAGCTCGAATGAGCAAATCACTTTATCTGAATTTTGATTCCTAATTTGCTATGAAACCTTATTAAGGGAATGCCAAAACATTTCCCCATGAACCTCAAACAAGATGAGGGGAAAATTTTGAGTGGTGGTGTAAGAGTAAGAGCAATTTGCTGATGCACATTTTGGGGCATACTTTTTTGTTTTGGTATTGCAGTGTCTACCTTGAAGTTGTTTTCAGTACTCACTCTTTCTTGATTTTGCTATTATTACTAGAGAAACTATACAGATGTATGCTGAAGCAATACACAATCTAGCGATGCATATTGCTTGCAAGCTAGCTGAAGGTATGGGGTTAACTAGCTTTTCGTTTGAGGGATGGCCTTGTCAATTTAGGATGAACAAATATAACTTCACCCCCGAGACTGTAGACTCTTCCGGTGTGCAAATACATACTGATTCAGGGTTCCTCACTATACTTCAAGAGGATGAAAATGTTGGCGGTCTTGAAGTCATGGACAAGTCCGGCAAATTTGTTGCAGTGGAGCCTTTGCCGGGAACTCTCCTTGTCAATCTCGGAGACATTGCTAAGGTGGGTAAATCTTGTTGAGATTTTTCTTTGTTTGATTTATAATTGCCTTTATTATTGTCCCATATTGGAAAATTACCAAAACTTAAATGGGTTCATTTATTTCAAAGAACCCAATATGCGCAAGAAGCCTAAAATGCACATCATGTGATATTTTTCGCACACTTATTTTTGATAAATTATTTACCTAGATAGGTATTTTTTGGACAAATTGTGATAATTTTCGAATCTGTTGGATTGGGGTATGCATGTCTTTTCATCAATAGACACTAGACAGTAAAAAATACATAAGTTTTCATTTGTTTTCAACACATCAAAAAATCTAAATAGTTATGATGAAAAAATAAAAAGAATTTCGTGGGAGTTCTTCAATTCTAAGGATGACTTTGCCTGTTACCCTGCAGCAAAAAGTGTCTTAAGTTATGTTTGAAAACATGTTCCAACAAAATTAGTTCTCATTATGGTCTGTAAATTCACTTTGCTCAAATACAGATTATGCTGATATTTATTTTTCTGTGCTTGTTGGAATGTGAAGGTATGGAGTAATGGTAGATTATGCAATGTGAAGCATAGAGTAGTATGCAAGGAAGCAAGAACAAGAATGTCGATTGCTTCATTTCTGTTGGGACCAAAGGAGGCAAAAGTGGAAGCTCCTGTGCAATTAGTGGATTCCTCACACTCGCGCTTGTATGTTCCTTTCTTTTACAGTGATTACAGAAAGCTCCGAATCTCAAAAAAGTTACATGCTGGTGAAGCTCTTGATCTTTTACACACCAACTCTTGAAAAAGAATTTGTGCCAAAACTTAATAAAAGAAAGGATTGATGCACCATTGCTATTTACATGAGAAGAAACTAGTGAAATTGAAATTTGGGGAGCTTATGGCTTTTGATTTAATAAACAATGTATTGAAGACTAATAATTTACTAGCTCCAAGTTGACCTTGTTCTAATTTTGAATAGGGTTGGGCTCAAACTTCAGTTATAGTGTTTTTGTGTGTGTGTTTATAAAGCTAAAATCTCTATTAATGGGTGTTTAGTTGTAAAATTAAAGAGAAATTGCATCTAGGTAGAAACAAAGGATGGCTAGGATAGGTATGGCTAGGATTGTGCTATGTCATTAATTTTTTTTACAGTTATGAGTTAAGATTTGTTCATAAGTAGAACCAGTTTGATCATAACTTAATTATGAGCCACCACCAAATTTATTCTGGAATTAGTTTATTTGTAACTTTGTTATGAGCCACCACTATTTCTCTTCATAATTTAATTATCACTCTCCTCATAATTGTCATGACCAACACCATATATCTCATAAATATTAATCACATATCTCATAATCATATGTCATAATCCAATACCATGTATCTTATAACCACATAATTTTGAGCATAACCAATACCATATATCTCATAACCAATATCATTTTAGCTCATAATCAACCCCATATATCTCATAACGAACATATCTCATAACTACACGACTTTAAGCATAATCAACACCATATATCTTATAACTGCTATCACATATCTCATAACCAATATCATATATTTTAAAATCACTCCCACATATTTTGTAATCATATGTCTCATAATTAATAATATTACATCTCTTGTAACTAAGATTACAAGATAGACGGTTCGAATCATCATGAAATTTTGCAAAATCTACAAAATAGTCTTTCAAATTATGAACGAAAGATATGATCTTGAAGGGAATTACTCCCGTTGAATAAGGTGAGGTATGAACTCAAAGAAAATGAGATTACTTGTTTGATTTGTTCTTTCCTTTGTTATTTGACATGACAGAGACAAGACTTGAACCTCAACGACCCTCTTTCATTGTGTTGGGCGGCATGTGTTTTATGCGTTTGGATTTTTCTCAAATTAGAGGGCCCTTTTCTCTGGTTCATGCATTTGGCATTTATTCTTGTCTTTTTATTTTTATTTTGATTAATGATTTATCAATATAATTTTTTCTCTCAACCTCCCGAATGTGATTCTTATTGGTAAGAGTCTGGTTTCTTCCTAGTAAGAGTCTCTCATTCAAGAGAATTTGGGAGAGAAAAATTGTGTGAATGAATCATTGTTGTTTTATTTCTTAAATTTAATTTTTTATTTTTTGTAATATGATATCATGATAAATTTTTATTAGTTTTGAGACTCATGTAAAATGTTCCTCCATGTAAGTCGGACAAATATGAGACTATTCCACCAACCATCATTCAATGGATTGTGGATGTTTGTTAATGATTATATAACGTTAAAATAATTTAAATTTTAAGAAATATTTTTATATATTTTTGTACACTTTTATACATACATCAACATTAATTATTGTCCATTGAATGGTGGTTAACATTTTTCTTTACTCTTTTATTGAGATTCATTGTTTTGAATTTCACTAAAAAGTTGTGAATTCTAATAAAAATTCAATTATAGAATAGGGTAATGTTCACTTGTCAGATGGCTAAAAAAATTGTTTTTTTTTTGAGAAATCCTATATATTATCAGATTTATTTTACCATTTTATTTTATCTCTTACAGGTATTAATGTAATAAAAATTATATATATGCCGTAAGACTTATCATATTTAAAAAATGAGTAATTTTGTACAAACTTACAATTTTTATTTATTACACTTATAAGAAAATTTTGTAAAATTCGTTAATTAGTTTGTTCAGTTGCCTTATAATGACATTTAGCACATATGAGGTGAAAAATTATAATGATAGATCTGGAAAAAGACAAATTTTCTTGTATTGATTTGAATATGACCATAAATTTATGGTTTCGTATCAATTTGGTCCAATTACTTACTCTCGTTAGCTTTTTTGATGAAAAATATACACATAAGTAACATGCGTAATAATTTTAAGGATAAAATTATAAACTTGCTCAACTAATTTAGTGGCTATTTTTTTTTTTTTAATATCAAAAACCCTAATTAGAACTGATACAAAAATTAAAATTAAGAGTTAAAATTGAATCAATTAAATCTATAAAGATCAAAATGGTACAAAAAAAGAAATAAAATGGAAGCACTTATAGTCCAATTTGCCCAAGACATTTTGTTGCTTCCCACTACAATATATATTGAAAGAGGTATGTTAGGAATTCTAAATGATCTATCAAATTTTCTATTAAACCCCTCTCATGTAGGTATGGGACTTATACACATTTGGGTTTGTGTGGGTCCCACACCCATGTGAAATGTTTGATAGAAAATTTAGTAAATTATTTAGGGTCCATAGCATTTTCTATATTGAAAGCATCATTTGTCAAAACAAATCTCAAAACAGCTTCACCAAGTAAGAGTATCTCCAATAGACCTGTCAAACTACCTGCCAAAGCCATAATTTGGAAAAAGTTACAAAAAGAGGGTCTCTAATGGCTTGTTATTCTACTTGCCAAAGATAGCGATGCCATTTCTTTTCTTAAATTTGGCTGGTTGAATAGCAGCTACCAAACATGCTACATCAGTAAATATCAACAGATTTTTTGCTCCAAAAAACATAATTGAAATATTACAAAACTTCCCAAATTTCAAAATCAAATCCAAATTTCAAAGGAGTTGCCAAATTCACAAATTTCACAATTTCAAAATAAATCTCACAATTTCAGAATAAATTTCAAGATTTCAGATTTAATTTCACAAATTTCAGAATAAATTTCTAAATTTCAAAAATCACACAAACAAATCACACAAATTTTAATTTGTGAATCAATTTTAGAATCACACAAACAAATTTCATAAACGAATTTAGATGACTTGGATCGAGAGAGAGAGAGAGAGAGAGAGAGAGAGAGAGAGATATCAACGACTGTAGACAGATTGGAGACAGATTGGTAGTGTTGACTGCTTTTGAGCTCAAAGATAGAGACACACAGAGAGAGAGTCATTTCTATGATGGAGGATGGAAAGGGATGATGAGAGTAGGAGAGTAAGAGGGGGGGGGGAGAGAGAGAGAGAGAGAGAGAGAGAGAGAGGTTTCGATGATGGGGGAAGGGTGAGGGAATATGAGAGTGAGAGTCAGAGTGAGAGGGAGAGTGAAGATAGAGCCGTTGTATGTCTTGGAATGGGTTGGATGATTCTAGATAAATCATCTCAACCGTTGGTGAATGGGTATGTGGATGGTTCTGATTTGTCTTGAAATTAAAATGAGTCCTTGTGCTCTATTTGCCTAAAAAAAAGTAAAAAAAAAATATATTTTTTGTAGTGATATGTTTTTTGGTGAGTTGAATTATATTTAAAATTTTTTCCCAATTTTTTAATTTTTTAATTTTTTTTTTTTTATATTTGTCTAGTCGGTAATAATATAAATATATATATTTTTTTAGAAACAGTTAAAAAAAGTCACAAAAGACAAAAAAAAAAAAAAAAAAAAAAAAAAAATTCACTAAAAAATTTATATTCAAACAACACCTACAAACTTGGAGGGAAAGTTGGTTGAAATTTTCCAAAATAGCAAGTGACCATTGGAGCACTATTGCTATAATTTAGCAAAATAACACTATTTATTGCCAGATTATAATAATGATAATGCTATTTTAGCAAATACTATTATAGATGCTCTAAAGTTGTTCTTAATTGCCACTCTATTCCTCAAATGTAAGGAAAAATGACCACAAACAATCAATGTAATATGCCAGTGATTGATCTAGAAGACTTTCCAGGGCAGTCAAGGAAGATGATAGAGCTATGTGAGGAATTGGGATGTTTTAGAATCACTAACCACAATAAATTCCTCCCTCCAACGCTGTTGTCAGAAAGGAAAGTGGTGTTCCAGTCGTTTTTTGACCTTCCGACCAAAAATCAAGCGGCAGAACGCGGACATCAACGCCAGAAGTGGATACATGGTAAGGGATAACCATTTTAATTCGATTCACGTGTCTGTCCATACCTGTTTGAATGGAGCGAATTTTACCAAATCTAATACTTATGTGGGGCTGGAGTGAATTATATTTTGGTCACTCACAAGGAAGTGGGGCGGAGGCGGATATTATATTTCCCAATCCAAACTCGACCCGATATAATTAAAAATATATATAATTAGATATAAAAAATAAATATTAAAAGTCTGTGATTCTATTTAAATATAAATAAATAATAATTTTAAAAGTCTTACTGTTTATATATGTAAAAACAAAAGAAATTATTTAGTATGTTGAGAATTTAAATGATTCTTAATTTTTTTGATTATTTGATATATAGTCGGGTATTCGTGGATATCGGATATCCGCGGAGCCGGAAATAAGATTGAAAATTTCACTTATAGCGGCATTGGGGCAGGAGCAAAGGTAAGATTTATCCACAGAAACAAAAGCGAGAGATGATAAACCCGTCCCAAATTTATCCTGTCACCATCTCTACCATTGATGAATCACACTGGATTTATAAAATTTTAGAAGAAAATTTTAGTGAACATCCATTAAAACTATGGCAACGTAGTCCACGTTATTGTAGTTTAAAATTGAAAGACCCTAATGTTATCATTAGAGTAAGACCAATGATCTATACTAGACAAGATATAGATGAATTTGATATTCAACTCCAAGAACTTTTAGACAAAAAGTTAATTGAAGAAACCAAAAGCCCTCACTCTAGTCCAGCTTTTATGGTAAGAAACCATGCTGAAATTAAAAGAGGAAAAGCCCGAATGGTAGTCAATTATAAACGGCTAAATGAAAATTTAGAATTTGATGGATATTTTATTCCACGAAAAGATGTTTTGATTAACTTAACCAAAGGATCAAAAATTTTTAGCAAATTTGATTGTAAAAGTGGATTTTGGCAAATTCAATTAACAGAAGAGTCAAAAAAATTGACAGCTTTCAGTACACCTAGAGGACATTACCACTGGAATGTTATGCCTTTTGGATTAAATATTGCACCACAGGTATTTCAACGGTGGATGGATACAATTTTTAAAGACCTTAAAGATTGTTGTGTAGTTTATATTGATGATATACTTATTTTCTCTAAAACCAAGGAGGAACATAAGAAACATTTAAAATTAATTTGCGAAAAATTTCAAAAACATGGAATTATTTTGTCTCCAAAAAAGATTGAACTAGAAAAAGAATCAATTGAATTTTTGGGAATAATTTTAGACCAGAAAGGTTTAAAATTACAAGAACATATTTTGTCCAAAGTACGAGATTTTCCTGATACTCTTGAAAATATAACACAATTACAGAGTTTATTAGGCATTTTAAATTATGGACGAAATTTTATAAAAAATCTTTCAAAAATAGAAATTCCTTGGTTAACCAAATTAAGGAAAAATGTTATTTTTGAATGGACAACAGAAGATGTTGCTTTAATTAAACAAATTAAAGAACATGTTAAAACTTTACCAGATGTTTATCTTCCTAAAACAGGTGATAAATTAATTTTAGAAACAGATGCCTCAGAAGCATGCTGGGGATGTGTTCTTAAAGCTATACCCAGTAATTTATGGCATGATAAAGAGATACCTTTATCAGAAAATGGGATTAGACCAAGAAAAAATCCAATACCCATAAAATTACAAAAAGAAGAATTAATTTGCGGATATAATTCTGGAACATTTAAACCAAATGAACAGAAATATATTATTTTTGAAAAAGAATTGCTTGCAATAAAATTAGCAATAAAGAGTTTTCATATTTATTTAGCACCAGAAAATTTTATTGTGCGCACTGATAATAAGGCAGTAAGAGATTTCTTGATCAATAAAAAACCTATTGAGCAAGGAAGACGATTAGCCTGGTATAATAAAATTTCTGAATATACTTTTGAAGTAGAACATCTTAAAGGTACTAACAATTTTCTTGCAGATTTTCTTAGCAGAAATTGTTTCAGAAAATTAAATTGCTAAACAAGTAAATTTAATTTTTGCAGAAGACCTCTAGACCAAGAGGAAACAATGGATAAGGGTAAACAACCCGCTCAAGGGGATTGGGTGACAATTGCTAAAAAGGCAATCCCCAGAGAAGAAAAAGTTTATGTTGTGTTTTCAGGAAGACAACCTGGAATTTACACAGACTGGAACGAAGCCAATCTTCAAGTTTGTGGATACTCAGGAGCAAGCTTTAAAGCATATGATAGCATGATCAAAGCTAAAAAAGCTTTTTACAGTGCACCAGCCATGCCTATTTTTCAAAGGAATCAAATGAGAACTAACCCAGTTCCAACTAATATTCAGACATCTAGACCAGATGAATCTGAAATAAAAGATTTTTTCAACCCTGGTATATCCAGAGAAATTTATACAGAACTCAATGGAGTTTGGAAAACTCACATTGTAGACAACAAAGTGAAATTTCGAAAACATATGGGAGTTTTGGCCAACAAATTAGCTGAGCAAACAGATAAATTAAAAGATTTGCAAAATCTTTGTTTTAACATTCTTAAACAAATGAATTGGAATGAAGATTTTAATTTTGAAAAAATAAACAATTTTCTACAACTATCAGACCTCATATCAGATGAGTTTTCTGATCCGGTTTTTGAACAAATAAAAAGAATTTGTTTTTTTGAAAAAGCAAGAACTTTGCTTCCAAAAGAAATTTTTATGTTAATCAAAAATCGAGTTGAAGATCATTATGATAAGATTAGACAAATCTTAGAACGATCTTATGATAAATTAAATTTGAAAGATGGAATTCCTAAAATAACCATCATGGCAAACCATGACATGTGGTTTTTTGAGGATATAGATTGGGGAATAACTAATCAAGTTATTTTTCAAATTCTAGAACCAATCCAATGGATAGATTTTCCAATGATCATCAAAACAATGCTCTCATGGATAGTAAAAGGCTTTCGATGGAGTAAATATTTTACTTTTTGGATCTCCAGCACTGTTGGTTGGCGAGAACGAGAACATTTTTTCCAACCATACCAGATTTGGTATCTTAAAGAAACTGAAGATTTTGAATTTGAAGATGATTATTTAGATGAAGATCACCGGAGAGAAAGATTAGAAAATATCTGAAAACTTTCCTTAGACAGTGTAGTAAAAGTAAAAAAGATGACAAATAGCTACAGTATATGTATATAATTGTAGCTTTTATAGATATAATTGTAGTCCTTTATATTTGTCTCTTTGTATTTATTTAAACTTGTCAAAAAGCCTATGACTAGGCTTGCCATAGTATTAGAAAATTTGGCAACTCTTGGACGTAAAAGTCTTGCCAAGATAGATAAAGTTAGATATAAGTTAGATATGCATTAATTTGTGTTTTTGTTTGTATTCTCCACTTTGTATCTATATATTGGCCTTTATGCCAACATAATGGAGTATGTAAATTCCCTCCATGTTTTCTCCATCGTTGTGCTTTCTCCTTTGTCTCTAAATTCTCTAGCATATTTCCTTATTCCATATTTCCACCATATTTCCATAATAAAAATAGAAAAAAGCTCATTTCCTTTCCAAATTTTGTAATTGGTATCAGAGCTTGGTGAAGAGCTTTTTAAAGCAAGATCAAGCTATGTAAGTATTTCTATCTATGTATAAATTTTAAGTTTGTATGGTGTGTTTTATGTTATAAAAAAAAAAAATTTAAATTAAAAAATTTTTCGTCTAAGTTTTTTGTGAATCCTTTGTATTTTATATCTTCATAATTATTTGTTTCATTTTTAGTTGTTGTAAAACCTATATGCTTAGTGTGTGTCAAAACCCATATATTCATTAAGATCTTTTGACTATTGGCCATAATTAAGTCTTTAAAGATCATAAAGAGAGGTTTTAGGCACCAGATAATACACTAGGAGGGTCTTAGGTACCAACAACAATCTAAAATGGCAATTAATTCTGACGATATAATATGTTTTGGAAATACAAAAAATAATGTTAATAATAAATATGATCATAGTTTGCATATTACTAAAGAGTCTGCAAATATAAATAGTGTGTGTTCTAGTTTAAATAATATTACTGATATTATGTGTTCTTGGTTTTCTAAATTAGATAAAAATCAAAAAATAAATCAAAATTATCTAGAAACTAAAGTTGAGTCTATAGAATCTAAAATAGATAATTTGGGTTCTATAATAAATATTGACTTAAATAAAGAAGCAAAAAACCAAATAAACAATTTGGTAACAAAATTGGAAACTATATCCTTCATAAACAATGATGGAATGAATAGTCCCGGAGATAGTGATATCCCTAGGCTATTTTATGGTACAGAAGATATTATGGTACTTCAAACCAATACCTATAACAGAAATGAATATGAAAATATTGTTGAAATATTGGATTATTGGAGAAAATTATATAAAGACCCAGATTTAGGTATTGATGAAAGAAATAGGCTACTAGATCAGATAAGAGAAACTTATCTAGAAAATGAAGCCCTTTTACAACATTTTAATTATGATATTAATATGTCAACTAATGATAATGACAGCCAATCATCCTCATCTGAAGAATTCATAGATCAAGATATTTCATTAGAAATAAATAAAGGGAAAAGAAAGGCAGAAGAGCCAATTGATCCCGAATTATTTGGCACATGGGGAGATGGAGAAAATTTTGACTTTATTCAAACAAATGAAGTTCTTTTGGAAGCAAAGTTCTTGCTTTTTCAAAAAGACAAATTCTTTTTATTTGTTCAAAAATCGAGTTGAAGATCATTATGATAAGATTAGACAAATCTTAGAACGATCTTATGATAAATTAAATTTGAAAGATGGAATTCCTAAAATAACCATCATGGCAAACCATGACATGTGGTTTTTTGAGGATATAGATTGGGGAATAACTAATCAAGTTATTTTTCAAATTCTAGATCCAATCCAATGGATAGATTTTCCAATGATCATCAAAACAATGCTCTCATGGATAGTAAAAGGCTTTCGATGGAGCAAATATTTTACTTTTTGGATTTCCAGCACTGTTGGTTGGCGAGAACGAGAACATTTTTTCCAACCATACCAGATTTGGTATCTTAAAGAAACTGAAGATTTTGAATTTGAAGATGATTATTTAGATGAAGATCACCGGAGAGAAAGATTAGAAAATATCCGAAAAATTTCCTTAACAGAATATTGGATAGACAGTCTAATATCTGTTTCACAAGCAGCGTCCAACATCCATGGCTCAGCAAAATTGCCATTTATGGTTACAGATGGAAGAATATTATTTGTAACTCATTTTCCCATAACATATCAAAGGTCTCCAACACAAATTAATGAGGCTCTTGACATGTTAATTAATCTCAAAAAGAGAAATAATTTGGATCTTCCGTTGGAACTAGCCATGACCGCGGATGATGTAGAACAATTCCGGAATGAGCAATACAGCCAAGATCCGGATTCCCCTCCATCAGAGACTGATGAAGAATATCACAATCTCATCAACAGAATGGAAGCATAGTGGACCCCACTATCAAATGCAGCTGTCTCCTGATCGACTCCAACCTTATCCAGGACACGTGGAGCAATCTGCATTATTTGGCGAAAAGTGATCAGCCTCATCCTTTCAGCCGACGCTACATGACAAATCCGCTTAGCCAAAGCTTATCTCCAACAGTCTATCTCTTTGAAAACCGGGGAGGATAGACAGTGTAGTAAAAGTAAAAAAGATGACAAATAGCTACAGTATATGTATATAATTGTAGCTTTTATAGATATAATTGTAGTCCTTTATATTTGTCTCTTTGTATTTATTTAAACTTGTCAAAAAGCCTATGACTAGGCTTGCCATAGTATTAGAAAATTTGGCAACTCTTGGACGTAAAAGTCTTGCCAAGATAGATAAAGTTAGATATAAGTTAGATATGCATTAATTTGTGTTTTTGTTTGTATTCTCCACTTTGTATCTATATATTGGCCTTTATGCCAACATAATGGAGTATGTAAATTCCCTCCATGTTTTCTCCATCGTTGTGCTTTCTCCTTTGTCTCTAAATTCTCTAGCATATTTCCTTATTCCATATTTCCACCATATTTCCATAATAAAAATAGAAAAAAGCTCATTTCCTTTCCAAATTTTGTAATGCATGGAGTTTTTAATACATAACTCATCCCATGGGCTTGGGAGTTTATGAAAAAATTGATTTAACCAAGGTTGATTTGCTGGTGGATCAATAAGATAATAGTATTTTTTAAAAGTTTTAACATAGTCTTCAAAAAGACAAATATTACATAATTCTAATTTAATCAAAATATAATTTGCATCTTCTTGCAAATTAGTATCTCCATAAAAACCACATAAATTTTCTTTTATGAGTTTTGCAAATTCAGCTAAAATTGTGTCAAGTGTGAGAAAATTTGTTAATAAAGCCGTTTTTTGACTTTTTCCAATTTCAGATTTTTCCCACTGTCTTAACCATTGCAACACATCTCCCTGAAGAGTTGCTGCAATATAATCAAGGAATTTTTCCTTTGACCAACTATTTTTATAATTGGTAATAATGATAGACAAGGATTGTGCCCAATCATCTATAGCTTGTGGTTGATCCTTAAATGGAACATAAGACAAGTCTAAATAAGTACCATTTTGAGCTACTGGATACTTATGATTATTATCTTTTCTAGATACTACTGGTTCAGGTGTAGGATTGGAGGTGCTTCCAATATCATTTTTAACTTCATTTGTTTGAATAAAGTCAAAATTTTCTCCATCTCCCCATGTGCCAAATAATTCGGGATCAATTGGCTCTTCTGCCTTTCTTTTCCCTTTATTTATTTCTGATGAAATATCTTGATCTAAGAATTCTTCAGATGAGGATGATTGGCTGTCATCATCATTAGTTGACATATTAATATCATAATTAAAATGTTGTAAAAGGGCTTCATTTTCTAGATAAGTTTCTCTTATCTGATCTAGTAGCCTATTTCTTTCATCAATACATAAATCTGGGTCTTTATATAATTTTCTCCAATAATCCAATATTTCAACAATATTTTCATATTCATTTCTGTTATAGGTATTGGTTTGAAGTACCATAATATCTTCTATACCATAAAATAGCCTAGGGATATCACTATCTCCGGGACTATTCATTCCATCATTGTTTATGAAGGATATAGTTTCCAATTTTGTTACCAAATTGTTTATTTGGTTTTTTGCTTCTTTATTTAAGTCAATATTTATTATAGAACCCAAATTATCTATTTTAGATTCTATAGACTCAACTTTAGTTTCTAGATAATTTTGATTTATTTTTTGATTTTTATCTAATTTAGAAAACCAAGAACACATAATATCAGTAATATTATTTAAACTAGAACACACACTATTTATATTTGCAGACTCTTTAGTAATATGCAAACTATGATCATATTTATTATTAACATTATTTTTTGTATTTCCAAAACATATTATATCGTCAGAATTAATTGCCATTTTAGATTGTTGTTGGTACCTAAGACCCTCCTAGTGTATTATCTGGTGCCTAAAACCTCTCTTTATGATCTTTAAAGACTTAATTATGGCCAATAGTCAAAAGATCTTAATGAATATATGGGCTTTGATACACACTAAGCATATAGGTTTTACAACAACTAAAAATGAAACAAATAATTATGAAGATATAAAATACAAAGGATTCACAAAAAACTTAGACGAAAAATTTTTTAATTTAAATTTTTTTTTTTTATAACATAAAACACACCATACAAACTTAAAATTTATACATAGATAGAAATACTTACATAGCTTGATCTTGCTTTAAAAAGCTCTTCACCAAGCTCTGATACCAATTACAAAATTTGGAAAGGAAATGAGCTTTTTTCTATTTTTATTATGGAAATATGGTGGAAATATGGAATAAGGAAATATGCTAGAGAATTTAGAGACAAAGGAGAAAGCACAACGATGGAGAAAACATGGAGGGAATTTACATACTCCATTATGTTGGCATAAAGGCCAATATATAGATACAAAGTGGAGAATACAAACAAAAACACAAATTAATGCATATCTAACTTATATCTAACTTTATCTATCTTGGCAAGACTTTTACGTCCAAGGGTTGCCAAATTTTCTAATACTATGGCAAGCCTAGTCATAGGCTTTTTGACAAGTTTAAATAAATACAAAGAGACAAATATAAAGGACTACAATTATATCTATAAAAGCTACAATTATATACATATACTGTAGCTATTTGTCATCTTTTTTACTTTTACTACACTGTCTAAGGAAAGTTTTCGGATATTTTCTAATCTTTCTCTCCGGTGATCTTCATCTAAATAATCATCTTCAAATTCAAAATCTTCAGTTTCTTTAAGATACCAAATCTGGTATGGTTGGAAAAAATGTTCTCGTTCTCGCCAACCAACAGTGCTGGAGATCCAAAAAGTAAAATATTTGCTCCATCGAAAGCCTTTTACTATCCATGAGAGCATTGTTTTGATGATCATTGGAAAATCTATCCATTGGATTGGATCTAGAATTTGAAAAATAACTTGATTAGTTATTCCCCAATCTATATCCTCAAAAAACCACATGTCATGGTTTGCCATGATGGTTATTTTAGGAATTCCATCTTTCAAATTTAATTTATCATAAGATCGTTCTAAGATTTGTCTAATCTTATCATAATGATCTTCAACTCGATTTTTGATTAACATAAAAATTTCTTTTCGAAGCAAAGTTCTTACTTTTTCAAAAAGACAAATTCTTTTTATTTGTTCAAAAACCGGATCAGAAAACTCATCTGATATGAGGTCTGATAGTTGTAGAAAATTGTTTATTTTTTCAAAATTAAAATCTTCATTCCAATTCATTTGTTTAAGAATGTTAAAACAAAGATTTTGCAAATCTTTTAATTTAGCTGTTTGCTCAGCTAATTTGTTGGCCAAAACTCCCATATGTTTTCGAAATTTCACTTTGTTGTCTACAATGTGAGTTTTCCAAACTCCATTGAGTTCTGTATAAATTTCTCTGGATATACCAGGGTTGAAAAAATATTTTATTTCAGATTCATCTGGTCTAGATGTCTGAATATTAGTTGGAACTGGGTTAGTTCTCATTTGATTCCTTTGAAAAATAGGCATGGCTGGTGCACTGTAAAAAGCTTTTTTAGCTTTGGTCATGCTATCATATGCTTTAAAGCTTGCTCCTGAGTATCCACAAACTTGAAGATTGGCTTCGTTCCAGTCTGTGTAAATTCCAGGTTGTCTTCCTGAAAACACAACATAAACTTTTTCTTCTCTGGGGATTGCCTTTTTAGCAATTGTCACCCAATCCCCTTGAGCGGGTTGTTTACCCTTATCCATTGTTTCCTCTTGGTCTAGAGGTCTTCTGCAAAAATTAAATTTACTTGTTTAGCAATTTAATTTTCTGAAACAATTTTTGCTAAGAAAATCTGCAAGAAAATTGTTAGTACCTTTAAGATGTTCTACTTCAAAAGTATATTCAGAAATTTTATTATACCAGGCTAATCGTCTTCCTTGCTCAATAGGTTTTTTATTGATCAAGAAATCTCTTACTGCCTTATTATCAGTGCGCACAATAAAATTTTCTGGTGCTAAATAAATATGAAAACTCTTTATTGCTAATTTTATTGCAAGCAATTCTTTTTCAAAAATAATATATTTCTGTTCATTTGGTTTAAATGTTCCAGAATTACATCCGCAAATTAATTCTTCTTTTTGTAATTTTATGGGTATTGGATTTTTTCTTGGTCTAATCCCATTTTCTGATAAAGGTATCTCTTTATCATGCCATAAATTACTGGGTATAGCTTTAAGAACACATCCCCAGCATGCTTCTGAGGCATCTGTTTCTAAAATTAATTTATCACCTGTTTTAGGAAGATAAACATCTGGTAAAGTTTTAACATGTTCTTTAATTTGTTTAATTAAAGCAACATCTTCTGTTGTCCATTCAAAAATAACATTTTTCCTTAATTTGGTTAACCAAGGAATTTCTATTTTTGAAAGATTTTTTATAAAATTTAAATGCCTAATAAACTCTGTAATTGTGTTATATTTTCAAGAGTATCAGGAAAATCTCGTACTTTGGACAAAATATGTTCTTGTAATTTTAAACCTTTCTGGTCTAAAATTATTCCCAAAAATTCAATTGATTCTTTTTCTAGTTCAATCTTTTTTGGAGACAAAATAATTCCATGTTTTTGAAATTTTTCGCAAATTAATTTTAAATGTTTCTTATGTTCCTCCTTGGTTTTAGAGAAAATAAGTATATCATCAATATAAACTACACAACAATCTTTAAGGTCTTTAAAAATTGTATCCATCCACCGTTGAAATACCTGTGGTGCAATATTTAATCCAAAAGGCATAACATTCCAGTGGTAATGTCCTCTAGGTGTACTGAAAGCTGTCAATTTTTTTGACTCTTCTGTTAATTGAATTTGCCAAAATCCACTTTTACAATCAAATTTGCTAAAGATTTTTGATCATTTGGTTAAGTTAATCAAAACATCTTTTCGTGGAATAAAATATCCATCAAATTCTAAATTTTCATTTAGCCGTTTATAGTTGACTACCATTCGGGCTTTTCCTCTTTTAATTTCAGCATGGTTTCTTACCATAAAAGCTGGACTAGAGTGAGGGCTTTTGGTTTCTTCAATTAACTTTTTGTCTAAAAGTTCTTGGAGTTGAATATCAAATTCATCTATATCTTGTCTAGTATAGATCATTGGTCTTACTCTAATGATAACATTAGGGTCTTTCAATTTTAAACTACAATAACGTGGACTACGTTGCCATAGTTTTAATGGATGTTCACTAAAATTTTCTTCTAAAATTTTATAAATCCAGTGTGATTCATCCTCATTATGAGGCTTTTCGCCTTTATGATATAGCCTCTGATGAAGCTGTTGATGCCTTTTGTACTCCCTATGGTGCCTCTTCTCACCAAAGTTTTTTTTGTTTTTGTTTTTTGTTGCTCTTTCTTTTTTTGTAATACAGTTTTAATTTGATCATTTAATTCAAATTACACATTAAAATTAAAATTTTATTACATATCAGTGTCCACCTGAAATGTAATTGAAATAATACAGATTAGAGCGACATTTGAGTCAAATTAAAAGGTGAAAAATATATTTTATCCTAAAATTTATATTTTGTGATATTAAGTGTGATTAATGAATTTAATATCTTCAGTCTTAACTTTTGAATAGGAGAAAGACTATGGTTCACATCCTTTAATTAGTGTATACCATATGTATCTTATAACTACAAAAGAGAATGACATAATTTCATACTTTTTGAGTCATAACTAAAAAAAAAAAAAAAAAAAAAAAAAAAAAAAAAACAGTTATAACCAAATACAAAACAAATCATAATTAAAATCTCAAAATAATATCATAACTAAAAAAGAAAATGGTGTAACTAAGGCCATGCTTGTTTGGCTATTTCGAAAGGATTGTACTAATAGTTTGACCACTTATGGGCCATGTTTGTTTGGCTTTTTGGGAATGGGGATTGGACTAATAGTCCGTGGGACCTACCTATAGGTCATGTTTGTTTGGAGGTTTGGGGAGGGAGATTGGAGTATGAGTGAGGTGGGCCCTACTCATGCCATGTTTGGTTAGGAAATGTGTGGGGGAATAGTATTTCTCTTGGGTCACGTTTGTTTGGCAGATTAGGTTGGATGAGATTGTTAGTGAGAGGATGGTTAATGAAGAGATTGTTAATGTATGGATTGTTAGTGAGCCCCTTGCCCGTCTCTATTCCCTAAGGAACAAGAGGGCCCCACCTAGTCCCAAAAGTCCACTGTAATACAAATTCAATAAAAAATGCAATCATTATCATTAATGAATCAAAGAACTGAAAACATTTCCAATACCGAATGCAGCTCCCGCTGAAGCAATTGTAGCAGCTCTGGCACCTATTGATTTTGCACCCTCTAACATCTTGAGTTGAGAATTCTTGTCACGCTTTTTCATTCACTATTTTATGTTATAGATTCCTCGTCGATTCTTTCCCTTCTTCTTTTTCTCTTGGGCATCTCACTTGGAATGCAAAGCTTTTGATTTTGTACTAATAAATTCGATAGACTGAACACCAACCCAATCTGGAAAGTGGAGTAGAATCAATCAACCATATGGCCTTTAGGCATACCTTGAATCTAGCCTACAGTCATTTCGCACTTATATTAATAAATTAATAATTAGAAACATGATCTTAAATATATACGGTGATTATAGGATGATAGCACCAAAAGAACGGAGACTTTTACAAGGCCACCATCGGTTATTGCAAAAGCAGGACAACAAAGAGAGTTCCAAAGGACGGTGACGAAAGAAACCCCATGTGTTAGGTCAAGAAGATTAATCGCGGAACAGCTTGTATAGTGCTTTTTGTGGTCGATCCCTTTCCTGATTTGACCTCGAATGCTGTGGGGAGGGGGGCGAAGGAATTCATGAAAGTAGGTTTCAGAGCTTGAACCTGGGTCACCAGTTTCATTGGGTCACGAGATGCCTATGCTAACTTCCTTGCTGTCTAAGCCTTGACGCCTAGGCTTCTTAGGTGAAGAGAACTTCTGCCAGAGTGCTTGAGCTAGATAAAGTAGACGATTTTCTACCTAGAATGAATGATAACAAATAAGATCTCTCAAGTGATAGCTATAAAAGGTAAAGACAGGTAAGAATGTCTAGGGTTGCTGTTTTTGTTTCTGTAGTTGGATGTAGCTCTTTGCCTTTAGTGCTTCTAGATGAAGAGTTGAGTAGAGATAGGAATGATATTTCTCTTTTTTGATTAAATGGACCGCAGACAGCTAAGCTGCTACAACCCTGAGAAAACTAGTACCAACCATGTTCGCAAACACGATGGGCAAAGCTCTTGAGGTGGGTTAACCCAGTAAATGCATCTCTCAGATTGAGCCGAACCAAGACCCGCAAGGAAGTTTGCACTAGTATTGCCTTCCCAAAAGGTGTGACTTATCATGTAGTCCCAAAACCTTGTAATGAGCACTTTGCAATCCTGATTTAGCCCTCCCAAGGGATGACTCTTCACATCACCCATCTTAACAAGACTAATAGCTGCCTCTAAATCAGATTCAATCATAACTTTTCTAAAGCCCTTCTCCCAGGACAGATTTAACCCTTCCCTTATGCCAAAAAGTTTTACAGATAGACTATTTGTTGAACCCACATTGAGGGAAAACCCCCCAATCTAGTCCCCCTTCTCATCACGTAACAGACCCCCAGCTCCTGCCCGTCCTGGAGGATTAGACGCGCTGCCATCCGTGTTAACTTTGACCCACTTGCGAGGAGGCTTGACCCAACTCACATTGATCTCCTTGCACTTCTTGGGTCGCTTTTTATCCTTAAAGGCTTGAGTGGTTAGAGAACTTCAAAATTTCCCTTTCTAAGACGTTAAGAGGCCATGGGTCAGAAGATAGCCCTGTTCCTGTTAGCCCAAAGGGTTGAAACCGTGACAAGGAACCAAGTGCCCCACTTGATATTCTGGCCAACCCAATCCTCATTCGACTCCGCATTCTCTTTCAACCAGTCAAATAAGTTCTGTTCAAAGAGTGCTTTTGGAGAGGGCTTTAGCAAAAGAGGAATCTGATCGACTTTTAGTTATTCTTCCCCATAGCGGAATTAAAAGCGAGAGTACTATAGACATCCCTCTGTATGAGAAGGAAAGGTTTGGGAGCCTAGTTTCAATTTCTTTGATCTAGGAGGTATGCGTCCTTCGTTCATCCTTTCAATCTATCGAGTGGACGCTCGATCGAAACTCTAGTCGTTAAGCTATAGTCTCTTCTCCACTTTCCTTAGATATCACGAAGGCACTAAATAGCATTGAAGCGAATCAGCGGCCATTGATTCATTAGATAGAGGGACCATTGGACTACTGACTGCATGAATAGATGAATCCCTCCGGTCGACTTGCCAAGGAAGTCAAAACTACAAGACAAGCACCTCTTACTCATTTTTTTGGATTTTTCTCCTTTTGGTAACCAATGCCTATCCTTCCCTCTGCTTCCGGCTTTGTAAATAGTCAAAAAGAAAGAGTCTAGAAATCGAATCAATCGCCATCTCCCCTCTGTGAGGTAGTTTCGCCCCAAGCATCCCAGCTTTTCTGGTTAACTTAGCAGGTCCCCCTCTTCAATGAAGAAATTCCAGAATAGTGGCTTTCTCCTAAAGGAATTCTTTGGTCACATTGGTTGACTCGTGTTATCTTAAGAAATGCAACTTCAATGCTCGAAATAGTTTTAAAAGATTGTAGTAACATTCAGCCTTCACTGATCGATCGCTACTGTCGCATGATCGAACTCAATTCTCGCATGATCTACTGTTCTGAGGATGCCTTTTTTTTTTTTTATTGCGCAAAAGGTTTTGTAGCATAAGGGCTTGTTGTTGGAGTTGCAGTAGAAGTGGATTCGAAATGTCTTAAAAAATAAAACTGAACTTCGTTCGCTCCATCTTTCTGATGAATGAAGTCAAAAACCACTTTTTTCTTTGAGATCAAATTCAAAGATTAGAATTAAGATCTCAACTTGTTTTTTCTTTCTCATCAGCAAGCTTCTCCACTCTGATCTCAGTTGCCAGATCAGATGGAAGAACCGCTTAATGAAATCCACTTTCAACGGATTGAACATGATGAGCTGACTTGAAGCGCATTCTCTTCTTTCAAAGATTCAGTAAGTGATCTACTCCTTCCATTCTCTTTAACCAAAGCACCTTTCTAGAGGACTATGTTTTGTGGGAGCTTTGACCTCACCGCACTCCTTCATGCCAGTCATTGTGTTTGCTTAATCAATAAGCTAACTGAAATGATTGGAAGATTCATGAGAATGAACTGCTTTTCACACGAATTCCACTGGGCGTGAATACTGGTCAAGATCAAGATTGAGAGCCCGATATGGATCGAGATACGGAGCACGAGCAAGAGAGAAAAGCCCAAGGATAGGCTTCGCAAAAGGGAGGAAAGAACCGCCTACAACTATTAAGCCATACCTTTTTCACATATAGCCACTACCCCAACAAATAAGTGTGCTTTTGGGGCTTGACTACTTCACTTCTATTTATGGTATTTCATTCTGTACAGTCAGGCGCCCTGCTAAAAAGTAAGGGACAGGGCCCTAGCTAGCAGTTCTTCCTTTGGACAAAATATAGGCACGAAGCCTTTTATAGTTCGGTTCATCCGGTTATTTTGTTTCTTAAAGAATGAGGCCAAATGGGTCGTTAAGTTCCTTCCCCTTTATTTGTTTAGTAAATAAGTATAAGTAGCAGGGTCACTGCTTAGTTGTTTGTAAGATAGAATGGATTAAGATTGATTGTGAGTTCGGAACCAGTGCTACTAGATAGAAAGTAGCGATAAATACCTGCATTGCTTGCCCCAATCTGAGTTCGAGCTATTAGTAGTGCAAGTAGCAGTGCCAGCCAAAATAGCAACGCCAGTCTAATGTGACCCCGAGGTTAGACCAAGGAAGCTTCCTTAGGCGGTATGACGAGGCACTTCCAGGTAGCGAGTCATAGTGCCAGTCGTAGTAGTGCTAGTCGCCTATCCAATTAGGGACCCATAATTTGTCAATCCACATCTATTGAATAGAGCTGCTAAAGTGGTTCGGGATAAGATAGGGCCTGAAAGGTAATAGTGAGCTCGAGCTAGAGTTGCTGCTTCTTGGGTTATAGGATTGAACACAAAGGCTATAGGTGTTGGGATTCACTCTTCAAACAACTTCGTATTTCTCAACATGTCATCTTTTGGGAACAAAAAATGTTCTCCTCTATGCCTGAGTTTTACCTATCATTTATCCCCACTTCATCATTCTTTACTGATTGCTCTGTTGAACTGTTTCCTGATAACCTTGATATAAGATCTTTATCTACGCCTACTGCTACGGTCTCTTCTGAGGTGCCTGCTCTATCTGATAGTCCTACCATTGACGTTCAAACTGAGTCTCCTCGTAACTTTACTCGGGTAAGTAAGCCACCAGTTTATCTTCATGACTATTACTACTTCTCTATCTTTCTCAGCATGATTCTCAATCTTATCATGAGGCTAGCTCTAATCCCCTTTGGCAGCAAGCAATGGCAGAAGAATTGCAGGCATTGTAGAAAACTCATACATGGGATTTGGTTGATCTTCATTCTGGCAAGATAGCTGTGGCTTGTAAATGGGTCTACAAGATCAAGACACGTTCAAATGGTTTAGTAGAGCGTTATAAAGCTCGTTTGGTTGGTAAAGGTTTTACACAGGAGCATGGGATTGACTATGAGATGAGGAAGCATTTGCTCCAGTTGCTCATCTTACTTCCATTCGGAGTTTAATTGCAGTTACCGCAGTTCGAAGGTGGAGATTATTTTAGATAGACGTCAAAAACACTTTTCTCAATGGTAATCTTACAGAGGAAGTGTACATGCGACCTCCTCCTGGGTATAATCATCCTCATAACAAGGTATGCAAACTTCGTCGAGCACTATATGGGCTTAAACAAGCTCCTCGAGCTTGGTTTGCCAAGTTCAGCATGGTCACTGGAGATTTTGGATTCACCTCAAGTCCTTATGATTTGGCTCTCTTTGTTCACAAAACTGAGTGTAGCTCCATTCTCCTCTTTCTTTATGTTGATGATATGATTATCACTAGAGATGACCTTGCCGGTATTTCTGATCTCAAATAATCTCTCAGTGCACACTTTGAAATGAAAGATCTTGGATCTTTTAGTTATTTCTTGGGTCTTGAGATCTCTTTTGCCTCTTCAACTTCTTTTTCTTGGCCTCTTTCAGACGATGTAAAGTGAATTGTTTTGGTTGAAGTCCTCTTTTTTCTTTTGCGGTAAGCTCACCAGAAAGAAAGCCTACGGATATCTCTTAAGAAGAAATCGGGAAGGCAAGATGCCAAAGCAGTGTTGTGCTTCCTATGGTCGAGTGAGCTTCCTTAATCTTTGCTTCTTCTGCTTCTTCCTTCCTTACTGGTGGAACTGTTAGACTCGTATCGGCTTATTCTGTTATCAAGATGAGTTATCAGTTTCACCTCGATATCGACTTTTCTCCACTTGGGACTGGCTGTACTATGTTCCAAGGAAAAGGATTTTCTTACTTACTCCCCTCTTCTCCTTAACAGTCGAGTCTCCTTTGGACCCTGACTTAAGAGCTTTAATAGCTTAGCTTATCTTCGGGCATTTCGCCATCTTGGTTGGTCGACAAGAGGGGTTGAGAATAGGAATAGTTTAAGAGCTAAGCAAACTTCCGGTGAAGGAGAGGAACCTTCGAACTTCAAAGTAAGAGTGAGGAGGAAGGAAACAAAAGGCCATTTACTATAGATAGTTGGCTAGAAAAGATTCATGATTTGGAAGCCCCTATACTGATAAAGCCTAACCAAAAAGACTTGGAGCTTGCTTTGACTTTCGTTGCTTTACTTAGTAGGGGAGGAAAGTGACCCTCAGAATATGGTCTACCTTACCCCGTCTCGGGTTTTCTAGATCCCTCAAAACATAGTCTTTCCAGCCTTTTCGGAGGTTCTGAACCTATGAGATTTCACTGGGCTTTCTTTTGTGAACTCTTTCGGTACTGCCCCACTAGCTCTTGATCTTGGAGGTGTGCTGGCTGATGAATCTCTTTTCGGGTTCTCTCTATTTGCCTTTCTTGGGTCTTGAAGTTTATTCTAGTCTGGCAATGATGGAGGTTGAAGGAGAGTTGAATGAAAGGTCTACTCAAGCAAATGAGAGCGAGCAGAATAACAATGAGAGAATAGCCATCCAATGGGTCTTTCACTTTCAAATCGATATGAGATCTGAAGCCTTCATAAAATAGGGCATTTCTTAGCTTGACTTTAGACGTAGCCATAGAGTATGAGCCTTCGTTGCTGTAGACACCCCATTTTTGACCGCCCTTAAGACTTGGGCACTACTGATGGTTTGCTTGGTGGAGAAAGGTGTGTAGGGCAAAGGTTCGATTTCTTCAGCAAGGAGAGAGAAAAATCTCAACTTCACACCCCATTTTGGACCAAAGCTATTTTGAATGGTTTTTAGACCTTAAAACCCTCTCTTTCAAAACGTTTTTGAAATAAAGTTTCTGCGATGTTCCGAGGCTCGCATTTTGTCAAACGTTGTGCTTTTCGGTAAACCGAGCAAGGACAAAGTGGAAATGAATGAAAGAGAGATGAAATCTTTGAAAAATCTTTCAAAACACCTTGCTTAGGGGTTTGAAGTTGAAGAAAAGGGGAAAGGAGAGAAGAAACCAAGTTGGAGAAGAAGATAGGCAAGAATCGCTAAGAGAGAGAGGATCAGTCCTCGCTAAATCAGGCTTATCTGTCTACGCACTTGGATTTTAGCTATGAGGCCACCATCGTTGGAAAGAAGACTTCTAGGGCTTCATTTTGCACTCAAGAATCTCCTAAAGCCAAGTCTGGGTGGGGGAGATATGGTTGGTTGAAGTAGGGGATCAGTCCGGCTGGATCGAATCTGCGCGGCTTTACCAAAAAGGGCATAACTTTTTGCATAGGAGGAATTTTAATGCAAGGTTTGCGGCATTGGAAAGCTAACTTCCGGGGCTTCAATTTGGACAACCACCGGATATTTTTTGACCTTGGCAGCACATATCGGCAATATATTTAGCCGACCGGCAATTTATTGTGCCGACCGGCCATTTATTTTGGCCGACGACCTCCTTTTCTGGCCGGTTTGACCTTTTTGCACCTTCCAGGCATGGTGCATGCCAGCTGTGCCAGCTGGGATGCACAGACCCTGCTCCCCGTGCATATATGTGCCTATTTTGAGCCTTTGACCCCTCTTTTGCACCCTTTGCTCAAGGCTTCTTGAGGAAGCCTTGACCCCTTGTCTTGGCTTCCTCAAGAAGCTCACCAGCTGTCCTAGCTTCCTTGAGAAGCCTTGGCCTTCTTGCTCCCCTTGACCCTTTCCCTTAAGCTTGTCTTATAAGCTTAGAACCATTTCCATTGCCTATTTAAGGGCCTCTCCTCCTCTATTGTAAAGGGTTGGAGATTTTGAGCAAAAAACCAGCCCTAATACATACATATCTGATATATATCACCCTCTCTCTCTACATCTCTCTCTCTCCCTACTTTTGTGTGTGTTTGAGGGCCTAAAGGTGTGTTTTCTTCTTAGTTTTGCACTAAGTCACCTACTCCTACACCATACTTCGACTTGAGAGGCCTCGGGGGTTTGTTCTTGAAGTTTTGGGTTGGTTTTGATCAGAAAAAGGTGGCTGGAGTGGCTGTTCTTCAAGTGTTCTTCAAGGGTGAGTTAGTTGCTTTATATTCCCCAATCTTGCACTAGCTTTTAGCCTATCTTGCATGCTGATTTAAGCTTTGTGTATAACTGGAAAAAGTCTTGTTTTTAGCTCATTTTTAAGTTTGTTCAAGATCACTTTTGTGTTTGGGGTTGTTTACCCCCTCTTAGGCCTTGTTTGGCTTCATTTTGGTGTCCTTTTTGTGAGCTTCCGGACCACCTTGTATTGGCCTTCTCACCACTGAAATCCAGAGGGATTTCAGTGGTAGGGATGGTGTTTTGAGGTCCTAAGAAGGAGAGGGGTGATCCTCTCCTTTGTTGTCTTGTTTATTAGCATGTTTGGCCCTTCAAAGGAGCCCTTATTTGCATACTTCTTGAGCTCGGTTCAGGCATTTTTCAGTGGGTTTTAGGACCCCCATAAGCCATTTCCAGAGTTGTTTTGGTCATGTTGAGTGTCCCTCTTGCATGTGTATAACAACCCCTTGCATGGCCTTCCAAAGGAGCACCTCATTCTAACATGTGTTGGCTCTATTTCAGTGGGTATTTGGTGTTTATTTAGCATGTTTTATCTCTGTCCCATGTTGGTTTGTCGACCCTTGGTAGGCATCATACACTTGCTTTGTATTCCTCTATTTTGCCTAGAAATGCATCTTGCCTTTGGACCACCATGCTTGCATATTTTGGCTTAGCTTTGTGAAGCTTTTATGCTTGTTTTAGTATGCTAAGGGACTGCTTTTGGTCATTTGAGTCATCCATGACTTGCTTTGTATAGCTACCATGTAATCCCCCTCATGAGCCTTGAGTGTTGACCCCTCTAGCATGCTTTATTTGCACTATTTCAGTGATTTGGAGTCACTTATAATGTCATTTCAGTCCTCATGGTATGCTTAAATGTTTGCATTTGATGCTCCTTTGATGCTTCAAGAGGTTGTGCCTTATGCTCCATGTTTAGACATTTGTGTATGCTTCCATGTGTAGGTCATTTAGATGCCATCTAAGTGATGTTTTGGGGCTTACTTTGACATGATTTGGGACTATTTTGATTCACTTTAATCATTTGCTTCATGTGTCATGTGATCATGGTTTAAGTCCTTGGGCTAATTCCAAGCTTCTATGCATGCTTTGCTTGTTTTGTTTACTCGGTTTGGCACCATTTATGACATGATTTCAGAGCTTATAATACATGCCATATGCCCATGTTGTTCCTCTTTTAAGTGTGCTTAAGAGTTGTCTCTATGTGCCTAAACGTTGGACATTGCATGCATGCCTATTTGTGTGTGTTTTGGCTTCCATTCTTGAGTATATTGGCCACTGATTTTGGCATGCTTGAGAGCTACCCATGTTAGTTTAAGTCCATCTTTGCATGTTGTTGCATACTAGTTAGGTTACATGTTGTTACATGCTTGCCTATTCTCACATGTTGATACATGTTTGCATATTACATGTTCACATGCTTATGTTGCATGCTTAGCTTGCATGTTTAGGTTGCATAACATTAAGCATGCATCTCTTGCTTCTTGAATTGATTATGATGGAGGTTGGGGCCCATTGTTTGTTTTGTGCATTTCATTCCATATTGAAATTGCACACTTTGACTCTTTGGGCCATCACGCATTGAAATGCGCAATTGGTGGTCCGAGAATCGAGTACCATGCCCCTTTGAGTCATAAACATGATAATGGGTGTGGTGGTGCACACATTTGCTTGAAAATTCCATGCCATACACTGCTTGCCCTCTGCTGCTGTCAATTGCAAGTTCTGCAGGAAGTTTTGGCCGGTCGGCTACATACAGTGCCAACCGGCCATCAATTTGTGGCCGATATCTTATTCAGTGGCCGGTGACCACCTTCTTTGGCCGATGATGTTTCTTCTTGGCCGGTGATACTTCCCAACACACAGAGAGCATACCTTTGAACTTTGGCAGTCCCCAGAGGAGCAGGGCAGTGTAAACAGAGGCAGTAGTGCTATGGCAGCGAGTTTCCGGGCGAGACGAATCAAGCATGCATCATTCACGCATCCCGAGGCGGGGCTGCAGCCACCTTCTTTTTGCATTTAATTTGTTAATTAATTAGAAGTTTTGTAATAATTAATTTAGTATTATTTATTCGGACTGTAATATTTATTCGGACCCTCCGAGCAAGGGCAATTGTGTAATAAGTGTGCGTGAGTGTGTGTATGTCTTCCAACCCCACGTCTTTCTTCCCTTTTATTTACCTGCTTATGATGGTAGACTAGGGCATATTTAAATTAGCATACAGTATGATAGCATGTTTGCATTCATTCATCTGTTTTGCATGCACCGGGCTCGACGCATCATGCTAATTGCATTGTATTTCAATTCCAAATTGAATACGTGTTATCTATTGCATTTCACATGCCATGTTTAGGATAGCCGAGCCTATTATAGCTGCATTTTGCCTGTGATGCATTAGCCACTTAACATGAACTAGGATCATGCATTGATTACTAACTAGTTTCTGTTTTGGCACGGAGTACTAGGTGAGCTTTTATGCTTTAGCATACCGTATGCGTGTGAGTGTTGCCATAATAGCATGATTACCATGAGGCTAGCTGCTTATGTGATATAACTGCTTGAATGCCTGTGGATGGAGGTCAAATTACCTAAGTTGGAACAATGCATTAAAATTGTGAGTTTTAAGCCCACTAGATAGTGGCAAAACAATCTTTTCTAAAGCCCACTTGAGGGTGGCAAAATCTTCATTTTAGCCTACTTGCGAGTAGCAAACCATTTTCAAAACAAACATGAAATGTTTTGTTCCAATTTAGGCGATTTGGTCTCTACTTATTTGCTGTGCGCATAACGTAGTAATTCTAGGCTAATAACTGGAATAAGAACGCATAATGTTTTCAAAACTAGATATCATGGTTAGTAAAGGCCGATCTTTGATCGGGCGAGCGGGGGTGCTCACGAAGTGACCTTCCCCAATCGTACCCAAGTTCCCGAGCCGAGGCAACTTTGGTGATGACGGACACGTGGCCTTAGGCAACGAGTCAGGGTTTCCTAAATTTCCCAAAATAAAATATTTAGGTGGCGACTCTGTATCTGGCAAAGCAGTCCATGTTTGGCACTTCTTTCTAAAAATCTGTTTTCTCAAAACGATTTGCCGGATTTGGACTCTTTGGTTCAGATTAAGAACCGACAACAAAAGGGAGTCCGAACTGTAGAGTGAAGCCCAAGGGCGCGTCTACAGTTGCTAATCTACTACTTATTTATAGCTATAGTTATCGCCCGATCCCCGTATTAAGCCAGAGATAGATAGGGAGACAGGAAAGCAAGCGAAATGAGGAAGGCTAGGAATGAATTAGAGCTGAGGAAACTCTTTAAGTTAAGCTCCATTTGATAAAGTAAATAAAGAAGTTAAGCCCTTTAAGATTAAGATTAAGATTAAGAAGAAGCCGAGGCAAGCAAGAAGTAAGCCGTTTGGGGAATGCTTTAGATTGGCTCTTGCGAGAAGCTGAGGGAAGCGAAGGTTGAGTTGGCTCAGAGAATCCTTTATAGCCTAAGCTCAGAATGAATTAGAACTTGGGAGAAGAAAGACTCACAAGACAAGGCCTTTGGGCTTAGAATAAACCATTAAGGGGAATCGAACTATTAAATTTAAGCAAGTAAGGGCATGGTGAAAGTAAGATACGGAAGGTTCTTGATATCGAGTAGGTTCAATCGTCATTTGTCGTCTTATTCTAGTTCTAGCTAGCTAGTGCTACTTGAAATGCAACATAAGGAAAAGGTTCAGAAGGACCTCCAGCTTGTATGGTTTACCGATTCTTTTTGCACTTCCTGGAAGATCCCTTCGTTTAAGAAAAAGCTCTCGCTCGCTAACCCTTCAACTATCCTCTATTTCTTATATTTATATGTCCTAGCCAGAAAGAGATTCATTTGATGCCAAAAACCGTTTTTCCATGCCTTAAAATCAATCCTAGGGAAAGAGGCCAAAAGGCTTTGACTAAGAAATAAGAGTTCTAGGAACTTTTGCAGTTGAAATTGTACTGATCCTTTATATGTTCATTTCATTATTACATTATGCCTCGTTTAGAAAGCTTTCACCAAGCACCGATCTCCAGGCTTCAAGCAAAAGTGAGAGTCCTAAAGTAGTCTGATTTGATAACCGGGGTAGTAGTCAGTCAATAGTGAAGTTCATCTTGTCTTCCTTTTGAAAGTAAAGCGAAGAGCGAAGTCAAGTAAGTATGATTTGGTTAAAGTAGTAAAGACGCCTATAGACGAGGAGGTCCGCAGGCAAAATGAACAGAATGAAAGTGACGTGTCTTGAGGATTAGACCTGCTAAATCATATCATTTGCTTAAGACAGCTTTGCCGCTTACTCTGACTGGGCTTCATTCGGCTTCTCGATCGGATTGGTAGCTCGAGAGACAGAGCTGCGAAACTCTAAACGGATACTTAGCCTCCTTACTCTATTTAGGGGTCCCCTCCTCTTCGGATGGAGTAAGAGCACCAGAAGAGCAAGAGAAGAGCTGGTTTTAATTGAATCCCTTGTAGCGGTTTTACTTTTCTTCTTTCGAGGAAAAGCTGATCGATAAACAAAACTGTATCAAGACCTAGTAGTGGTTGAAAGGAAAGAGCACTGGGCATGGTTTTCTTTGAAAATGAGTGAATATCCTCGATCTCTCTTCGGTTTGGGAGCAGGCTATTTCTCAACTTCTACTTCAAAGCAGCTTTTGTTTAGATAATTAGGGTAGCTAATATATTTTTCATATTTTTTTTTTTATGTATCTTTGTTCATATCCATATAAACACACACACACACATTTCATTGTCTCCTTTAGCCAAAAGGTATAAATATTTTTGGCTAGGTAGACTACAAAAGATGAGTATAGGGATGAAATAACATACCACCTTATTAGCTATGACACAACAGCTAAGTCGTGGTTGCTCCGATTATGTGAAGGTATCTTAGATGGAATTATCGAAGGAGGAGAGGCTAATAACAGACAAATCAGACAAAGTTTCAACAAAGACAGGAATAATCAGGTGAGAAGTAATGAAGATAGGGTAGAAGAAAACATATTAGGGCAGCCTGTGCAAGCATTACCTAAGATAGAGGATGAAGTGGTGGGTCGATTCCCGCTGGATGTGGTTACATCTTAAACCTAACTTAAGGCGAGTTCCCATTTGCTAAGTCAGGTCTTAGTAGCTAGGACTGGTAGCATGCTTAGAGGAATAAGCGATGTCATTGAATCTTTTGTAAGCGCAGCTATTGGACTTCTTTGATTGGCACAAACTGACGGTATAAAAAGAAAGAAGTCAAAAATTTGCTAGTGAATCTGCTCTTTGAAAGCTTGAACGTAACGAATGGGATGTAAGTCAATAGCTTCCCTTTCTTGGTGGCCTAACATCCTATTATAAAGGACGAATCTCTCCCTATTTCTTTCGAAAAATGCTATGGCCACTCAATTCCCCACGAGCTGGGAATAATGCTAAAGAAGGGAGGTTGCTTTTTCGTCTTTCATGCCCCATTTAATAGAAGTATAGATTGCTCGAAGGCTTCTTTGTCCTACAAGGCGTAGTCTCCTATAGGTAGTTAGTTACTACGGCCTGTAAGAACTTGTCCTTTAAGGCATCTCTTAAGCCTTTGTTAGTTCAGTTATAGTCTGATACCTAGGAGAGAGCAAGAGCTGCAATGGATTCTCCGATGCACTTATCCGAAGTAGTTGATGCCCTTGACTCTCATTCCTTTTGAGGAATCTACCCAAGGAAAGGCAATCCCAATGAAGAGAATTTCGTGTGACTCCCAATCCTGTCTTGTTCACGTTCTCGCTTCTTCTCATTCCAATTAATGCCAGTCAAACCATGTGCAAGGAAGGTTGAACTCTTTTTCTTTCCCGCTAGTGGATGAGAATAAGGATTCCATTGAACTGCTATTCAAATGTAACCTTAGACTGCCGCTAACAACCATGGAAGGTTCTCTTTTCTCCTATTTTCTAAACCAAAATTGGAGTTGAGCTTCTTTTTTTCATCGTTGCCTTACATCCTTGGCTATTTTCTCAAGATTAAATTCTGCAAGAAAACTACTGCACGAAAGCCTTGCTTCTTGCTTAGTACTTATAGCACTCACAGCACTTAAAGGAAAGTAATAAAAACCTACAGGCAAGTTTGTTAGTGAGGTGATTAAGTGAAAGTGTATTTGTTTTGATAATATGGTATAAGAGATGGTTAATGAGATTGTTAAATTATTTTTATAAAAAATCTAAAAAAATTTAATATTTATATTAAAAAAAATCTAAAACATATATAAAATTTTATTTTTTAAAATAACAGGCTGCAATTGCAAAAAAAAAAAAAAAAAAAGAGCTCTGTTCCAAACGTTCAGGAGAACAACCGGGCGAACAACTGGATAGACTCAATCCGCTTACTATTTTCCTAATCTCACGATTTTCCCAGCCAACCTAATCCCTTTATTGAGGGGGATTATTACGTCACCCAGACTGTGAAGCCAACCTTCCCAAATAACACCAAACATACTATGAATAGGACCTACATCCATCATACTCTAGTCCGGCCAAACAAACGGGACCTTGGAGTAGTAATCCTACACTATGGAGGGACCGGCAAAGCTTGGAAACACATGAGATTGAGATGTAATCCCATGGGATTAATGGGTAAAAGACTATTTTACCCCTTAGCCTATATGATTACAATAATGGAATAAGGGTAATTATGAAATTTCATAGGTTTAATTCCAATCAATTAATACTACCACACTACTACACAAACAAATACACTTTACTCTACATTTTCAACTTAATACCACTATATTACTAATCTCCTCATTTAATCTCAGCGTACTCATAATCCTATTAAACTTAATCCACCAAATAAATGTGGCCATAGAGTGTTTGATTGGGGTCATGAGTGAGGGGATTAACTATTCCCTTGGACTAATAATCCCCCCTATTGGTAGGACTATCAATCCTATGGTGGGGTTAGGATTAGAAATTGAATGAAGGGATTAGTAAATTTTTAAATAATTTTTATACAAAATTTATATTTTTTAGAACCAAAAAAATAAATAAAATTATAATATTAAAAAAAATCCTAAAAATTAAAATATATTAATACTATCTATAGTATTACTAATCCGGTGGTGTACAAACAAATACTCTTTATCCTACATCTCCAAACTAATATTAACACACTAATAATCTCCCCTCTCAATCCCTGTGTATTCTTAATTCCCTCCATCCTATAGAGCCAAACAAACATGGCCATGGAGTGTTTGATTGGGAACATGAGTGAGGAGATTAACTATCCCCTGAACTAGTAATTCCCCCATTGGTAGAACTATCAATCATATGGTAGGGTTGAGATTAAAAATTGAGTGAGGGGATTAGTGAATTTTTAAATGATTTTTAAGTAAAATTTATATATTTTATAAAAAAATATTAAAAATTTAAAAATATTAATTTTATATAATAATATTATCTATAGTATTACTAATGAGGTGGTATATAAACAAATACTCATTATCCTAGATCTCCAACCTATAATCATTATACTAATAATCTTCCACCGTACTCTTAATCCTTTTTATTTTATAGAGCCAAACAAAAACATATGATATGGGGTGTATACAAAAATGAGTCAGACCCCCAATTTTGAGGATTCTCATGACCTCCAAAATGATCTAGATCATTCATGTGTGTTGTGTTGTGTTGGGTGTGTGTGTGTGTGTGTGTGTGTGTTTTATTTATTTATTTATTTTTCTATCTCTCTCACATGAATGGTTCAGATCATTTTGAGAGTCATAAAGGTCTCCAAATTTAGGGGTCTCAATCATTATTAGGGTGTATAATAGAATTCTCCCTTATAGACATTATATATTGTAGTGTTTTTTGGGGGTGTCATATTTGTTTACATTGGTTAATGCGCTTATAATAATTCATGCAAGCGGAAAATAATTTTAGAGAAGCTGAGGCAGCGCAAAGAGAACTTTTCTGTTTACACCATGTTTTTGCCTGTTTACACCCATTATTTATCTATTTTTTTTTTAGTTATGATTTTACCCCTTAGGAAAATTACTTTTTAGACAAAAATTTAGAAATTTAAAAAAAATTCTCTATTTTTTTTTTTTGATAAATAAAGACCACCACCACCTCTCCTTTCCATCCCACAATCTCTGCCACCCATTTTTGAAATGCACATTGTTTCCGTGTCAAAAAAAAATAAAAATAAGTTAAAATTAGTGATAAATTTTACAAATGTTATTATTTAAAGTCATATATACTTTTCCATGATTTTTCCAAAAAAAAAAAAAAAAAAAGGAAAAAAGGAAAAAACAACGAAGCTGCAGAAGCAGAAGCAGATAAACCTCCGGTGAGAAGAGCTTTGGCCTTCGCCCCTTTCCAAAGTTGACCAGCGTCGCCACCGCGATCCCCTACATTCTTCTCTTCCTCCTTTGTCTCGCGAGATTGCGCGGTCTCTTTCTCTGGGATGAGTAAATCACTTTATCTGAATTTGACTCCTAATTTGGTATGGAAACCTTATTAAGGTAAATGCTAAGCTTGCAAATGAGGCTGATAATCAGGTGGAAGGAAGGGGGTCTGTGGAGATGCCTGCCAATTGGGTCCGAATAAGGTAGAGCCTATTCTATTGCAAAGTTTGTTGTTAGTAGTGGGGTTGGGTGTATCTCGTAGGATGCCACTCCCCTTTCTTGGTTATTACCTCTTTTAGTTGAGGACGGGTTTTGTTTTTCATGATTCACTATCTAATATAATGCTATCTTTGGCCAAAAAAAACACACCAAAAAAAAAAAAAAAAACCCCTCAAACAAGATGAAGGGAAAATTTTGAGAGGTGAAGGGTAAGAGTAAGAACAATTTGCTATTTTGGGGCATACTTTTTTTTGTATTGCAATGTCTACCTTGAAGTTGTTTTCAATACTCACTCTTTCTTGTTTTTGCTATTATTACTAGAGAAACTACAAAGATGTATGCTGAAGCAATACACAATCTAGCAATGGATATTGCTTGCAAGCTAGCTGAAGGTATAGGGTTGACTAGCTTTTCATTTGAGGGATGGCCTTATGAATTTAGAATCAACAAATACAACTTCACCACTGAGACTGTAGACTACTCCAGTGTGAAAGCACACACCGATGCAGGGTTCCTTACCATACTTTAAGAGGATGAAAACATTGGTGGGCTCGAAATCATAGACAAGTCTGGCGCATTCCTTGTAGTGGAGGCCTTGCTGAGAACTCTTCTTGTCAATCTCAGAGACATTGCTATGGTGGGTAAATCTGTTGAGACTTTGAAGAAATATCATTTTGTTTTTCAAACTTTCACGCATTTTTCAATTTGACCCTTGTAGCTCGACTTTTCATGCTCATTTCCGAAGACGATAAACCCTACAGTTTGGACTCCCGTGGTTCTGAATCTAATTCCACAAGTACAATGTGAAATAAAAAACACAAAAGAGTCCAAATCCGGCAAATCTTTTGCAAAATCGATTTTGAATCAAAATGCCAAAAATGGACTACTTTGCCAAATACAGAGTCGCCACCTAAATATTTTTGAAAAATTTAAGAAACCCATGACTCGTGCCAAAGGCCACGTGTCCGTCATCACCAAGATTGTCTCAGCTTGGGAACTTAGGCACGAGAAGAGAAGGTCATGAATTGAGCAACCCTGCTCACTCGATCAAAAATCGGCCTCTACTAATCATGATGTGAATCTTATTTACATTATATGCTCTTGTTCCGGTTTATTAGGCTAACTTACTATGTGATGCGCACACAAGTATAGACTAATTTGTAAAAATTGGAACATTTGATTTCGTGTTTGTTTTTGAAAAGAGTTTGTGAATGTGCCATTTGAAAAAGTGGGCTCAAATGTACATTAATCAAACTATCCCAATTCAAGTAACTAGCCTTCATCCACAGGCATTCAAACAGTTTATCACTTAAGCACTTAGCCTCATGGTGAACATGCTTTGACATGGTAACAACAACACTCATACGATATGCTAAAATAAAAAAAAGCTCACCTAATACTCCGAGCCAAAAAAGAAGACAGAGCTAGAAAAATACATGATCCTAACTATGCAATGTGACTAATACAACCCATGCGATATGCAATTTACTAGGCCCTGCTACTAATATGGCGTATGAATTAATTTGATAGCATGCGGTCTAAGCACGTATTTAAAGAAGTATTAACTAATAATGCAAGTTAGAATGATGCGCCGAGCTCAATGCATGCAAACAATGGATACAAGGCATGGGGGATGCTAAACAAAACATGATGCTCTAAACTAATCATCATAAGTAGGTAAATAAAAAGGAGAAAGACATGGGGTTGGAAGACATACACATTATTACAACTGTGCCCTCGTACAAGAGGGTCCGAATAAACTAACTAGCTAAGCTAATTAACTAGTTATTTCAAAACGAATTAACTAATTATTACAAACCGAATAAATTAACTATGCTAGCTAGTTATTACAAAAACAATTAATTAATTAACTACTCTATGGAACTAACTAATTAATTACACTAAGTTAATTAATTACAAATTAGAATTAACTAATTAATTACAACATGAATACAACATGAAAGAAGTAACTAAGCTAAATAATCAGCCTCGGTAAGCGAAGGATGCTCATGCATGTGTGAATTTTCACCCGAAAAGCCCATTGTTCTGCTGCCAGAATGCCTCTGTTGCGCAGTTAGAACATCTTTTCACTTCAACCTCTGATCTGTTCTGTTCCAAAAAGTTGCTGCTCAATTTGACAAAAGTGGCCGGCAGGCCAGAAGTAGTGGCCGGCCGGCCACAAATGGTAGCCTGTCGGCCAAAAGAAGTGGCCTATCGGCTACTAAAGCTTGGTTCCTCCTGCTGCAACAGAAAGCATACAGAGCACAAACAGGGTATTCTCAAGGTATGTTTGTCCACCTTACCCCTCATTATCATCAAACAGCTCAAAGGCGTGGCAAGCTCAATTCGCAAGCCATCAATCGATGCAATTTCATTGCATGATGGCCTATGAATCAAGGGGTACAATTTCAATAAATGCACAATAAAAGACTCTCAAACCTCCTCCCTATCATGGATTGATCAAGGGAAGTGGTTGACCTTGGAAACTTGAACCATTTCATCACTAGCAAGTATGAAATGCCTCAAGTTTGCATGTGTTCAATTAACGTCCGATTGAACACCAAATTGCTTATTATCTTGCATCATTTTTAGTCCCAATTTTATTACTTCATTTTAATTACCAACCATTCCTTAGTTCATTAAGTCCAATAATGATCTTTAAGTCCTCTAATGGAAAGAAATACCAAACAAAGAGTTGTTTTGGGCACGAGAGAGACACCATGCCGTTAGTAATGAACACCCAAAGGGATTAAACCATTAAGCACAATATCTCAATCTCATGTTTAAACAAACACTTGGTTTGTTATAACTTTCAAAACAAAGAAAAAACCAAGAAATGAGGGAGGTTGCAGAAGTGATTAGAGGTGATCACAAGTATGGAAAGTAAGAAATAAATGCTATCAACTCAAATAGGTTAGTGGCTAAGGCCTAAACTTCCAAACATATGAGGACCATTACACTATAAGCATGCAATACAAGGCATAAATGGAACAAGCACACTAAAACAGTCCTAAAATACTTAAAAACAATGCTGGAAATTGAAGGCAAAAGAGCTACAAGAGTAAGCTACAACATGGAGCAAGTTAAGCTAGTAAACAAGCACAAGGAGGGGAGGCTACCCCCTTCATTTTTGGGACTTAAAAACATGATTTTAGCCTCTGAAAAACCTTTGAGATTCAGTATTAAAAAGCTTAAAAAAAATTGACAAAAAGGTGGGAAACACAAGGGCAAAAGCTTGAGAAGTGAGGTGCAAAGAAGGCTGATTCACTCCTCCACCCCTAATGGCCTTAAACCACAAGTTTTAGCCCAAAAATACAAAGTATAAACAGTCCAAAAACAATAGGAAAAATAGCAAATAAATCAAAGAAACAAGCCAAGACTTATATCTCTTGAAGAGGAGAACCCTTTCTAAGTGACAAACCACCAGTTACACACCCTCAAGAGCCCAAAGTAAGCTCAAAAGCACCTCAGCTCAAATACCACAAGGTTTGGTTTAGAGTGTATAGGCAAAGGCTTAAGAATTTGCAAGAGAGAGAGAGAAATATTTTTGCTCCAAAATTTTCTATCCTCAAAAATGGAAGGGAGGTCTTCTATTTATAGAAAAACATAAAACTCCTTCTGAAATATCCATACATACACGTGTGGGCAGATGCATGCACCTGTGGAAACAGTTGGCACAACTGACATAAATATCTGTAAAAATACTACCGGCCACTAATGTTGGCCGGCAGGCCACACAAATGGCCGGCAGCCCACATTGGTGGCTGGCAGCCCACACTAGTAGGCTTGCAGGTCCCAGGGTTTTTAGGCTTCAAAAACTATGGTTTTGGTCCAAAACAAGGCAAAAGGTGTGTAGGGTTTGAAGGCTCAAAACTGTGGCATTCTGCTGAAGACTTCGAGCACTTGACAAACATATACAAATTCATCATTGATTGCGCAAGCAGTGACACCGAAGTCATAAGGGCGATCAAAAATGGGGTGTCTACAGTTGCCCCTCTTTGATAGAACTCGAAGTCATGAAATGATGTGAGTGAATGTCAAAGCCCGAAGACGACCCATTTTGACAAGGCCATAAGACTTGGTTAAACAATCAAGACATAAATTAAATGGCTGCGGTCGCAAGCTACCTACGTATCCCTTTGCAAGGAATCAAACCAGCATAGTTTTGGGACAAGATGGAAATGACATACACAAAAATACTTTGAAGTTGGACTCATACACTTCGCAAAGCCGGCTATTTTGAAAACTCATGATCATGCAAGATGATGCGATAAGCAATAACAAGATAACAACATATGAATGAGCAATTTTAAGCTTAAAACCAACACAGGTTCCATTCAAAAAGATCTAAAACACACTCCAACCACGCCAAAATGTAAGACGAGGAAAGAAAACACCGCTTAAAGTCGCATTTCACGCGTCTTGAGAAACTAAGAAAAGAAAACCGCTCGGGGTCACGTTTCACGCGTCCTGAGATAAAAAACAAAACTGCTTAGGGTCGCGTTTCATGTGTCCTGAGATAAAAGCAAAAACTGCTCAGGGTCATGTTTCACACGTCCTAAGATACTCTAAACATGTTGAAAAAAGGGAAAAAACCACTCGGGGTCGCGTTTCATGCATCCCGAGATAAAACTCGCCTAGGGTTGCGTTTTACGCATCCTGAGATACTCTAATCACGCTGAAAAGAGGAGAAAAGCCGCTCGGTATTGCGTTTCACGTGTCCCGAGATAAAACCCGTCCAAGGCAGCATTTCACACGTCTTGAGGTAAAAAAACCAAAAGGTACGAGACTGTACCACAAATACACAATGTAGTGAAAGTGTGCGATAGATGCATGAAGTGAACAAGTGCGATAGATGCACAAAGTGAACAAGTGCGATAGATGCACAAAATAAACAAGTGTGATAGATGCACAAAGTGAACAAGATTACAAATCAATACAGTGACAACACACGTTCCATGCAAGATAGACAATCTACGCATGATGCTAATTGAAAGCATGTGCTATGCCAAAATTGAAAGCACATTCTATGCATGAATCATGAACGATGTAGGCCACGCATGCAACATAAGTATATATGAAAACGCACATTCTATGCAATAAAAGAGAACAAATATGTAATTTGACAGAACGACTAAAAACAATATTCAGTGGCAACCTCTGATTTACCCCTTGGAGGCTTTGCAACATGTTCAAAAGGATACTCCCTGTTCATATTGGCAAGTGAGGCAGACTTATGCTCCGGAACACAGTTTTGAGCTCCCTAAGAATCAATCTGGACCCAAAAGAGAACCTCTCATACATTGCTTGGGGAACAGAGGCACCAAACAGAACCAGGCCACAGATGAGGACAACCGGTCACCTGCCAGCCACAAGGGAGGACCGCCAGCCACCTGCCGGCCACCCGTGCATTTTCGGGGGCAAACTTGCCATTTTGCTTCGGGTCTTTATAAATACACATCAAGGCTTCACTTTTCACACACCCATACATCTGAAATCTTCATCCCTCTCTCTCTAGGTGCTTTCTCTCTCTAGATCTGTGCTTTATACGCGTTTTCCAATACCCCATGCAAACTTTATTCGTGAAACCCGCTTGATTCTCTACACTTTGAACCGATCAAATTTTGATTTCGTTGCTTTTCTTGAGTTTTCACCACTTTAGGTTTCTTTTCCTCGAGTTTCTCTCAGGTACTGTGAATTTTCCTGGGTTTCTCCCATTTTCTCTCTCTCCTAGGGTTGACTTTTTTCAAGTTTTCCCTCTTTTCTCCATTTTCCTCATTTTTCACCCATTTTCCAGATGGCGGACAATGTTCCACATGATAGTGCTCCTTCCGAGGTTCCATCTCCATTATCACCCCCTGCTAAGCTCAAGGAGTCGGTGATCGTCGAGGCTAGCGAGATAGCGGAGGGCATTGCAGCTGTCCTTGAGGCAGAGTTTGCTCCAAGACTTGAGCCTGAGTCACTACCATTAGGGATATGGCCCTTTGATCTGGTGACTTATTATCCTCGCACACACATACTGCCACCTGGAGGCATCAAGCGCTTCAGTGATTTCACTGGTGGCATGTCAGAGAACGTTCTACAGAGGGAGCCAGACTCCTATCTTTCCTGTAGCGCCGTTGAGGTTCAAACTCTATTTTCATGCTTTCCTGCCTTTCCTTTAATTGTATTTCTTGCACTGCCTTTCATCTGAATGCTCTCTTATTACTGTTTGATTCACTCTTTCTCTGCCACAGGGGGACTCCCGTTCTTACAGGGGGTATGGGGTGGCGACAGTGAGAGATTGGTATTACGAGCTCCCTTCAGAGGTCTGCGACCTTGTTGACGATGCCGGCTTTAGCCTATTCTGTTCTGGACTTTCACGGCACATAGCGAACTGGGCTCTTCTCGGAGCGTTAGTGGAGAGGTAGTGCGACACCACCAACTCTTTCCACCTCTTTTCCGTTGGGGAGATGACGATGACTCCCGACGATTTCTCTATGATCACAAGCTTAGGAGTAGGGGGTGATCCGATCCCCTTCGACATGGATATGGACGAGTGAGAGATAGCTTGGATCCACTTGCTTGGAGCGTGCCCACCTCTATCCAGACCAACGATGGTGAGATATAGCTGGTTCTTTGAGCACTTCCATGGGAGTGAGCCTGAGACACCGATAGAGGTAGAGCAGTATGCCCAGGGCTTCTTGATGTTCCTTCTCGGTACCACCTTGTTTGCGAACAGGTGGAACACTGCGGGTTTATATTTACTGAGCGCTCTTGTGACCCTGCCCCGTGTCCGATTCTATGACTGGAGTGGAGCTGGCCTCGCTACACTCTATGGCTACATGAGTTCCACTTCCCGCATGAGGAGAGAGCGTGTCAGAGGCTACTGGAGAGCCTGGGAGGTATGCACCACACCTTTCTACTTTTATACTTTTTGTTCAATATTTTGTTCATAACTTGTGCTTTCTGCTTTGCACTTTCTGTTTCATATCTGTTCACACATTGTGCTTTCTGCTTTGCACTTTCTGCTCCATATCTGTTCATGTATGGTTGATAACACTGTTGCTATTTTCTTGCAGTTGTTGGTTTATGCCTATTTCCCAGCTCTGGCTCTAGAGCCTGTAGATAAGATCCCCCCCATAGTGCCATATTCACGGCGATATGACAGCCGGTGCCGGCGTCGGAGCCGTGATGATATGAACTTCACCTTTTACCGTTGATACTTTGACACAGTGGCTGCCGACGAGGTAACCTGAAACTCACAGTCATTTTTGCTTTACTACTGCTCTGATTCATATTTCGACGTCTAACGGCAACTAACAATCTGTACATTCTCTGTTTGTAGATTACGTGGTAACCTTGGGCGACGATGCCAACTAGGGTGAGGGACCAGTACGCCGAGGCTTGGGCCACATCCCGATTTCGGATTTTGCTAGAGAGCCCAATTTGCTAGGCCTGGTTCTTGAGTGAGCGGTTTGTACGCCAGACCGTAGGCTTGCCCGATCCAGTTGTTCCCATGCCACCCCCAGCGTCCATGAAGATAGCAGATGGCCTCCTAGTTGAGGCGATTATCCACTTCATGGTGGGCCTAGATGCTGACTTCTTCAGAATGGAGGGCGACTAGTCAACGTTCATCTAGACTCATCTCATGCCCCCTTGATGGGCGTTTGCGCAGACGAGGTAGTAGGTGCTCCCTTGCTGGGTGAGGCGACTCAAGCGACCAGGGCTGATACTAGAGGGCCCCTCCTGTTGGGCAGATTATTGGTTGGCCGGATATTCCCATTGTGCTTACATGTTGGCGGCCGACCGATCGAGCCGGCAGAGGTAGGGCACGGGTATGTCAAAGCTCGAGGGGCGCCTCAGGTATGGACCACACTTTATAATTTGCACCCCACATTTTCCATTTCAAATATTGATTATTCTAGATATTGATCATTCAAATGCACTTGCAGGCATCCACGAAGTATTCAGAGAGCCTCCTCGAGCTAGTTGCTTCTCTGATTGGCATGGTGCAAAGGAGAGAGACGCTGCTTGGTCTCCACGGTATTCAGGTAGCTTCCTTTATTTCAGCATGCATTTCACTACTAACTCTATTGTGAACCACACTATCATATTCCCACTGATACATTGGCACTTCCACTATAGTCTTCCCCAAACTGCACTGATACACTGCATTGGCACACTGTACTCATACTATATCTGGTTTCTGAGTGATGCTCATTCTGCATACTATGCCTGTATCTGATGCACACACTGTAGCTGATATGTTGACAACTGTTTTTCCAGATTTCATCTATACCAAGGGCACCAGTGGTAGCACCAACACCGACAGCACCTCCTCTAGCAGTAAAGAGAAGAGAGAGATAGGCCCCAACACGTGGTCGAGATGTGTGCCGCGGTCGAGGCAGGGATAGGGGTACCTAAGGCCAGAGCAGTCCCTTAGAGCCCGTTTTAAGTGATGATGATGTCGAGACTAGCGACTCCGAAGAGGCAGCGAGTCGACATTTTGAGTCATCTAAGAGTAGTGGTGATGATGTTGGCTCGGGGTCTGGGAGCAGAGATGATGCCGAGGCTAGCTCTGAGGCAGGAAGCGGAGATGATGAGACCGACTCTGGCTCAGAGTCTGATTCTGATAGTGGTGCTGACAGAGACAGTGCTCCTGAGTCCCCTCCAAAGAAAAGGACGAAGAGGGCCTCTCGAGCTTGAGATGACTAGCGCCAATTTTTGTATTTTTTGCTTAGTTTCTTTTTGTTTGGTAGCTTAACACATGTATAGTTCAAATAGGTTTTTATTTTTGCTTCTGAAAACTTGTACTCTCTTTTGCAAAAACCATGATTAGAATAAAACCTCGCAGTTTATTGAAAAGAGTTTTTGCTTTTGCATCATGGGCACCGTATTTGCATAAAATGAAAATGGAATTAGGTTGAATTTGAAAAAGAAAACTTGTATTGGCATGATGTTCTTAATCGGGTAATGAGATAACCAACGACCAAAATACAAAATATAACACGATAAGCAAGGCAAAAACAACTCAAACACAGCTATGCACACTTGCTAAAACCAAAAGACTCAAAACAAGACCTCAAAATACAAAGATCAAGACAAAACCAGGTTGCCAAAATTGTCCGGCCCACAAGTGGACGGCCAGCTACCATTAATAGACGGCAGGCCAGAAAAAGTGGACGACCGGCCACAATTAGTGGCTTGCTGGCCACTAATGTGAAAAACCACCAGAAAGCTGACAGCTGGCCTCTACTCACAGCCCTATCTTCTACAAAAGGTCCTCCTTCGTGATTTCTTCTTGAGAACCTCATTTAGCTGCTGTTTCTTCCACAAATTGAGACATTTCTTGCCGAGAAGCTCACGGATTGGATAGCCACTTTAGACCGCACAAAAAAAGTAAATTTCTGGGGTTTCGGCATAAACACGCTTTTTCTGTTGGGCCGTGCTCCACTTTGTTTTCCGTTCCTCCATGTCGCGGTCCGATGTTGGGACCTGATTAGGCATGCTTTTCACTTCGGAGCACAGGAAATATGTCCGACCCTTGAAGAATTTCAAGCACTAATGGAATCCTGACGCGATGAGGAAATCATGCCTCAGCCCTATTTTGGCTATGCCCTAGCCCTGGGACGGATGTGTGGGCTCACTTTGCATGAAGCTCGATCTGGCTCATAATGGGGAGCTGGACATACCCGGTTTAGTTCACTGATTTTCTGACATCGGAGACAGAGGTGACCTCCTCTAGCGAGACTTTCGGTAACATGCCCTCTCTTTATGTATGCTCGCACATTACCTTCTTGCCCCTAGTTGCGGTGGAGCCAACATCAAGTTGATTGAGGTGGCCCAACACTTGAAAGAGGGTAAAAGCTGCATCGGTTTGGCCCTGGCTGAGACCCTGATGGGTTTAGATGCTTTTCATCGGTGAAAGACTACCAGGTTTGCGGGGAGTCCACTAATTCTTCAGGTATTGTTTCCCACCCTTTCTGATATATGCCTCACATATCACTCGACATTCATGCTCTATTTTCTCTCAAAGCCCGTTCTTGACTTTTCTCTCCGCGCACATCTCTCTATTATTTAATCTCTCTTATTTTTCATCCCTTCCCAGGTATGGCTCATGGACAAACTGAAGATAATAGACCTTTGCTCCGAGTATTCAGCTTGAGCTTATTTCTTCTGCCAACGACTAGTGGACTTTCCCAATAAGGGATGGTGGTGCAACTAGATATGCAGTAGGTCTGCAACTGACATAGCTTGGCGTTGCCCCTGGTTCAATCTGATTGAGATGAGTTACAACATGACTCGGCAACCTGGCATACAGTTGATTATCGTTACGCACTACGTGTTCTACTTCCCCTTTTGGTTCAGACGCCAGTTTGGACATGATAAGACTTGTCCAAAGGAGGGGGTAGAATACCCAGCTTCATTCCCGATTCGTGCTTCACACTTGGCTAGGTACCTTACTGCCTGGAGGACGAGAAATCTTCTGGCCCTTACCCCTAGTTTCAGTTATGCCCTTTCTGACGAGTGCTTGGCTTAGCTCGAGGATAAGGCACAAACTGGGCCCACTTTGGCTACAGAAGTTTCCACAAACACGAGCAGAGGACGCAGGAGCACCTGACGTGCCTATGCCCCTAGTTTATTGCTTTGACATTTCTTTTCAAGTTTTTATGATGTAAAAAAAACTTTGATTTGTATCGGAGAGTTGGAGAACTTTATGTTGAAATCAATAAAATTAAAGTTGTGAGCACTAAAAATTTTCCTTTTGGTCCAAAAATGGTCTAAGTTGTAAAATGTAAAATTTTGAGAAAAATCAATTTTATTAAAACTTTCGAAAACCATTTTCAAAAATGATCACTACCTGACACGCACAGAATCGATCTTTAAGATGTACAACCTCGAATCAAAAGATCATAACTGCCCCTGCTTGAACACCACTACTGCTCTCCATTGGCATAATGAAGATCACAATCGAACTAATAGATGATGAATTGAGATGACCTGATTAGAAAATGAACAGGACAGTTGAATTGGAGATGGCTACGGCCGAACTTCAAGATAAAGTTACCTATGTATCCCAAAGATGGGAATCAGGCCTTACGTAGTTCGGTTCAGATTCACTCGAGTATTAACTCTCTCCTTTTGCGCTCTAACTTTTGCCAAAGTCGCCCTTTAGGGTTTTCAACCTTGCGAGCTCAGTTTTTCTTTATTTCTAATTTTTCTTGATCTAACTTTTGCCTAGGTCGCCCTTTCAGGTTTTCGGTCTAGCGAGCCTCTCAAGGGTAGTATTTCTTCAACTTGTCCATATTGATCGGCTGTGAAAATTCCAGGCCATCTAAGTCCATGAGAATAACCGCTCTTCCTAACCAGATAGCTTTGATGATGTAAGGACCAGTCCAATTAGGTCTGAACTTGCCCTTAGGGTCATGGATGGGAGCTCAGTTGTCTTTCAACACCACGTCTCGCTCCTTAAGATTCCGGGACTTAACCTTCTTGTTAAAAGCCCTGGCAATTTTGCACTGGTAGCCCTGAACATGATACAATGCCTTTAGCCTTCTTTCATCAAACAACATTAACTCCTCAAATCTGTTCTGTTACCCGTCTGCCTCTGCTATCTGACACTCAGCCATAACTAGCAGTGAAGGGACTTCAATTTCAATTGGCAAACGACTTCCATCCCGTAGGCGAGAGAATAAGGGGTTGCCCTTGTAGATGTCCGGATTAAAGTTCTGTAGCCCCAGAGTGCGAATGGCAATTTATCTGGCCAGTCCCTGTAGGTCTCAACCATCTTTTACAAGATGTTCTTGATGTTCTTATTAGCGGCTTCAACAACTCCATTGGTTTGTGTCCTGTATGTAGATGACTTATGAAAAGCCGCGTTGTATTTGCCCAACAAGTCGATCACTTCTTTCTTGAAATGGAAGCTGTTATCTGATATGATCTCGTTTGGAACTCCGTACCGGCAGATGATATTGTTTCTGATAAATTTGGCCACATACGATGCCTTCAACACTGCATAGGATTGAGCTTTCACCCACTTTGTAAAGTAATCAATCGCCACCAAGATATATTCATGTCCATTCGCCCTTTTTGGCAAAACAGCACTGATAATGTCGATTCCTCAGACTGAGAAAGGCCATGGCAAAGTCATGTTGTGAAGCATTGACGGCGGGATATTCATGCGATTGGCATGAATTTGTGGCATCGCCGTACAAAACCAATACAATCCTCCTCCATAGTAGACCAGTAATAACCTTGCCTAAGAATCTTCCGAGCTAGCATAACACCATTCATACGCACCCCGCATTCTCCGCCGTGGATAGCCTCCATAAGGCACTTCGATTCCTCTTTTTCCACACACAACTTATGCATTCCCAGATGACCTCTTTATTACAGCTTACCCCCGCAGATGATAGATTGGACGGCTATTCGTTGTATTCCCCGTTTATCCTTGGCATTTGCCCCTAGTGGATACGTCTCCTTTTCTAGGAAGTTCCAAATATCGTAATACCAGAGGTTTTTATCTTGCACTTCATTTATCGTGGCAATAGTTTCATAAGCCTGCGTGTATTTCTATTCAATGATAATTGGACGCATCCGAACCCCAAATGGGATGTCTACCATAGAAGATAGAGTTGCTAAAGCATCAGCGAACCAATTGTTCTCTCAGTAGATGCGTGAATGTCAACTTTTCAAACCTTGGAATCAGAATATCTAGGGTCTAATGGTAAACCTTTATCTTCTCTTCTTTGACTTTCCAGTCTGCGTTTACTTGAGAAACAATGAAGTTTGAGTCCCCGATGACATCCAACCTTATTGCCCCTAGTTCTGGGGCAGCTTCTAAACCAATAATACACGCTTCATATTCTGCTTCATTGTTGGACACCTTGAACTAGAGTTTGAAGGCTAAAGGTACATGGGAGTCACCGGGTGCTATCAGCAACACACCTATCCCATAACCGTACTAATTGGACGCTCCGTCAAAGTACATCGTCCAAGTTTCCTCTTCAACTTGCAGAATGTCTTCATCTGGGAACAAGTATTCCACTGCCTCATCTCCTTCTACCAAGTGGTCTACCAGGAACTTCGCTACAGCTCTTTCCTTAACCGACTTGCGGGTGACATATTTGAGATCAAATTTAGAGAGAAGAAACAACCAACGGGCCAGCCTACTTGTAAGTGCTGGTTTCTAAAAGAGATATTTGATGGGATCTAATCTCGAAACTAGGATTACGGAGTGAGCTAACAAGTAATGCCTCAACTTCCTAGTAGCCCATACCAAGGCTAGGTAAGCTTTCTCCAATAGAGTATAGCGGGTCTCATAATCTAGCATTTTTTTGCTCAAATAGTAGATGGCTTCCTCCACCCTATCTTTAGATGCTTGAGCATGCATGCATCCCATGGTCGAATCTGTAACTGACAAGTACAAAATCAAAGGTTTCCCCAGCTCTGGTGGTGACAACACAGGCGGATTCTGGAGGTACTACTTAACTTGTTCAAAGGCAAACTGACATCGATCGTCCCATCGGAATTTCATTCCTTTCTTCAGGAGACCAAATAGTGGTTCACAAGTCAAGATTAATTTGGAAATAAACCATCTTATGAATTGCACTTTACCCAGAAAGCCTCGCACCTCCGTTTTAGTCCTTGGTGGTGGCATTTCTAGGATGACCTTCATTTTGGAAGGATCTACTTCGATACCCCTCTGTGTGATCAGAAAGCCTAGCATGTTTCCTACCGTTACACCGAAGGTGCATTTCTGTGAGTTTAACCTCAATCTGTATTCCCTAATCCGTTGAAAGAATTTCTTCAGCGCGGTGTAGTGGCCCTTTTGTTCTTTGGACTTGACAATCATGTCGTCTACGTACACCTTGACCTCTTTGTGGATCATGTTATGTAGAATGGTGGTTGCAGCCCTCTGATAGGTAGCTCTAGCATTTTTCAAACCAAACGGCATAACTCGGTAGCAGTAGGTACCCTACAGTGTAGTGAATGTGGTCTTTTCTCTATCCTCGGGCGTCGTCAGAATCTGGTTGTACCTAGAAAACCCATCCATAAATGATAGCAACGCATGGCCCCCTGTGAAATCCACTAACTCATTAATATGCGACAGAGGAAATTTATCCTTCAGATTGGCTCTGTTCAAGTCCCGAAAGTCTACACACACCCGGATTCAACAATCCTTCTTTGGCACTGGGACAATGTTGGCCAACTAAGTCGGATACTCAGATACTAACAAAAACCTGCCTCGATCTGCTTGGTGACCTCTTCCTTGATTTTCAGCGCCCAATCCGGACGAATTCTACACAGCTTCTGCTTGACTGGTCGGGCCTTGGGGTCAAGAGGGATCCGATGGTGTACAATCTCATAATCGATTCCAGGCATGTCTTTGTAGAACCACGCCAAAACATCTTTGAAATCTTTTAACAAAGTGATTAAACGATTACGCTCCTCCGAAGACAACGTGGACCTGATCTGGACCAGGCAAGGATCCTTCTCAGTACACACATTAATGGCGAAGCTTTCATCAGCACAGAGTTTAGTAAACCTCTTCTCCTCTCGATTAATCAATTTTTTCAAAGCCAGAGGAATTTTTTCCCCTTCGTTTTCATTAAAATTATGAAAATTTTGGTCAATACAATAAACCAACGGCATAGAAAAGTACACAGAATCTACGGAGTTCTCATTCAAAAGGTCCAGATCTTCGATTACAGACTCAAAAGAAAAGCTGAATGAAGACCTAAAAAGGACTTTGGTATCCGAATTACCATCCCTAGAAATACCAGACTCAGACTCAGAAGAACTTGAACCTAATCTCAACCCCACAGACTCACTAGAATCAGATTCTAGCTCATTACCTGATTCAAAACTGGACATATAGCCTTTCTCCAACTACCAAATAAGAGATGGTGCCCCTGATGCATCCAAAATGTCACTGGTTGGGTTCACACCCGGTTCTTCCCCGATCATGGAGACAGTATAGTTATCCCCCAAGTTCTCTAGGTCGGCCATAGGATCTATCGGGAGACTAGCTAGTGCTACCCCTACTCCAGGTTCATTGTCATCTGAGTCACCTTCCCTGCTCTGTTTAATTTTGATGTTTGGTTCAAGCCTTTCTTCATCATCACTATCCTACAGCTGCAGATCAAAGAAGATCTTGAATCCGGGAACACGTTGCTTTGAGGAATTCACTCAAGACTCAGGAAAGCCACAAAAAGGGAAGTCTTCTCCCTCCCGAACAAAGTGGCCATTCAATGTCCCCTGGATTGGCCTATGGATGAGCTTATAGTGTTTTTTGGCTTGCTTAGCCTTGGTTCTGCCCTTCATCTCTTCTCCCTTCCTTATCTAGTTCTCTTTGGTGGGCATATAACCCAGTTCGAAGGCATGTGGATTGTGTGGCACATCTGTCAATGCTACAACACCTTTCCGGCCACTTTTCCCGAGTCCCATTCCTAGAATATGTTGCAGTTTGTTCATGAAATAGATGGACTGGGCGCTGACGTACATGCCTTCGTCTGCAGCCAGAATAGTCTACACTACCCGGGCTTCAGCCAGAGTGAATCCCGAGAGGAATACATCATCCTCACCATGGTTGATCTCTAGTATTGGCGTAGTCGCCTCTGGCGGCAGATGGATGGATGAATTTCCAAAAACAATTGCCACTCCTCCCCCATGAAGGTACTTCAACATTTGGTGAAGAATGGCGGAGACAGCCTTCACATGGTGCAACCAGGGCCTCCCTAACAGTAAATTGAAGGTAGCCGACACATCCAAGACATGAAACTCGACCTCTTGCTCAGCTGGGCCCACCTAGACTCTGACTTGCACTGTGCCCATGACCTTTCTACTCGTGTTATCATATGCCTGAATCACTTGGGTTGTGGGAACAAAGTCCACTAGTTTGAGGCCAATTGCATAGGCAGTGTGAGAAGGACAGACATTAATGGCCGAACCGGTATCTACCAACACTATCGGCACCCATTTCTCCATTTACTCCACAGATATGTATAACGGTTTGTTGTAAGCTGAGCCTTCTGGCGGCAGCTCTTTGTCAGTGAAGGTAAGAGTTGGCTTGGCACCACTCAGAAAAACCAAACCCACAAGCTGTTCAGGCGTGGTGTCAATGGACAATTTAGCCTTGTCCATTGCCGACAACACTGCCTGTCGGTGTACTCGGGAGGCCATGAGAAGACCCCAGATTGAGATGTCAGCTTGGATTTTCTTGAGTTGTTTCAACACTGCCTTTTCTTCCAGTTGTTTCTCTTTCTGTTTCTCGGCCTCTCTATCTTTTCCAGACGCCTCTGCTTAATCTAGGTGCAGCGGCCTAAAATACTGCCCACTTCTTGTCAAATGGTCTATTTCCTCGACATACCACATATTGTCCAGAAGGAACTCGCCCTAGTCTTCGTCGGTGTTGGCCAAATGCAGATCATTATCGTTCCACCATTTGCTCTCAGCGGCTGACAAACAGTTGTCCAGCTTTGCTTGTATCACCTTCACATCATAGGTATCCTCCACAGGGTGTTGTGAATTTACAGTTTCCTGGCTATCCTCAATCATTTCTCGTTCAAACTGCCTCAGTGCAGCTTCTTGTTTAGTATCCCTAGTGTTCATAGCGCCCACTTCTGGGGCTAGGTTTTCCACACTAGCGTCCTCCAACAGCTTTCCTTTCTCATTAACCCTTCCGGCCACTACAGTTATCTCTGCTTTTTTTCCCTCTAGTTTTATTTCAGTTTCTTCATCCTTATTTGGCTCATCACTTAGCAGTCCAGGGTTGTCAGTTGATCCATTCAAGTTGAACCAACCAATCTGTACATCTCCCTGATCCTACTCGTCAAAGAACTACGGGTTGTCCAAATCCTCATCGAGCTCTGCTAGATCATCCAACCCCTGGCTCGGGCCATCTTCTACCAAGGCTGGCAGCACCAATTTAGGCTTGATTTGACCATTTGACACAATGTAGCAACTTGGATCATACACCCTATCAAGTGAGTCCTTAGGGCACTCCGACAACGGTCTAGTACCTTCTTCCAAGGTCGACTCCCCTTCCACTATAAGTCTTATAACCACAGGCTTGGGTTGAGGGTTGGACGTGTCCATCATACATAGATCTGCACTTTTTGGAATGAACAACATCGGTTTTGGTAGGTGGGAGGAAGAAATATATATGCTGGGGTCATAGGGGGTGGCCAATGTATAGATCAGGTTGAGATTTCGAGATGGGGCGACTTGATTATGGACTGGGAGTGGATTTGTGGTTACGTTCGATTTCTGAGGTGGAGCAATCACATTGTTGTTAATGAGATCCTGAATCTTATGACGCAACCGAAAGCACTGGTCGGTATCATGACCATGTTGTTGGTGAAACACACAGTATTTTGTAGGGTTGTGTTTGGGTGGGAGAGGATCAGGAAGTGGGCGAGGTTCTAAGGGTTTAAGGTGCCCTTTCTTGACTAGCACCTTCATGGCTTAAGACAAAGTCATGTAAAGTTGGTTGAAAGTTCTTTAGGATTGGGTAGGGTTGGACGGTGTTTGTGAGCTTGTGTTGGCAAAGGGGTCGGCAGTCTTGGTTGTGGTGACAACACTTACATCTAATGGCCTTGTAGCTTTGCTACCATTGGCAACATTGGAACTACGGACAGATGGCCTTTTTGTCGGCTCCTTCTCATCTGTAATAAGCCCCTGTTTCATGGCGTTTTCGATTTGCACTCCCATCTCATGGAGTTCTGTAAATGTGAACACAGGTAGGACAATCATCTTTTATAGCAACTTACCGTGCAGATTCCAAACAACCATCATAATCTGATCCTTCTCAGATGGCCTTGTGGTCATCATTGAGACTTTAGCTCTCCATTTGATCACAAATTCAAAGAAACCCTCCTTCGGCTCTTGGCATGTTTCCTCGAGATCACAAGTTGTGACCTCAATTTGAGTATTGTACGAGTACTGTGCAATGAAGGCCTTGGTCATCTCCTCCCAATTCTGTTTGACAGAGTCTTCCAATTTAGCATACCATATGGCCACTATTTCTGACATGGTATGGCCAAAGAGAGACAGCTTCTGTAGTCTCATTAAATCGAACCATCGGATCTATCGAACCGTCATAACGGTCAATATGCCGCATTTTAAACCTGTGAGACCATGAAATATCCTCTCACATGGATGTAGTAGAGATCCAACGAAGAGAAGAGCTTCAGCCCTGTAAATCTGCAATGATGAACATAGTCGGTGCCACCCAACCGGGGTTGCCAGCCGGGGACTCTCCGATGATGAAGTTAGTCATTGAACCAAGGAAGTAAATAGTATATACATTTGAAGGGGTGTGTGTTTTGTAGAAAGAGATGAGACATACCTTCCACTTGTGATGGCCTCTCCTTTATATAGATGGGGGGTGTAATATTTGTTTGGGCTGGACCCATTGTAGGCTTTGTTTGGGTTAGGCCCAATAAGCTAGTACCTATATTTTTCTGGCTCTCACAATTGCCTCAAAACTTTCATTGTCTTCGGTAAAAGGAATGAGAGTTTTTATTGCCTTGTTATACTGTTCAAATAGATGTTAGGTCCTTTGACAAAGAATACATTTGATAAATGAATAACATAAATGAATGAATGGCTGGATGAATGCATGTATGTATGAATGTATGTACAAATATATGTATATAGAGGAGAGAAGTGAGCTAAAGCCCAGTGAGTAATACTATCTCTATAACGATGGGTCACGGTATTATAACCTCCGGGTAAGGGTGTAGGCCGCGGTATTATAACCCCGGGCAAGGGTGTGGTATATTCTCGAGTGCAAAGATTGCTTCCAAATATGGACTTTCGTGTCGAGCTATAAATATTTCTATAGGCCGAGCACATAAATGATTGCCTGAACCAAATAAGATAGATTAAATAAGGTAGATATATCAGTAAAAAATTGGACCACGGTATTATTACCCCCAAGTGAGGGTGTAGACCTGCGGTATTATAACCCCCGGGTAAGGGTGTAGGTCCTGATATTATAACCCCGGGCAAGGGTGTGGTATATTGTCGAGTGCAAAGATTGCTTCCAAATATGGACTTTCAGGCCGAGCTAGAAATATTTCTATAGGCCAAGCATGGAAATGATTGCCTAAACCAAATAAGATAGATTAAATAAGGTAGATATGTCAGTCAAAAATTGGACCACATTATTACCCCCGGGTGAGGGTGTAAACCTGCGGTATTATAACCCCCGGGTAAGGGTGTAAGCCACGGTATTCTAACCTCCGGGCATAGGTGTAGGCCGCGGTATTCTAACCTCCGGGTGTAGGTGTAGGCCGTGGTATTTTGACCTCCGGGCGTAGGTATAGGCCTTTGCTGATGGTGCTTCGTGCCGAGTGCGAAGATTACACTATACTTAGAGACTTTGCTGATTTTAAGTGGCAACCAAGTGCCAATATGGCAAGGACTTTGAATAATGCATCCTGTCAGTGATGGCTAGTACCGAATCACAAAGAATATTGCTCCACTTGTAAGGAATGGCCAAATAGATATTAGGCCAACTATTTAGTTGCCGAGTAAATTTTGAGCCAATTAGTATTGCTCGGTTTGCGTTTAGTCCAATGTAGACTTGCCCTATTGCTTTCGAATGACAGGCGTTAGTCGGAAGGAATGCAGATTGGACTTACCCCATGGCCCTATGTTGTAGGGAAAATTCGGCTTTGGTAAAATGACGGCGCGCAAAAATATACGAATTGAAGACTGCCAAATGTGTAATGTATTGCCCTAAAACTAGCGCTTGCTTCGAGCTGTGTGAAAAGGAGCAGGAGTTTGTAACTCAAGTAAATGTCATTGTAATGTTTGGACCAAGTTGGCCGAGTATGCATGTATAGCAGAGTGAAAAGCCAAATTGCAGAGTTGAGCAATGTTGCGGTTAATTGTTTTGCCGAATAATGGTGTTAGGCATATAAAGTTGCCGAATACTGTGGCCAATGTTGCTACATAAAGTTGACAATGCATAAAGTTGACAAATGGTGCCAAATAATCTTGCCGAGTAAAGGTGATGCACTGCCGAGTAACTAGTGCCAAAACATTGGTGTCCGTTTCATATATAATGTGATTTTTCCGAGAAGTTGGTTAGTAACACTAGGGTCGGTGATCATGCTGATCTTTTGGTCGGCGATTTTTCTTAGCTTCGCGGTGTGTCGGCGCCGCTTCGGAGTTGGATTTGCTAAACTGGAATGGCAATGGTTGTCGATTTATTGAACTTGAGTTTCTTGTCCAACGTGTACTTGCCCCATTGCTTTTGAATGACATTGGTTATTCGAAAGGAATAAAATTGACTTGGGCCAAAATTGCCGAATAGGCCGATAAAAATTTGAAACGGATTCCGTGCCCTCGTTTGGTGCCGTGGCGATAGCGGAATGAAGCCGAGACAAAGTAGGATGCTTGGTGATATGTGAAGGAAGCCATTGCGCACAATTCTTTGAATAAATTCTGCATTTTTTTATAAAAATTTTATTATTATTATTTATTTATTTATTTATTTATTATTATTTTTTTGTGAGTTGAATTTGCAAATTCTGACCATACGGATGGACCCAAACTGCGTCAAATAGCTGGAAAAGACTATTGGATCGTTGTAATCGGACTCCTGATGGCGTAGTTGTAGCCGAAATAAAATTGATGGCTCAGATCGGTTGAGAATTGTGCACCGCGAAGCACCGGATAACTTCTCTTGCATGGCTGGTTCGTCGTCCTCAGCAAATTCGTTAATTTTGGGCAAACTTTGATCGGCCCGTATGGTGTCGTTTTAGCTCCGATTTCGACGCGGTTTGTTGCGTTGGACTCCTCTTAATGAGTGCTTTACATTGGTATGGTCAAAACTTGAGTTTGACAGCTTTTGAAATTTCAATTTTCGGCACGTGTGATCCGTTTCACAACTTTCGGCGGACTTGGGTTGCTTCTTGGCTCCTCGGGTTGGTGGGTTTGGACTTTTTGAGTCGATACGAATCTTGTAGTATGTTCAGATGTGGATTTCGGCAAGCCGAGATGCTAATTCTATGTCGAGATATTAGTGCTGAATAAGTTACAACGTTGCCGAATATTTGATGCGGAAGAATATTGCAAGCTGTAGTCAAAGGATGTGCCGAATAAGATGCCGAAGCCGAGTTGATCATATGCATGCAGCGTTCATAATGCCGATAAATTCTGTTTTCGAATAAGTTGACTATGTTGTATAGTCGAAAAATGTTGCCATATAAAGTTGACAAGTAATGTTGTTAGCCAAATAACGTAGATAACGGGGCGGGATTGTCCGATGCTGTGCATGACGTATGGGCGACCGAGTAGTCTTGCGGCCAAGTAGTGTTAGCTGCCGAGTAAGTTACCGAAGCCAAGATATGCAGAGTAATATTAATATGCAGTTGAAAATAGGCCGAATGATATACCGAATCGCAGAGGATAAGCAATACGGTATGATGTTTTGCCGAGTACTGTATAATTGAGTTGATAAGCAATGTCGAAGCCGAATAATGTTTCCGAAGCCGAGACGGTAATATGATATGCCGAGATAGTAGCGCCGAGCAGTGGTGATATTTCCGAGAATTATATCATGAGATGCAAGGTGGTAGCGACTCGGCATTACCGTGACACTGCCAAATTATTTCGCCGAGCAATGTTGTCAGAATAATGAATAATGACGTTGCTGATTTGTAAAGTTGGGCAATATCGTGTAGTCGGTTGCCGAGAATGTCCGATGCTGTGGAGTGGCGTTTGGGTGGCCGAGTAATGCGGAATAATGTTAGCCGGTTAAGAATCTTTTGGGTGAGCGTAGTGGGCAGCTTGGGTGAGCATAATGATGCCGAGAAGGGAGGAAGAGCTACCGAATAGCCTTATCAGATTGCCGATTTCAGCGGTAGGTTGCTGAGTAGTAGCTTGGCTTGGCCAAGATGGTTAATTTTGATGTCGAACTAAACAACTGAGCAATGAAGCCGAGGTGCCAGTGCTATATTAAGGTGTAATGCCAAGCTTTGTGGGGTTGGTCTCTATAAATGAAGTGCCGAACAGTCTGTATATGAGATCGATGATGGAGCTATATAACACGAAAAATTATTTCGGCAACAAGAGCCGTATAGATTGCTTCATATTCTCATAAATTATGAAGTAAAAAATGTTAAATTACTTGTGATAATAACTCATGGCTTTATGTCAATTTAGTCTAGAGAGAGAAAAAGTGAAGACCCACTTAGTGATGAATAGATTATACATGAATTTGGCCGAAAAACCCTATTAGTGATGCCGAAAAGAGCTGAAACCCATTTTTAGAGAGAATGAGTGAAAATGCTCTGCTTTGTTTTTGTTTTTGTTGGTTTTAGCTACACAAAAAATGATATTCAAAAAATCAACCCACCACAACTAGCATCACAAATATATAATATTATATGTACGTAGATATGCATATTGCGAATCAAGTTGAATCAAAATGAAAATAAGAGACCCAGCTGTGGGCCGTATTACTCGGAATTGAGTTTAATTTTGTAGAAAGTGCACTAACCTCAATTCAACCAATATACGTTTACTTACAGTAATATGGTTGTTGTGTTCTTCGTTGATCTCGTTCAGTTGTTCCCACAGACGGCGCCAATTGTGAGACCATGAAATATCCTCTCACATGGATGTAGTAGAGATCCAACGAAGAGAAGAGCTTCACCTCTGTAGATCTACAATGATGAACATAGTCGGTGCCACCCAACCGGGGTTGCCGGCCGGGGACTCTCCAATGATGAAGTTAGTCATTGAACCAAGGAAGTAAATAGTATATACATTTGAAGGGGTGTGTGTTTTGTAGAGAGAGATGAGACATACCTTCCACTTGGGATGGCCCCTCCTTTATATAGATAGGGGGTGTAATATTTGTTTGGGTTGGACCCATTGTAGGCTTTGTTTGGGTTAGGCCCAATAATCTAGTACCTATATTTTTCTGGCTCTCACAAAACCGATCTGTTAATGTCACTGCAGAATTGGTGTACTCGTCCTCTATGTCCGGGATAGAGTTAACCCCTTATGCTCTTTTGAATAAGTTTTCCAATTTATCGACCTTGAGTACAGTTGGGTCAACCTCGAACTCGAACAAAGCCTCGGTCTGATAAACAGGGGTTTTGGAGGCTTGTGCTAGGATTGGCTCTATTGGATTGCCCTGGTTTTTATAGCGATCCCGATTTTCCCTCCAGTGGTTGTTGTACTCCGGACTTAGGTTCCATGGTGTTGGTTTTGTGTATATCTTGTTTCCGTCCTTTAATTCCTTGTATTCGAATTTTGTGATGTATTGGGTAGGTGTGTTATAGGTTGGTAGTGAGTTTAAACCAATAGTTGCTGCCCAGATTTTTGTTCCTTCGCTCAAGCGAGGCTTTTGTCGCTCAAGCGAGCTCTGTGTTTTAGTTCCTTCGCTCAAGCCAGGGTTCCTTCGCTCGAGCGAGAGTTGAGTGTTGTGTCTGGTGGCTCGAGTGAGAAGTCTTGCGCTTGAGCTTGCGTCTGCGTCTGGTTCTGGACCTGAAGGTTGCATTTCTTGGCTCAAGCGAGCTTTCCTTCGCTCGAGCGAGTGAGGACTATGTTTTGGGTTTCTTCGCTCGAGCGTGCTTCTCTTCGCTCGAGCGTGCTTCTGGGTTACAGACCTGAAGCTTCGAATTGTTGGCTCGAGCGAGGCTTTCTGCGCTCGAGCGAGGGTTCTTTGTGTCTAGTCGCTCGAGCGACCACTTCTTCGCTCGATCGAGCCTCGAATATATCAGTTCACAGCAGCTTCTTCTTCTTCACTTTTCTTCTTTTTTTTTACAAAAAAAACCCTAGATCGGCTGCTCCCTCTCTCTCTACATACCTTCTCTCTAAAAATCCATCTAGTTCTAGTGGTCTCCTACCCTAGTCCCTTTGTAAAAAGTGTAGAGCTTGGTGTGGGCTACATTTCAATCCGAAAATCTTTGGGTTTGGAGCACTTCGAGTTTCATCATCTTCTCCATTTGGTCTCTTCATTTGAGGTAGGGATATCCTACTCCTTCTTATGGGTTTTGACATAAATTTTGGTCATTTTGGATAGATGGTGTTGTTTAGTAATTTTGGGAAAGTTAGGGTTTGTTTTAGAGTTATACAAAAAGGGGGTTTTCAAATGTTAAACTCCATGTGTATGTGAGACCTTAGAAGATGGAATTAGTGCTGTTAAATTGATGAAATTGAACCTTATGGTTGATATTTGAAAAATGGGGAAAATGCCCTAATTAATGTGATAAATTAATTTGTATAATTAATTTGGGGAAACATGAAAATTGAGTTGGAAACCATGAAATTGGAAAATTATGAAATTGAATGGTGTAGTTGGATTAATTAATCACTCACCCATGAAAATGTTGAGATTTTATCTGTTTGATAAATTTATTATTTGTGTAGAGATAACTGCTTTGGGCTATCGGTGGAGGATAGTCTTGATTGTTGTAGACACTGTATGTTGATTAGGGAAAACTAAAACTAATCATGTGGAATATGTCATTGAATATGACGGTTGGAATAACACATCGAATACGTGTATTGATTGATCATTGTATATGCTATTTGTTAAATACATTGTATATGTATGTTGTTTGAGAGGAGATAGGGGATGTACTCCATGGTTTGAGAGGAGATAGGGGATGGACTCTCAAACCTGTTTAGGAAGAGATGGGGGATGGACTCCATTGATAACTAAGTTGGCCGGAGTGTCCAGGGTGAAAGTTCCGAAATTCTAATTGCGTTCGCATAACGTAGATAATTGAAGTATTGGAAGTGTTTTTGACATGAGTTGTAGTCCCATTTGAATTGTGAATAAAGGAAGTGTTTTAATATGGGATGTAGTCTCATTTAATTGTTTGGCCAGGTTCCGAGTCATGTTTATGAATTGAATTGGCCAAGTAAAGGAAAGTGGAATGAAACATGTACATATTTGTCATGGAACCGGATTGTGTTGCAAGTTGGTTTATAAGTGTTAGCCATTTACCAAATGCTAATGTTTTAGTTATTGCTCATATCTGGTTTAGTATATCTCTGCTGGGCTTTGGCTCACCCTATATGGGATATCATTTTCAGGTTCAGGTGATATGCCACCTCCAAGGACGTAGATCGGAAGGTTTTGGGAGTTGAAGACTCTTTTGGTTGTTTTGTTATTTTGGTATTACATATAAATTCAAGCTAAGGGCTTAATGTGTACTTGAGTTAGTACTCTCCTTTTTGTAACCAAGTGTTGGCTTGGAAAGTTGTAAGCCCATAGGGCGTTTACTTTTGTTGTCAACATGTAATATTTTTGTAAAGAATACTCAGATTAATGGAGGCATGCTTTAATCTCGTATGTCTATGGATGTCTTGAATGTATGATTTATGGATTTATTTTGAGGGCGTTACAGTTTTCTTGAACATTGGCGGTATGAGTGGCTCCGGGTGTTGGGATACCCGTGGTAGGTGCATGGGATGCAGAGGCCGTAGCTGGCTGTGGTTGCTATTGTTGTAGCTTGGTTATAACATTGGCCTGACAAGCCGCATCTTGCTGTAGGGTTTCAACTGTCTGTTGCAGATGATGTATCAATTCTTCCATACTGACTGGGGGATACTGTGTCATTGGAATAGGTGATCGATCTTGTGCTGGGCTAGAAGTAGATGACTGTCCCCGAACTGAACTGGACACAGGTGAGTTAAGGGGTGACTGTTGTAAAAACGGAACCGGTGAGCTCTGCTTGATTCTTCTCCGTCTTGTAACCGGTGGGAGTAAGGTAAACATGGGTTATCCCTGAACAAGATCCCCGGCTTTGCAAAGCCTTCTGACTCGGGTCCAAAGTACTTGGGGAATATCCAAACTTTTTGAAGCTATGGTTTTAAACTATCTAACAAAAGAAATAAAGCAAAAACAGCAGCAATTAAAAACTGTACAGCACCTCAGCTAAGATGTTTATCAACACAGACATGATCAAAGCGATAGGATTGTACTCCGCATTGAATTCTGCCTCCAAAACAGATACCAAATTTCCAATTGCTATGCATATTCTTGTACAGTTTCACTGTAAAGCACATACCAGTTACGAGAGAGAGCCAAAACACCCCTATGGTGGGGTAAGATTACCCTGTCCTAGTTTTGTCAAGAACTAGGGATTCATTATTTCACACAAGTGGTTTCACGCAATCCTGCATTCCGGGTGAGCATCCTGCCCTAGTTTGGATTAGTTACTATGGCTTTTCTATATGCAACTAGGCCAAATGGTCAAAAATTGTACCTCAACAAAACTACCTAATATACATCTCACACCTAACATTGAGAAATGAAAGGAGGATCAAATAGTACAAGGGTAGTCCAGATCCAAGGGTTATGTTTCCAACATGGCAGAGCCCACGACCGGTCAGCCTTTTGGCAAGCTTTTAGGTAAGCCTCCGGCAAACCGTTTAGGAATGGCAGATGGCAAACACAGTGACTTAAGCGCACCAATGCAAATGCAATGCAAATAACATATAAGTATAGATAAAATTTCACATCATGAATTTTAAGTCAAGTTTTCTAATTTCCCCAGCAGAGTCGTCAGAAACTGTAGCTTGACTTTTCGTGCTCCTTTCAGAAGACGATAAGCCCTACAGTTCGGACTCTCGTGGTTCTGAATCTGATTCCACAAGTGCAATGTGAAATAGAAAACACAAAAGAGTTCAAATCCGACAAATCTTTTGGAAAATCGATTTTGAATCAAATAACCAAAAATGGACTACTTTGCCAGATAAAGAGTCGCCACCTAGATATTTTTGGGAAATTTAGGAAACCCATGACTCGTGCCAAAGGCCACGTGCCCATCATCACCAAGATTGTCTCGGCTCGGGAACTTAGATATGAGAGGGGAAGGTCATAAATTGAGCACCCCCGCTCGCCCGATCAAAGATCGACCTCTACTAATCATAATGTGAATCTTATTTAGATTATATACTCTTGTTTCGATTTATTAGGCTAACTTACTATGTGATCTGCACACAAGTTGTCACGACCCAAACCCGCCTCTATAGGTTTAGTGTCGTAACCGCCCAGTAATCCTTGGATTACTGAAGGCCTCTTAACATAAAAGCATATAAATAAGGACTGCGGAAGCAAATACATGAAATATACATAGTCCGATGAGCTGTGAAGGCATACATGGGACTGATAATTTTGAACTTTCATAACCATATGTGTGATTAAAACAAAATGCAACAATTAAGTCACTTCATGTATACATAACAGAAAACTTGTTTGCAAATCAAAAGGAACAAAAAACCTTTACATCCCCAATACACATCCACGAGGCTTAACTCAAATCAGAACCTCCTCGGGAGGCACGAAGGCTGGCTGACAAAAACTGACACTCCAGGTCCTCAACTCTGAGCCTGGTCACATGCCTAATCACCTGCATACGTAATATAAATAGTGAGCGGAAGCCCAGTGAATAATAACAGAGTAAAGGGTTAAATCAATGACGTCCCATAATTAAATCCGTACATAGAACCAATTCATATTCGTGTTCTCATTCAATGCGTATACAAAATTCAAAAATCATGTTTGATCATTCATAATTCATCCGTTAACGCTAACAGATCATATACAAAGCATCATAGATCATACTTGTCAGTTCCATAGAGGAACCTCCAGCCGGGTATGGATAACTTACCAGTTCCATAAAGGAACCTCCGGACTGGGTACGAATAACTTGTCAATTCCATAAAGGAACCTCCAGCCGGATACAGATAACTTGCCAGTTCCATTAAGGAACCTCTGGACTGGGTACGGATAACTTGTCAGTTCCATAAAGGAACCTCAGCCGGGTACAGATAACTTGCCAGCTCCATTAAGGAACCTCCGGTCCAACTTCAGATAGCATACTTGAATCTTAACATTAATGTTATAAATGTTTGCCAAAGGCAAACAATCATTCATAGTGTGAACATAACATTTCATAAAACAAATCTTATTTCATATAGAAAATAATTTAACTTGAACATAGCTTTACTAAGTCATCACTCACATAAAACCGGTGGCTCCAGATAGACGAGTAGAGTGGGCAATTCACTTAACTTGAGGCACGTGACCTACATAACATGATAGATACATACATTGGAACACACACTCGGTTTGTACACAATTTATTTCATTTGTTCTTAGTGTATTTCTAGCCTTTATCTTCATCATAGTGTCTTAATCTTGGCCTAGGATGGGATGAGGATGCAAAAATACACTTGAAAACATTTTTCTAAAACTTGTTGAAAACAGGGTCCACGCTCAAGTGTGGTTTTCCTCGCTCGAGCGGACATGCAAAATGTGAGGGTCTGCTCGAGCGCAACTTGCTTCACTCGAGCGGTCTGCAAACTTTGAAAAAGTACTGGTTGCTTGTTTTTCCCGCTTGACACTCGCTCAAGCGTAAGAGACATGTCCTTGCTCGAGCGCAACTGTTGTCGCTCGAGTGTTTTGCAAAATGTAAGAACTTATGGGAGCATGCATTACACGCTTAAGCCAGCCCTTGGTCGCTTGAGCGGAAGTGTGAGACATAGAGTGGACGCTCGAGCGTGGAAGCAGAATTCTGGAATTTCCAGAATTGCTTCCAAGCTTCAAAACTCAATCTTAAAGCATCAAGCTCGATTTTTCTGGGCCAAAACTTGAGGAAACATTGAGAAACTCATAAAACATCATGAGTTAAGGATCATTTCAAGAAATCATGGCCCAATAGCTTGCCAATTGTGTAAAAATTCAACTTAAAATTTATGAATGTTCCATGAACATGACACGCATGAATTTCTTTGAACTTAATCTTCTCAAAACATAATCAAATGCTACAAAACAACATGAAACTTGATGATTTCCCCAAATTAAGGTGAATTCAAGACATACATGAGGGAATTCTTGGAAATTAAACTCAAAATATGAGAAAATATGCATGTATGCATGGTATGGCTCAATACTCTTCATTTCTAACTCAATTCTTACATTAATCATCTCAATTCTCTAGAGTTTATGTCTTACACTTCATAGTTGCTCAAACAAAGGGTTGAATTCTTACCTAAACTTGTCAAGATGGGAGCTAGGAGTTTGATCCTTGAGTTACTAAGTCCAAATTCACAAGTTCTCTAGCAATCCTTATAATTGAGCTCAACTTCTCTTCTTTCTTCCTCTCTCACGTTTTGATGTTCAATTAAGAGGAAATAGAAGTGTAAAAACAATGTGTAGGAGTCAATGAAATGGCCTTATATAAGCTTGACTAATAAATTCATTAACTTGGGCTTAATTGAGCATTAATCATTCTAATTATTTCGTTCCGCATAGAATTTTAATTAAACTTACCATAATGTTCTAAAAATTCCAAATAACACATAAATCAAGTCAATTTCTGAATCGGCCAATAAGGCCTTCAATTCGCAAACCGAATAAAAACATGAACAGATCTTTCTACGTTAAACAGATATAAACACAAAATAATGCAATGCACATGTAATTAACTCAGGATTTCTTCTTAATTACTTGTTAGGCATACTTAAGCATGAATTAGCGTTAATCATGGGTCGAAGTTGTTATACAAGTATAGACTAATTTGTAAAAATTAGAACATTTGATTTCATGTTTATTTTTTAAAAGAGTTTGTGAATGTGCCACTTGAAAAAGTGGGCTCAAATGTACATTAATCAAACTATCCCAATTCAAGCAACTAGCCTTTATCTACAGGCATTCAAACAGTTTATCACTTAAGCACTTAACCTCATGGTGAACATGCTTTGACATGGTAACAACCACACTCATGTGATATACTAAACCAAAACAAAAAAAAAAGCTCACCTAGTACTCCAAGCCAAAAAAAAGATGCTAGAGTTAGAAAAATGCATGATCCTAACTATGCAATTTGACTAATGCAACAGATGCGATATGTAATTTACTAGGCTCGGCTACTAATATGGCGTATGAATCAATTTGATAGCATATGGTCTAAGCACGTATTCAAAGAAGTATTAACCAATAATGCAAGTTAGAATGATGCGTTGAGCATAATGCATGCAAGATAATGGATGCAAGGCATGAGGGATGCTAAACGAAACATGATGCCCTAAACTAATCATCATAAGCAGGTAAATAAAATGGAGAAAGACGTGGGGTTGGAAGACATACACATTATTACAACTATGCCCTCGCGTAGGAGGGTTCGAATAAACTAACTAGCTATTTCAAAACGAATTAACTAATTATTACAAACCAAATAAACTAACTATGCTAGCTAGTTATTACAAAACCAGTTAATTAATTAACTACTCTATGGAACTAACTAATTAATTACACTAAGTTAATTAATTACAAATTAGAATTAACTAATTAATTACAACATGAATACAACATGAAAGAAGTAACTAAGCTAACTAATCATCCTCAGGAAGCGAAGAATGCTCATGCATGCGCGGATTTCCACTCAAAAAACCCATTGTTCTGCTGCCAGAATGCCCCTGTTGCGCAGTTAGAACATCTTTTCACCTTAACCTCTGCTCTGTTCTATTCCAAAAAGTTGCTGCTCAATTTGACAAAAGTGGCCGGTAGGCCAGAAGTAGTGGCCGGCCGGCCACAAATGGTAGTCTGTCGTCTAAAAGAAGTGGCCTGCCGGCCAAAAAAAGTGGCTTGCCGGCCACTAAATCTTGGTTCCTCTTACTGCAACAAAAAGCATATAGAGCACAAACAGAGTATTCTCAAGGTTTGTTTGTCCACCTTACCCCTCATTATCATCAAATAGCTCAAAGTAGTGGCAAGCTCAATTCGCAAGCCATCAATCGATGCAATTTCATTGCATGATGGCCTATGAATCAAGGGCTACAATTTTAATAAATTCACAATAAAAGACTCTCAAACCTCTTCCTTATCATGGATTGATCAAGGGAAGTGGTTGACCTTGGAAACTTGAACCATTTCATCACTAACAAGTATGAAATGCCTCAAGTTTCCATGTGTTCAATTAACGTTTGATTGAACACCAAATTGCTTATTATCTTGCATCATTTTTAATCCCAATTTTATTACTTCATTTTAATTGCTAACCAGTCATTAGTTCATTAAGTCCAATAGTGATCTTTAAGTCCTCTAATGGAAAGAAATACTAATCAAAGAATTGTTTTGGGCATGAGAGAGACACCATGTCGTTGGTAATGAACACCCAAAGGGATGAAACCATTAAGCACAATACCTTAATCTCATGCTTACACAAACACTTGGTTTGAAACAACTTTCAAAACCAAGAAATGAGGGAGGTTGCAGAAGTGATTAGAGATGATCACAAGTATGAAAAGTAAGAAATAAATGCTATCAACTCAAATAGGTTGGTAGCTATGGCCTAAACTCCAAACCTATGAGGACCATTACACTACCAGCATGCAATACAAGGCATAAATGGAACAAGCACACTAAAACAGTCCTAAAGCACCTAAAAACAATGCTGGAATTGAAAGCAAAAGAGCTACAAGAGTAAGCTACAACATGAAGCAAGTTAAGCTAGTAAACAAGCACAAGGAGGGGAGGCTACACCCTCCATTTTTGGGACTTAAAAACATGGTTTTAGCCTCTGAAAAACCTTTGAGATTCAGTATTAAAAACCTCAAAAACAATTGACAAAAATGTGGGAAACACAAGGGTAAAAGCTTGAGAAGTGAGGTGCAAAGAAGGGTGATCCACTTCTCTACCCCTAATGGCCTTAAACCACAAGTTTTAGCCCAAAAAAACATAGTATAAACAGTCCAAAAACAATAGGAAAAATAGCAAATAAATCAAAGAAACAAGCCAAGACTTATATCTCTTGAAGAGGAGAACCCTTTCTAAGTGACAAACCAACAGTTACACACCCTCAAGAGCCCAAAGTAAGCTCAAAAGCACCTCAGCTTAAATACCACAAGGTTTGGTTTAGAGTGTATAGGCAAAGGCTTAAGAATTTGCAAGAGAGAGAGAGAGAGAGAGAGGGAATTGTAGAGAGAGAGAAATATTTTTGCTCCAAAATTTTCTATCCTCAAAAATAGAAGGGAGGTCTTCTATTTATAGAAAAACATGAAACTCTCTCAAAAATATCCATATGTACATGTGTGGGCAGATGCATGCACCTGTGGAAACAGCTGGCACAGTTGGCATAAATGTCTGCAAAAACACACAAGTGGCCGGCAGGGCACTAATGTTGGCCGGTAGGCCACACAAACGGCAGGCAGCCCACACTAGTGGGCCTGCAAGTCCCAGGATTTTTAGGCTTGAAAAATTGTGGTTTTGGTCCAAAACAAGGCAAAAGGTGTGTAGAGTTTGAAGGCTCAAACCTGTGGCATTCTGCTGAGGACTTCAAGCACTTGACAAGCATATACAAATTCATCATTGAGTGCGCAAGTGGTGACGCCCAAGTCATAAATGCAGTAAAAAATGGGGTGTCTACAACCCCCATGCTTCAATTAATATCATACTTAAACTTTAAAAAAATTGATCAATTTAGCCCCTGCCGTTACATTCTGTCTACAATTGGATGGAATGTGCTAAGCTGTTCCCCCAAACTGTCTTTTGGAGGGAAATCGTAGTCTTTCCCTCCCACCATATTCAACCTCATCCTTCTACTATTTAACATAGGCAAGTTCCAAAAAAAAAAAACAGAGCATCGTTTAGGTAGGTGAGAGAGGATGAGGAATAGAGGGTCAAGAAATCAAGGAAGATAGAGCTCAACTGAAAGAAGATAGAGCTCAAGTGACATGGAAGACGTGAGGTGCATCTTCTATGGAAAATGAAAGGTGATACAAACATCATGGACTGATGCAAATCCTGGTAAGAGGTTCCTCAGTTGTCCCAGTAATGGTTGTAATCAATTCGCCTGGATAGACCTACTTATGTGCTCACGGGCAATGAAAATCATTCTTGGGTTATTGAAGAAGGTCAATAAGCTAGAAGCAAGACTACATACAAGGAATGAAAGAGAGAGAAAGCTCTGGATATGCTTGGTTGCCTTATAGTGCATCATTGTATCAATGTGGTTTGTAATGTAGTGTAAAAAAAAATGTGATTGGGGGGACTTATTATGAATAAAGGAATGTAATGGGGGGAAATCTCAGGATTATGGACACCCAAAAAATAAACAACAAACAATCACACACACAAATAAGACACAAATATTTACGTGATTCGGCCTAATGCCTACATCCATGGAACGGAAACGAGAATTTCACTAAAACAGAGCAATACAAAAATAGAGGAGGAGAAATACTCTCACTCAACTCATAGCTCTCTATCTCTCAAATTTCTGATGATACCATTCACCCACTCCCTCCCGTCTCTATTTATACACAAAGATGAGAGAGAGAGAAAGACAAACCCATCAAATTTTTACCCTCTGTTGGTAAGAGTCAACAATGGCAACAACGTGAAGAGAATGGAGAGCTGGTCTTGCAGATGCTTAGCTCAGACTTCCTTCACTTACGGTAGAAGTCCTCATACACCACTCTCTGCTCTGCATACATGTGGTTGGAGCTAACAATTCTCCTCCTCCATACCTACATGCATGACTGACTTCTCACTTGAAGTCCATCCCGGCAATGTCTCTGCAAATTTTGAGTTTGTCTCTCAAGGCCACCTTTGTAAGCATGTCAGCTGGATTCTTATCTGTATGGATCTTGGTCAGTTCCAATAACTGCTTTTCCATCACTTCGCGTATCCAATGATATGAAACATTAATGTGCTTTGTGCGAGAATGGTACATAGAAGTCTTGCTCAGGTCTATGGCACTCTGGCTATCACAATGTACCGTGAACTTTTCTTGTTTTAGTCCCAGTTCTTGGAGAAACTGCTTCAACCACAACATCTCTTTCCCAGCTTCCGCTACAGCAATATACTTTGCCTCAGTTGTGGATAAAGCAACACACTTCTGCAACTTGGACTGCCAAAACATAGCTCCCCCTATGAAAGTGAACATAAATCCTGATGTAGATTTCATACCATCAAGGTCGCCTGCCATATCTGAATCAGTATAGCTTTCCAAGACTGGTTTTGTTTCGCCAAAGCACAAACACATTTTAAATGTACCCTTAAGGTACCTCAGAATCCACTTGATTGCTTCCCAATGTTCTTTCCCTGGATTAGAAAGGAATCTGCTTACTACTCTAACAGCATGAGCAATATCTGGTCTGGTGGACACCATTGCATACATTAAACTCCCTACGGCGGATGAGTAGGGAATAACCTCCATCTCTTCTCTTTCTTTTGTAGAGGAGGGACAAGAACTCTTACTCAGCTTGAAATGATTAGCCAGCAGAGTACTGACTGGCTTGGCATCTTTCATGTTGAACTTTTCAATCACCCTTTCAACGTACTTTTCCTGTGACAACCACAACTTCTTGGCTTCCCTGTCACGCATAATTTTCATGCCCAAAATTTGTTGTGCAGGGCCTAGGTCCTTCATGTCAAAGGACTGTGATAACTCCTTCTTCAGTGATTTGATTGTGGTGGCATCCTGTCCAATAATCAGTATGTCATGAACATAAAGCAGGAGTATGATGAAGTTTCTACCGAGAAATTTACTGATATAAACACACTGGTCTACAGCAGTTCTCTTGTACTCATGGCCTACCATGAATGAGTCAAACTTCTTGTACCACTGTCTCGGTGCTTGTTTGAGGCCTTAGAGACTCTTCTTTAATCTGCAGACTAAGTTTTCTTTCCCTTTGACTTCAAAACCTTCTGGTTGCTCCATGTAAATTTATTCCTTTAGATCACCATAGAGAAATGCCGTCTTCATATCCATCTGTTCAAGTTCCGAATTCAAACTGGCCGCTGGTCCCAAAACTACTCGAATGGATGTCATTTTCACAACTGGCGAGAAGATTTCATCAAAATCAATACTTTTCTTCTGTCCAAAACCTTTGACAACCAATCGAGCCTTATACTTGACTAGCTTTTCACTGCCATCTTTCTTTAACTTGAACACCCATTTGTTCTTCAGTGCTTTTCAACCACGGAGAAGTTTTACCAAATCATAAGTCTAATTTTTCTGCAACGACTGCATCTCTTCTTGCATAGCTTGCTGTTGGCTACTCTTCTCCTTATGATTCTGAGCTTCTTGAAAACTTTCTGGCTCCCCCTCATCAACAAGCAAAATATACTCAGAAGCAAGATATTTTGAGGATGGCTTAGTGTCACGACCTAAACCCGCCCCTAAGGGTTTAGCATCATAATCGGTGAGTAATCCGTGATTACCAAAGGCCTGCTTAATAGTAATAACAATAGTACAGAGTAAGGGGCTAGCAGAAGCCAAACAGTAAATAAAAGATGTCCAAAGAGCTGTGAAAATCTGAATGGAAAAAGACTTTTATGGACTAGTCCACATTCATAGCCATAACATATATACATCAGATACACATAACATACAGGTTAGGGATCCAATCCCTTTACCATAACTGTACAGTCACAAGTCTTGAATATTCATTACAAAACAGAAACAAAAAGGTGAATCTGAAACACCCAAAAATAGCCTAGGCTTGAACGGACTTGGAACCTCGAAGTGAGGCACAATGGTTGGCTTGACAAAACGAGAGCTTAACTTGACGCTTCTAGCTTCGGTTCGGTGCTTGGCCACCTATATACGTATATAAATTGTGAGCTAAAGCCCAATGAATAATAACTGTGTAAAGGGGTTAAGAATGAATATCCTTTCAGTAATTAAAACAGTCATTAGTATCAGTAGATCAGTTATTCAATCAGTGGCTTATATTTCATGCCATAGCAGTCAATTAGAAATCATAGTAGTCATAAGTGGTACATCCGGTAGCAAAACAGTACAGTAAGCCTTAATAGACCGAACAGTCAGTTGATGGCCATCAAACAGTAAACAGTAGTAGTTCCAAACATTGGAACTGACAGAGATCTTTATAATAGTAGCAGTAACAGTAACAGTAACAATAAATTGCTATGGATGCGACGAGTACAGTTTACAAATAGGACAAACATTCATTCAGTAAACAATGTCATTTCAGAAAGCAGTACAGTCAATCGTTCAGAAATAATTATAATTGAACGTATCTTTACAACATTGTTACTCACAGATTACTGGGGTATAGAGAGGCTAATCAGCGTCCTCGGGTGCCAACCCTACACTGTTGCAGAACAAACACACACTAAGTTACACACTTTGGATTAATAACCTAGCCCCTTAACTTGACTTGGTGTGGTTCTATAACATTGTCCTCATAAAGATGCCTTAAACATGACCTAGGAATGCCTAGGATGGAATGAGGATGCAAAAATGTACTTTAAAACACTTTTCAAAATTTGCTGAAAACAGGGGTCTCGCTCGAGCGTGACTTTCTCCACTCGAGCGAGCTTACCAAAACAGAGGGGTCGCTCGAGCGTAGACTCCTTCGCTCGAGCGGTCTGTAAAAATGCAAAAAGTACTGGTTGCTGAAATTCTCCGCTCAATGCTCGCTCGAGCGTAGGTCTCGTCGCTCGAGCGTGCGTCTGCATACGCAAAAACCTGAGAGCTTGCAATCTACGCTCAAGCCAGTATTCCGTCGCTCGAGCGAAGCACTGAACACGAAGGTGGTCGCTACCTTAAGTCTTGAATTCCAAGTGTAGAAGCCTAATTTCTCAAGCCTCCTTCAAACTCTTCTAAATTTCAAGCCAAACTCTTGTTGAATCAATTCCCCTTCCAACCCTTTCTCTCTCTTACGTTTTTGGTCAAGAAGATGAAATGAAGAATAATGCCAAACAAGTGTAAAGTGTGAGGAGAAATGGGCCTTAAATTAAACCACTTAGTGGTAATAATGTAAATAACTCTAGCTAATGTAATTTAACATAATTTAATCATTCCAAATTGAATTTTAATTAAACCTACCATAAAATCCTATAAATCCTAATTAACACATAACACTAAACAATTTCTAAATCGGTCGCCGATAAGGTTTTCAATTCGAAATTCGAAATTAAAATCACGAACAGATCATTCAGTAACAAATAGATAGAAATGCATTATAAACAACACACTCACACAACAATTTAGGATTTCATCTTAATCAATTATTTATCATGCTTAATCACAATTTAACACTAATTAGAAGTGAGGGTTGTCACACTTAGACTCTCTTGTTGATCTTCATAATTGTGGACCAACAGTCTCTAGCGAAGGGGGTTGTGGCTCCCCCCACTCAACACCCTCTTCTTCTGGATCTTCTTCTTCTGGAAATCCATCTTGCAACTCTATATCATTGGCTGCATGCTACGGTAGCTCTTATTCATCGGTAGCATTCTGTGATGGTGTAGGATTGGGAATAATTTCTAAAACATCATCAACTTTAGGTTTGGCTGGTTGTCCAAAGTCTTCTAAGGTTTGGTCTTCTTGAAATACCACATCTCGACTTCGAATGACCTTCTTGCTTTTCAGATCCCATAATCTGTATCCAAATTCTTCATCTCTATAGCCAATAAAGATGCATGAAGTGGCTTTATCATCTAGCTTTTGTCTATGGTCCTTGGATACACGTGCAAATGTTTTGCACCCCGAACACTCTCAAGTGAGAGTAAGAAATCTCCTTTTCGGACCATACTTTTTCTAGAATCTGAAAATTTAGTGGAACTGATGGCGATCTGTTGATCAAATAGCAAGCAACACGAATAACTTCTTCCCAAAATGGCTTTGGCAACTTTGCCATTTTGAGCATACATCTAACCTTCTCCACAATGGTCCGATTCATTCTCTTGGATACACCATTGTGTTGTGGGGTTCCAGGAACTGTCTTCTTATGCCAGATGCCACGAGTAGCACAGTAGGCTTCAAACTCCTTTGATGTGTACTCGCCTCCATTGTCTGTTCGGAAACACTTCAGCTTCTTTCTAGTTTTTCTTTCTACCATAGCATGAAATGTCTGAAAATACTGGAACACCTCAGCTTTGGTCTTTAGGATATAAACCCATACTTTTCGTGATACATCATCAATAAACGTTAAGAAGTATTTTCTGCCACCCAAATATTCCACTTCTATAGGACTGCATACATCAGAGTATACTCTGCTTAACAACTTTGATTGTCTTCTGGATGATGAGTAGAAAGCGACTCTATGATGTTTCCCAAACAAGCAGTTGTCACAAGGGTTCAATTTCACATCTTTGGTAAAGGGAATAAAAGACTTCTTTGCCAGAATCTACAACCCTTTTTCACTCATGTGACTTAGCCTTTTGTGACACAAATTTGGTGATGTCTCATTTTCTGTTGCGTTGAGGCAATCTGAATTCACCTCCACATGAGTCTTGTACAGCGTTCCACTTGTCTATCCTCTAGAGATCCCTTTTTCAACTTCCATATGCCTTTGCCGAAATAGTTCTCATAGCTTTGTCGATCTAAGGCTATCCCTAAGATAAGATTCAGGCATATATCGGGAACATACCTGACATCTTTCAACACCATCGTGTACCCAACTTTGGTTTAGAGGCGAACATCGCCGATCCCCACAATCTTCGAAAAATTAGAGTTGCCTATCTTCACTGTACCAAAATCTCCACGCATGTCTTTTTTTCTTGCCTCTTCACTGAATAGAGCATCTGTAACCATGCTCATGGTCAGTTTTCCTTCAGGTACAGAGTTGCTGAGGGACAGTACCAACGTCTCTCAATTGTTTGGCAAAGAACTGAGCAACAATAGGGCCTGCATCTCATCATCTAACTCCATTTTGACAGTTGCCAGTTGGTTCACCAGATTTTGAAACTCACTAGTGTGTTCAACAACAGAGATACTACCTTTCAAATTCAAATTTACAAGTTTTCTCATTAGAAGGGCTTTATTTCGAGCAGTCTTCGACTGGTACATGCCTTCTAACTTTGTCCAGAGAGGATAAGCATCAGTTTCCTAAGCAACATGGTGGAAGACACTGTGATCGATCCATTGTCTGATCTAGCCAATGGTTTTTCGATTCTTTCACTTCCAGTCTTTGTCGTTTTCCGTTGCTGGTTTAACTCCATTAAGCTCAATGGGGTCAAACAAATCTCGGCAGTACAAAACATCCTCTATTTTGGGCTTCCAAATTGTATAGTTTGAAGTAGTCAGCTTGATCATAGATCCCGAAGTCGACGTTGATTCCTTCATTAACACTTGTCTCTACAGAAAATGATCTCTATCTGAAAATCAGGCTTTGTTGTTGAGTCTGGACTGGTCAAATTAGCCGGAAAAGCACTTTGGATTGCCAAAATAAAACTTGCAAATTTTTGAAATCTGATTTGCAAAATCTAAACGTACGGATGTGTCCTGAATAGTCCAAATGGTTGGAAAGCACTATTGGATCGTCAAAAACGAACTCAGAATGGCTTAGATCAAGCCAAAATAGGTTGAACGATTCAAATTGGTGAAATCTGGTGCGGCTAGGAAGCATAGAATAATATCTCCGGTCAGCTCGTGTCAGTGGTTTGGTGGATGGCGGCGCGGCTTGGCCAGGGGCTCGGTCAATGGCGTGGCTCGGTTAACGGCTCCGGTTAGCTCAACGGCTCGACTTAGATGATGTCAGCGGATAACGGCATGACGTCAGTGATCGATGGCAAGATGGCATCACTCGGGTGACCGTCTCCGGCCTGGTGACGTCAGTGTCCAGTGTGTATGCCTATGGCGTGTACGTGCGTGTGAGATCATGCGTCTTCTTCGTTTAGAAGTGCGTGTAACGTGTGGGAGCGCGTGAGCACGACGTCAGGTGGCGTGTGTGGCTTGCTCCGACCTCCGTTTTTTATGCGATTTTCATCCTTGTGCTCGTCTCATCGAGTACTTCAACCTGGTGTGATCAAAAGTGAATTTTCACCACTTTGAATTCTGGGCAATTTTTGAGAACACACTCTGTTTTGCGGAAAAACACCCAACGTAGCTCTGATAACACTTCTTAGGATTATGAACACCTAGAAAATAAACAACAAATAATCACACACACAAATGAGACACAAATATTTACGTGGTTCGGCCCAATACCTACATCCATGGAACGGAAACGAGAATTTCACCAAAATAGAGCAATACAAAAACAGAGGAGGATAAATACTCTCACTCAACTCACAGCTCTCTATCTCTCAAATTTCTAATGATACCATTCACCATCTCCCTCCTGTCTCTATTTTTACACAAAGATGAGAGAGGGAGAGAAACCCACCAAAATTTTTACACTGTTGGTGAGAGTTAACAATGGCAACAACGTGAAGAGAAGGGAGAGCTGGTCTTGCAGATGCGCAGCTCAGACTTCCTTCACTTGTGGTGGAAGTCCTCGTCTACTCTGCATGCATATTGTTGGAGCTAACAGGAAATATTATGAATGAAATGTAATAAGGGAAGTATTTTGAATGAAAATTTCATATTTTGTGTTAAGGTTGTACTTTGAAAAAAAAACAAAGCATCACACAATTTGTTTGTCCCTTGAAAAAAAATGTATGTTCACCCTTAAGTCAAAGAATAAAATATAAATTGGTAATGGGTGGCCTTTTCGAATGGCCCATTCAAATAGCATCCATACATCAAATGACATACATCCAAAAACACATACCATCACCATTGAATAAAAAACTCACCAATGAATAAAAAACCTATGTGAAGCATTGTGTGTTACATTGATAATTTGTCATTGAAATCTTCAAAACACACAATTGACATCATTGATAAATTGCATACATCCAATACTTACTGAATTGGATCAAATGGCAACCAAAACCAACATTCATAAATTTACATACAAATCAGAGCAACATCCATAAAGTAGAGCATCATGCACAAAACCAACATTCATAAATTTGTCATTCAAGTTTTGAAAACACACAATTGTTTATGACAACCAAAGCACAACCTTTACATAGTTAAGAAGTTCAGGGCAACCATTCCAAACAAAAAAATATTACATGTACAAAAAGCCCTAATGACAAAGTGATGTTCAATGCTATTTCCAAAAAAGTGATTAGTATCCTAAATGATTACTATCCAAAAACAAAATATGCTTCTTTAATCTTCTATGTAGTGGATGCTTCCTTCTTCTGTGCAGTGGATTCAATTTCCAAGTGCTTCATTCTTCTGTCTAGTGGATGCTCTGTTTTAAGGCCACTAGCATTGTACACTAGCTTGCCTCTCCACATCATTTGACCCTGCTTTGGACAACTAACTTTGCACTCTGCCCTAATCTTTTATTTGTCACTCTTGGTAAATGTTATGTGTTTGCCCCATTTAATTACATACTCCTTCACAGCATCCCTAAACATATTATGACTCTTGAACTCCATACCAAGTTTGAATTGAGGATTGTGTATATTAGACTCATAAAAATAGGGTATTTCCTTCTATGAGAACTACCACCTTCATCAAATAAGCTGTCAATACTTCTTAGCTCATCAGAAGAGCTTCCAAGGCTTTGTAGCTCATCAACTGTGTTAGGTTTTTATTCTTGGCAATCCCGTTTGACAAAACTTCTTTGAGTTGTAATTTTATTTGCATTTTTATTTCAGTGAGGCTATGAGTTGTTAGAGGCAAATCCAACCCGAATCGTGCTTTGCAGAGAAGTTTGTGATGTCAATGCTTTCAAGATTGCCACTTCGCTGATTATTACAGGGGTCGAGCTGCCCGGTTAGCTCGCGGCCGAAGCAAAATGCAAAATTGCATTCAAAATTGTATGTCCGCCGTTGCTCGCTCGAGCTAAGGCTTTTCTCGCTCGAGCCAAGGAGTTCTTGCTCGAGCGACGGATTGCGTCCACACAAAAACCTGAGAGAATTGATTGGTCGCTCGAGCCAAGGCACTAGTAGAAATCATGAAAACTAAGCTCCTCGCTCGAGCGAGAAAAGCTTCGCTCGAGCAAGCTTCAAAATCCGAATTTCTTAAGGAGTTGGTTTTCTTCCAAATCTAGGATTACTTTTGGTTTTCTATAAATACTTGGTTTTCTCCCAAAGCTAAGGGTACTTTTTTCCAGATCTTCTTTTTGGATCTTAAGGTTTATATCTAGAGATATTTTGTTAGATTTTCTTTGATGTTTTTATTGAGTATTCAACTCATGGTTTAAAAGAGAGTACATCAAAGGTTTTGTTTGTTATACAAAAGAGAAAGTTGTTCTTCGATGGATTCTGAAGAATTCGAGCCTGAAGCTTCGGTGGATTTTGGAGTGACTCATCGTAAAGACAATTCCGAGGTGAAGACGGAGTTGGAAGAGGCACATAGAGGTTGGTTCAATTAGGCGTGGATTCGCTAGGTAATTGAGAGTATACCTATGTAATTCCTTTAAATTTTCTTAGTGGATTATTTTGTGACTGTTGCCCGTGGTTTTTTAATCACAGTTGAAGGTGTCCAATTGTGATTTTTCCACGTAAAATCGTTGTATCGATTTATCTTTTATTGTTTGATTGGGATTGTTATATTCTGCTTAAAATTGGTACATAATCACAAATCAACATCTAGGGTTTCTAGATTTTTCAAACTGCCTCAGCCATTACATTCTTACTACTTCCTACACCAGCAAACTGTACATCTCTATCAACACTAGCCTCATATAATGCATCATCATCAGAAAATCTATAGTCACTATCCTCATATTTCTCAGACTCATTAGATGAGGAAGAGTCTGAGGGATTAGGATCATAGTCATTACTATCTTCCTCTTCTGCTACCTGCATATCTACAAGTACTCCCTTTCTCTGACTTTGTTTTTTTTTAGCACATGATCCTACTTGATTAACTTAGGTACCTACAATATCATCGATTCCTAAACAATCTACATAAACCTCTATTACTCTATTTCCATCCATAAGTGTCTCCAACCTTATTATATCTTGATCAGTGTTAATCAACTACAACTCAACACAATAATTAACCTTATAGTAATAGATATTACATCTACTGTAGCCTAGTTCCTTGGCCATATTATCCAACTCCAAAATTGATATTTCATCAGAATTACAAAAGTCAAAATAACTGATAAATCCATCATTATAAACCCTCTGAGGATTATAACTGACCAAATAACACAATATTAAACTACATTTTGATTGTGAAATAACAAGATCATTTCTCTACAATTTTTTAAATGAAAAATAATGCTATTATGGACTAATTATACTAATAAATTAATAAAATTAGTATTAAACTACTAATAATACAATATTAAACTAATACACTATTATCGTAAGACAGTTCAAATTCAACAAATCTGTATAGGAATACAAAAAGTACAAATCTTTGTCTGTATTCTTGGTAAATTGATTTTTAGAAAGCATTACATAAAAAATGAGTTTATTTTAAGGACTGATTAAACTAATACACTAATCAAGTATTACACTATTAAAGTAAAATAATTCCGACTAAACAAATTCTTTTCAAAGACAAACAGACAAAGATTTATTCTAAAAAAACATAAATCAAATTAGAATTATATCACAAATCGATTTTTAATAATCATTAGCTGAAAAAACAAACAAATATTAAAAGTAAATGCCATAAACAGTTGGTCGATTCTTTCGCTTGCCATCCTTCTCTCTTCGAACCCAACCCATGATTCAATGTTAGTTCGTACCCTTCGTTCAATGATGAACTTTGATTTCGATTTCATATGAGGAATTTGAAAATCCTAAAAGCGATTTGGATCCCAACAAAGCTCTAGTTCAACCGTCCATCACACCAACTTATTTTGTAAGCAAAGCCGTCTTATATTCCTTCCAAAAGATAGTTGAAGGGGACATCTCAGCACATTCTGTCCAATTGTAAACAGAATGTGACGGCAGAGTCTAAATTGATCAATTTTTTGAAAGTTCGGATATAAAATTGATATTCATCGACATATGGGGATCAAATTAAAAAACACGTGAAAGTTTGGAAAACAAAATAATATTTCCTCTGAGACTTTCTATTGCTTGATTACATAATGGCCTTTATTATTGTCCAACATTGGAAAAGTAACAAAACTTCAATAGGTTCATTTATTTCGAAATACCCATTGTGCGCAACAAGCCTAAAATGTGCATGGTGTGATATTTTGTGTGCACATTTATTTTTGGTTGAGATCAAGTCATGATTGTCAATTATTTGCCAATATAGGTATGTTTTCGGACCAATTATAATTGTCAAATATGTTAGATTGGGGTATGTCTTTTTCATCAGTAGAGACAGTAAACAGTCTAAAAATAAGTTTTCATTTGTTTTCTGTCTAAAAGAGTTTTCATTTGTTTTCTGTCTAAAAGAAAGGATTTTGTGGGAGTTCTTCAATTCTGGGGACGACTTTGTCTATAACCCAACAACAAAAAGTGTCCTTAGATAACTCTCACCACCTTTCTGTTAATCAATTTCCAACACGTTGTTTCAACAAAATTAGTTCTCATCATGATTCGTAAATTCATTTTTGATCAAATACAGATTGTGCTGATATATATATATATATATATATTGTGCTTGTTGGAACGTCATCGATATGGAGTAATGGAAGATTACGCAATGTGAAGCATAGAGTAGTATGCAAAGAAGTAAGAACAAGAAAGTCGATTGGTTCGTTTCTGTTGGGACCAAAGGAGGCAAAAGTGGAAGCTCCCGCAGACTTAGTGGATTCTTCACACCTGCGGCTGTATCTGTATGTTCCTCTCACTTACGAAGACTACAGAAAGCTCCGAATCTCAAATGAGTTACATGTTGGTCAACCTCTTGATCTTGTACGCGCCAACTCTTGAAAATAATATGTGCCAAAGCTTAATTATGTGCCTTTTGATTTAATAAACAACTAGTAGTGAACCCGTGCCAAATGTTTTTTTTTTTATTTATTTATTTATAAAATTTAATTAAATTATATATATTTTTGAACATATAAAATATTTGAAATAATCGTTAAATTATGGAAAAAAAGAAGTAATAATTTAAAATTTAAATAATGATTCTAATTTAACATGGGCAAACCCATAAAGGTTATAACCCACCACTTAGGGCCCAATACATAATTCAAATACTAAAGCCCAGCGTCGCTGGAACTCAACATGACATTAAGAACCAATAACATCTGAACACGTGGCAAGAGAAGAACAAGCTACATAAGCAGACAAAGGTCCTGCAAAGTTATTGCACTGCACATCAGCCATTAATGAAGGCCCTTACAGCATTTATTGCGATACGTCCTCCCCGTCGAGACAGAATGGCCTCACCATGAACAAGGCAAGTTAGAGCATAGACTTTCGACCATGGCGACAGGTCGGAAGGGACAACAAAATAATTACCAGAGGATATAAGCAGATGTCGAAAACAAGAAGAATGTTAAGTTTTTATCTCTAATCTATCTCTACATTCCACCTCTCTTTCTAACTTGCTCGGCGGAGGGTTTGCTGGGGGACTCCCCGTTCCCCGTTAAACTCTTGTGCAGGTCTCCTGGTGGACTTGGTACCTCGAGCATTGGTTTGGGAAGCGTGGATCAATTCGACCCGTTCCATCTGGAACCTGCCGTATCATCATAATTATTTATTTTAATCATTTTACTTGTCTCGTTTCATAAAAAAGTTACTTAACTCAACACATATGCTAATTTTAAATAAATTATTTATGTGTATTTTAATAATTTTAGCTCTATCGTGTTAGAAAAATGTAACTTACATAAATATATATATTAAATTTCATAAAAATAAATATTTTTAATATTTAATTTTTTTTAAAAGTGAAACAAGTAGAATAAAATTAATTGGTAAAATATTTTTAGTATGTATAATTTTATTAAGTTTTGTTTATGCTTAATTTAAATTAAGTAGAAATTTTTTAAATATTAAATTTTAGAAAGAATTTTGATAAGGTTATATTGATATGAAATTTTAATATAAAAAGAAAAAAAGAAAAAGAAAAAAAAGGAGATGCACTACATAGGAGAGAGAAAGAAATTAAAGGTAAACAATATTTATTTTTTTGATAATCTTAGTCCTATCGTTTTATAAAAATCTTATTTAAATCAACACATAATACTTTTAAATAAATTATTCGTGTATATTTTTTTTTTAAAGTAAAAAAAATTATAATAAAATTAATATGATATAATAAATCATATATATAATAAATTTTTATGATGTTAAATTATAACTTGATATTAGAAATATTGTTGTAAAATCAAAAGTGATTCTAATTATTTAATAAATTCAATATAATTAATATTATAAATAAGATAGACATTAATATTTTATTTAAAAAAAAGTGAAAAAAAGTATAATAAAATTAATTGGTAAAGTATTTTCAGTATGTAAAATTCTATTAGGTTTTATTTACGAATAATTTAGATTAAGTAGAAATTTTTTTAATATTAAATTTTAGAAAGAATTTTCATAAAAAGATATATTGATGTGGCATTTTGATAAATAAATATATTAAAAAAACAAGAGATTTGCCACATAGGAAAGAGAAAAATTGGAGCAAACACTATTTTTAATAATATATATATATGATGATATGATTAAAAGTTATTCTAATTATTTAAGAAATTCAATATAATTAATATTATAAATAAGATAGACAAAAAAATAAGAAATAATTTTAATATTTTATTTTAAAAAAAGTGAAAAAAGTATAATAAAATTAATTAGTAAAATATTTTTAGGTTTTATTTATGGATAATTTAGATTAAACAGAAGTCTTTTAAATATTAAATTTTATAATAAAAAAAATTGGTAAAAGGATATATTGATGTGGCGTTTTAGTAAAAAAAGAGAGATGTACCACATAAAAAAGAGAAAAATTGAGAACGAATATTATTTTTAATAATATATATAGATGATGATGTATTGAAGACTGATAATTTACTAGCTCCACGTTAACCTTGTTCTAATTTTGAAAAGGGTTGAGCTCAAACTTCATCTATAGTTTTTTGTTTTTTGTGTTGAAAACTTCAGAAATAGCTTGGGTTAGAAGAATTTATTACATTTTCTAGTCTTATTGTTAAATTGTTTATTTACTTCCTAAACTATCAATTGAATTTATGTAGTCCATAAAGTATATAAGTCAAAGTTTATTCCTTACACTATCGATCCAATCTATTAATTCCTAAAATATTTAATTCAAACATATTTCGTCCCTAGAAAGATTTTATAAAACTAAAATATATGTCCATACGTATTATAAATTAGTAAAAAACTCTCTCCAATTAAGATTTTATTATAGAAAAAAATTTTAAATTTTATTTTGTCTTTAAAAGGTATTTTATTTTATTTCATTGTGTGTTTAAATTAATATTAGAGTCTGATTTTTCAATCTTGCCAATAAATTATATAAACATTAGATATATTGAAGAAGTAGAATTAAATAATTTAAATAATAATACTTCTCTACAAATAGCAACAAAATAAAATAATACATTAATTAAGTAATAAAAAGAACTTAGCGAAAAACTTAAAACAATCAATTAAAAATTATAAACGAAATCTGACATATAATACTAGATAGAGATAAGCACGTACCTATTGTAGAAGATAAGTAAGAAAATAGTATAGATAATTACACTTATCCTTATAAAGGAAATTCAATATATAGATTGACGTCCACTTTTCATAGACAAAATAAAAAGTTAAGGTTTTTTTGAAATAAAATTTTTACTAGATAGGGTCTTTTACTAATTTATAATATTTATAGATTTATATTTCATTTTTGTAATCTTTTTAGAGACTAAATAAATTTGCGTTAAATACTTTAGGGACTTATTGGAATCAATCAATAATTTAGGAACTTAATAAACTTTGATTATATACTTTAAGAAACTAATAGACACAATCAATTATTTAGAAACTAAATAGACAATTTGATAATAATTTAAGGTCATGTTTGATTCACATTATTAATAGTGAAGTATTAATAATCCTATTAAATTAGTGTGGTATTCACTATCCAATTGGATTAATATTCATTGGATTAATAATCCCACCCTTATCCCATTACTAATAATCCTACAAATTTGTTGGATTAATTATCCATTGGATTAATAATCCTAAACCAAAATGTTAAAACAAACATGGGATAATTGGGCCCACGGATTAATAATCTCAATCCCATACTCTAATCCACCTAATCAAACATGCGCTAAAGGTATAAAGTGTAATAATAAACCCGAGTTATAATTATGTATTACAATAAGGCACTGGCTGCGCTCGTATTGGCTCAATTTTCACAATTTACTCATACTTTATTATAGAATGTTTTTTGAAGGCATTATTAAATCAGTTTATAAGCCAACAAATAAATCGATGCATAAATAAGATATAGATCAATTTATTTGAACTAAATTCAATGACAACCCGTCAAAATAAGATATAAAATTACTTTTCCACGTGGGCCGTTCAAGATTGTATTTTTTCATATTCATTCTTAAGTATCAATTGTTTCTCTAAAAAAAGAAAAAATTTCAGTTAAGTTCTACTTTTCTCATGAAAATACTATTAACAAGTGATTCAATCCTATCAATATAGGGTTAATAATGACTTAATGGTACTTTAATGAAAAAAGTATAACTTATTAATATTTTTCACACAAAAAAACAGAAGTGAAAAATCCCATCAATTGTGATTTAGTATACATGTTTGATCGAGTATGAATGGAAAGAAGAGGGAACAAGAAATGATAAATAAAAATGAAATACAAAATAACAGCTATTTTAACAGTTTGAGATTGATAATTAGGCTTACAGGACTGGACTAAGTTGAACTTTTGGGCTTCTTTATTAAATGAATTGTGTTTGGCAATGGTTCCTGAGCACAGTAAAACCTGGCTCAACCTAATTATTAATATATATTTTTTATAAATTATATATAAAATATAAATCTCTATATACAATTTATTTAATTTTATATTTGTTTTGAGTAGACAAAAAAAAAAAAAAAATACACTTATGAAGAAAATATACTTACCAAGCTTTGAACTTCGGATATAATGAACAAAACTAAATATTTATGGCAACTTAACTACAATGTTATTGATTTTTTATTTTATAAGACTTATTTTTATTTGATGTTATTGATTTTTTGTTTAATACTAGCATTACATCCGTGCTATAAACAGTATCACACAAATAATTGAAAAACAATGTTAATATTAAATAATAATTAAAAAATATTTTAAAATGTGGAGATAAAATAGATTTAAAATAAAATAACTTTTAATTATTTTCATAATATTTACGATTATTATTATTTTCTTGTCATCAATGGTTTGCTCTACATATTAAAAATAAAAATGTGTTATAATATAAATAGTAAAACACAAAGGCAAAAAATAGAATAAACTTTAAAAATTACACTTATGATAAAACATAAATAAGTTATGTCAAGAAATTTTGTAATTGTAGCTTATCTTATGTTTATCCTATGATATAGCAAATCAAATGTGTCAATTAACTTTTACCCTTTATCTTCTTTGTGAAACTCAATAAAAGTGGTTAACATTAAAATTAATTTAATTTACAAAATAAAAATAGCAAAGAGAACAAAGGGAATAGTCTCTTTCTTAGTTACTCCTCAAATTAATCTCCACCTTGTTAAGCATAACTATAAGATCTCTCCTCAAATAGATCAATTATAGTTAAGTCAGCTATTAAAAATAAAAATTAAAGTTCAAATTTTAGTTAGGCTAGTCTGGCACTTAGCCCACCCCAAAGCTTTTCTTTTGGTCTGATTCCACCATTAAGATCAATATTTTCTTAATTTTAAAATTAACATATATATATATATATATATATAATTTTTATATTATAAAATAAAAAATTATACCAATACCTTTTAAACTATTTATGAATATCAACTTACCCTATAAAATAACTTTTTTTTGGCGTAGATCCACTAAAACAATTCTCATTGCTTGAATTATATGCCACTTTTAAAATTAAACTATTTAATAAATAAATAAAACACATTTGTACATAAAATAATGTAAAGGAGTTAGCTCACAAACTTACCTTTTTTTTTTTTTTTCTTTTCTAATTAAATCATTTTAGTGTTTAAAGCCCAGCCTATTGATTTAGGCTTTCTTTTTATTTTTTTTATTTTTTTGGGACCAAATTATTTAGACTATATAAGTTAATCAATTACGAATAACATTAGATGATGAAGTCTATTATAATTTACCTTAAGGATAGTTTTCACACTTCATATGTAGATTTTTAAAATGAGTAGTTGTCACAACCCAAACTCGCTCCTATGAATTTAGCATCGTAATCGGCCAGTAATCTTGGGATTACCGAAAGGCCTTTGAGACAGATTAACATAATATTCGGGACTAACGAAAATAAATATCAAATATACAACATCCATTGAGCTGTGCAGACTTATATGTGACAGAAAAATTTTAAACTTTTTATATACATATCTACACATCATCCTTACGTCATCATATATACAGATTAGACAAAAAGGGACTTAGCCCTATTTTCAAAATAAATAAAAACTTGTTTAACCAAACAAGAAAACAAAACTTGAACTTTAATCACTTAGCCATAACTACTTGACATATCCGAAACCTCCACGAGAGGCACATAGGTTAGCTGACAAAAACAGATTCCAGGTATACATCTCTAAGCGTGGTCACGCACCTGATCAGCTACATACATAAATAATATAGTGAGCTGGAGCCCAGTGAGTAATAACAAAGTAAAGGGTTTTAATGAATGATGTCTATCACAGAGTTATAAATCAAATTTTATATTAGAAACAGACTCTTATCAGAAACAGACTCTTATGCATATTTAGATTTCAAATCAGAAACAAATTCAGATTCACATACTTATTTAGAAATCATAAGCAGTTATAGGTAATACATCCATTAGCTATCATATCAACTTGGTTCTGAGACCCACATGTATAGTCAGTACCGACGACCGCAAAAGTTCACATCTTGTGTACAAGTAGCCATGATATTATTATCCCCAGGCGAGGGCCACGTGAACATAGGCGTCGATATTGTTATCCCCGGACAAGGGCCATATGAATATAAGCCACGATATTGTTATCCCCGGGCGAGGGGCATATGCATATTGGCCAAGGTATTGTTACCTCCAAGCGAGGGCTATGTGAACTAAGGATGCCACAAATACAATTCAGAAAATGGACATTCATTCATGATTCATAAAATAGCATTTCAGAAAACAGATCATATCATTTCAGTCAGAAAATACTTATAGTCAAACATAACTTTACAGAGTTATTACTCACAGATAGCAGCAGAAGCTAATCAGACAGATTGGACAGATCAGATAAATTAGGCAGACAATAGCATGTGACTTACACAAACACATAATATATACACATTGAAACACAATATCAATTCATTGATCAAACTTGACTTTTCTTATCTTTTTCTATCTAAATAGTCCGAAGTTCTACTACGCTTATTCTTTCTTATTCAAATGAACTGAGTTCTTATTTCACATATTCTTTTATTACTAAGTCATTTTTCAATAGACCGATTTCTTACTTGGCATCTTAATCAATTATTATTAAATCAGTGACTTATTCCTTAACCAACTAAGTTATGGTGATTATTGGCTTATTAATCTTTGTTGAGTAACAAATCATGTCTAGAATGCTTTGGGAAGAGATGAGATGAAAATCTAAACAAAGTTTGATTTTTCAAAACAAGCTAAAAATAGCCTAGCCGCTCGAGCCACCACTTGGTTGCTTGAGCGGACTGTACTGTCTGTAAAAATACTGAAAGCTCAAAATGTTCGCTCGAGCCACCAATTGGTCGCTCGAGCGGCCTATAAATTTTCTGAGTTCCAAAACTGAAGATTAGCTTCCAAATTTCATTTCAAAACTTAGATTCATGCATATTTAAACATATAATGCCATTAATAAATATGAGCACATAACTAATTTCCAAATCTTACTGCAAAACCCTCCTTAATTTGTCAGGATTAAAGCTATAACTTCATGAATATAATGATTCAAAACTTTTCTTCATTTTTCTTACAAAATATGAAATTCAAGCTATAAGGCTTTTAGAAAAATATCTACATATATGAAATTCAAACTAAGATCAAATTAATTCTTGATTGCCAAATTTAAATTATAACTTATTTCTTAATTTGTCCAATTTTAGATTTAATTCATTTTCTTCATATCAAACCCAATTTCAAACTCATAAATTCTAAAACATAAATTAAGCTTTTAAAATCCAATTTCATGTTCAAAACTCATGCAAAATGACATCAAAACATGAAAATAATTATGAGCCATGATCAATCTTCAATAAATCTTTGTTGCATGTAATTTATGGAGCTTAATTTAACAATAACTTTTCAAATTAAATAAAAAATAATTAATTTCTAATTTAACTTCATAAACTTGATCTTGGCTCCAATTCTTCATTTTCTTGTCAATTTCCTAGCAAACATTGAATATGTGTAATTTAAATAAAACTAATGTTAGGGAAAATAGATGATTTCCCACAAGTAAATCAGTCAATGGGAATAAAAACTAATGCGGAAAAATTAAATTAACAGCAATACAAGAATTTTTACATGGTTCTCTCAATGTGAGGTACGATTCCACTATCAACCAAAAAGTTTCCAAACAATTACAAACGAGACACGAATGGTCTCACAAACTACCTTTAGGTGAATTCCAAATAATCATGAGGAAAAACCTCACCAAAATGTCTTCGAAACAGAGTTGTAGAAGACCCAAAATAATAACCCAAATCAATTCCACCAAACTAGTCGAAAATCTGGACATAGACAAAACTTCCAAGCCTTTGTTGACATACCGCACTCACCGAAGAAGAACCAATCTTCTAGCTACCGCTGTGTATGTCATGGAAGAACAAAACAATACCAAATCTATATTGTAAACTTTTGGACTTTTTATCAAAACCCTAGTTACCACCAAACAGATTATTAAATACCCGTTGGGTCTTCAAAAGTTAGGTATAATATATTAAAAATATATTACAACCAACACCAAGCCAAACTAAATATTTTAATAAACCAATTAGGTCTCATACTCCAATAAGGAGGTATATCCAACAATTCTCCCCCTACCGACTTAGGTGGAGACATCAATTATACCCGCCAAAGTTCGACACTTCAAATGTTTGTCCCTCGACAAAGTCTTAGTCAATATATTCGAAATATTATCATCTGTGTGAACCTTTTCAAGTTGCAACAATTTCGAATCTAATACATCACGAATCCAATGATACCTCACATCAATGTGTTTTGATCTCGAATGAAAAGTAGAATTTTTACTCAAATGAATAGCACTTTGACTATCACAATAAAGCACATATCTTTCTTGTTTCAAACCCAACTCTTGCAAAAATTTCTTCAATCATAACTCTTCTTTGCAAACTTCCGTAATGGCAATAAATTCAGCTTCGGTAGTTGAGAGAGCAATACATTTTTATAATTTAGATTGCCATGCCACAGCTCCTCCTGCAAAAGTCATCAAATACCCTGAAGTAGATTTCCTAGAATCAACATCACTGGCCATGTCAGAATCTGTGAACCCATCAAGCATCGGCTTACCATCCCCAAAACATAAACACACTTTCGAAGTCCCTCGAAGATATCTTAAAATTCATTTTACCGCTGCCCAATGTTCTTTACCTGGATTAGAGAGAAAACGACTCACTACACCAACAGCGTGAGCAATATATGAACTTGTACAAACCATAGCGTACATCAAAGAACCAACTGCTGAAGCATAAAGAATTTTATGCATCTCTTCCTTGTCTTTCTCACTTGTAGGACATTGATTCGAACTAAGCTTGAAGTGACCCGCAAGTGGACAACCAACCGACTTTGCTTTATCCATGTTGAACCTCTCAAGAACTTTTTCAATGTAGCTTTCTTGAGACAACCAAATCAACCCCTCTTTGTGATCACAAACAATTTTCATACCAAGTATTTGCTTTGCCGGTCCCAAATCTTTCATAGTAAAAGACTTGCTCAACTCTAATTTCAACCTGTTAATCATGATAGAATCTTGACCCACAATTAACATTATCATAAAGCAAAAGAATAATAAATTTGTCATCTGAAAATTTTTTCACAAACACACAATGGTCCGAAGTGGTTTTAGAAAAACCATTATTTATCATGAAAGAGTCAAATTTTTTGTACCATTGCCGTGGGGCTTGCTTAAGGCCATATAAACTTTTTTTCAATTTGCAAATAAATTTCTCTTTCCCTTTCTCCACAAAACCCTCCAGTTGCTCCATGTAAATTTCTTCTTCAAGGTCACCATGAAGAAATGCGGTCTTCACATCAAGTTACTCAACTTCAAGGTTCATACTTGCGGCCATGCTCGAATAGAAGACATCTTCACAATTGGCGAGAAAATCTCATCAAAGTCAATACTTTTCTTTTGTCCAAAGCCTTTCTGTGATAACCCTGCTCCGTATTATGCTAATTAATCTTAATTACGAATGTGATTATGTGTTTGATATGATTTTGAGTGCCATTTATATGAATATATGTGGTTTTGAATTTCTATCTGTTCATCGTAGAAAAATCTGTTTGATTATCTGCTTTAAAATTTAAATTGAAGGCCTTATCGGCCACGGAAATCGAAATTAATTACGCCATTGTGGTCGGCATAATTTTTAGAGCCTACGGTGAAATTTAATTGCAAATTTATTCAGATCAAAATAATTAGATTCAGAACGATTAATTAAGTGCTATTAATTAGCTATAAAGCAATGTGATTAAGGGAGCTTATATAAGGGGCTCTATTACACTTATATTCATTTGTTTGAGCTCAAAGCTGAAAAATCACTCTAAAGCGAGGGAGTGAGGGTCGGTTAGAGAGAGAGAGTGGAAGGATTGAAGCTTTGATCTTGAAGCTTGGAAATCTTGAATTGACTCAAGAATTTGCTATAAATTGGAAGATTTGAACCTCTAGGTAAGTAATTGAGCATGAATTCATGGTATAATTTTGTGAATTCAAGGCTTGATGATGATCAAGAACATAAATTGAGATGAAATTGAAGAATTTAAAGCTTATATGTACATGCATGTAAGAATTTGCCATGAAGTTGTATTATAGCATGAAAAATATGATCCATGTAGAATTATGGTTAAAGTTCATGCTTTTGGTCATCATTTGCATCATCTAAGTTGAAAATGGAAGTTGTAGTTCACATGCAAGTGCAATTCATAGAAGCAAGAGTGTTAGATGCATGAAATTGAAGTATTAAAGATGGAATTGGCAAGAGTTGTATGTGTATGTAAGTAATTCATGGAAATTAAGCTTTATAATGTTGTAATCTAGCATTTGTATCATGTTAGAAGGTTTGCATGTGAAGTATAAGTCGTGATATGCAAGTTATTTGAGTTTGAATGCAAGTTTAAGCCTTAAGAACAATTCTGGAAAACCTAGAATTTGGCATGTCCGCTCGACCGGGAAAGCGCCGCTCCAGCGTAAAATACAAGCTCTCAGCAGTTTTGCAGTCAGTGATGTCCGCTTGAGCGGGGACATTCACGCTCGAGCAGGGAGCCACGTAGTGTGACTTTCAGCTCGAGCGTCTGAATTCACGCTCGAGCGTAAAAATGAGGCAACCAATATTTTTGCAGACTCAAGGGGTCCGCTCGAGCAGCCAAAGCCACGCTCGAGCGGAGACCCCTGTTTCAGAAATTTTGTGAAGGTGTTCTGTGTTTCATTTTCCGTTCTCGTTCATTTCTAAGCACTCTTAGGCATGCATTGAGCATTATAAATGAGTTAAAAGGATAAGAAAGAAGCCTAAGAGGGATGCATGAATTAAGAACGGATTGAATTGTTTGTGACCCATTGTGTTCATGAAATGTGTAGGGTCAAGCTTCAAGGCAAATCCGCCGGCAGAACACTGTGAGTAATATCTTAGTAAAAATATTTGAAATATGTTATTTGTCCAATTGCTTATTCCCATATAAGTCTTATAAGTTATTAATTTGAATTGTGGACAAATCTTTGTTGCGTCATATGGTTGGGCCAAAGGCCGTTGGGTACAATTGATCGGGCCGAAGGCCATTTGACATGCATGAATGCTGGGCCAAAGGCCGTTTGACATGAATGAATGGGCCGAAGGCTGTTTGACATAAATGAATGGACCAAAGGCCGTTTGACATGAATGAATGGGCCAGAGGCCATTTGATATGAACGAATGGGCCAGAGGTCGTTTGACACGAATGAATGGGCCAGAGGCCGTTTGACACGAATGAATGGGCCAGAGGCCGTCTGACACGAATGATTGGGCCAGAGGCCGTCGGGCAAGAATGATTGGGCCAAAGGCCGTCGGACAAGAACCATTGGGCCAAAGGCCGTCGGATGTGAATGAATTGGGCCCGAGGCTGTTTGATGTGTTTGGAACCGCAGTCGCTCGACATATATATATATATGTATATACTAGATAGAAATATGAATTGGGCCCAAGGCCGTCTGATGTATGTTGTTCTAAATACCGTTCGTGTATCTTCTTTATTCGATATTATTCACTAGGCTTTCGCTCACGCTCATTCATGTGTCTGTAGGTGAGCCAAGGGAGGTCCAAACCCAACCTCGGTGAAGTTTGTGTGAAACGGTCAAGGTTTTGAAGAGTCAGCCCATACGTCTCATGACCGAGACTTGTTTTCGCCCTTTTGCTTTTCTGTTATATTTTGTCATGTTGGCGAGAACTTTGGATTACGATTGTATATAGTTTTGATTGGCTGACTATGACTTGAATGATCCTGTTGTGTAAAGCCTATACGTTAACTTTCCTTGATGTGAGTTATTAATGTATGTTTGTAAAATGTTATGACGTGTCATGTAAGCACAGCTCTATGGACAAAAGTTTGAAATTGCTTCTGTTTGGCCCCCTTAACTCTATTAAAATATATCTGATTTGGTTTAAAGCCGTAGGTAATTTCGTGATTACTGGCTGGTTATGTCCTTAACCCATAGGGGCGGGGTCGGGTCATGACACTTTCACAACAAGACGTGTTTTGTATCTCAGATTCTTGCTATCATTCTTCAATTTGAAAACCCACTTATTTTTCAGAACTTTCCGCCCCTTAGGCAACTTCACTAAATCATAAGTGTGATTTTCAAGTAAGGAATTCATCTCCTCTTCCATGGCCTTTTTCCAATCATCTTTCTTTGCATGCTCAATTGCTTCTTGGTAACTCTCAGGCTCCCCATGATCGGAAATCAACACAAATTCATTGAGAGAATATTTTCATGAAGGTTGTCGGCCCCTTGTAGATATCCTCAACTCAAGTTGTGGTGGCGGTTCTTAAGTTGGATACTCTTCCTCAATTTCTGGCTCAAGTTCATTAGTATTAGTATCATCCTCTACATCTTCAATAGGTGGCTGCACATCTCCCCCATTTTCATAATCCACCGAAGATGAAGGAGATGGATCCATGTCAATGAGATCACTACTTTTTGGCTCTGGTTGATCACCTTTGCCAAAGTCTGCAATTGTTTGGCCTTCAAAAAACACAACATCACGGCTTTGAATGATTTTCTTGTCAACCGAATCCCACAATCTATAACCAAATTCATCACGCTCATAGCCAAGAAAAATATATTGTCTTGACTTGCTATCAAGCTTAGACCTCTCATCTTTTGGAATGTGAACAAATGTTCGGCAACCAAACACTCTCAAGTGCTCATAAGACACATCTTTACCGATCCAAACTCTTTCGGGAATATCACCATTCAAAGGATAAGAATGAGAAAAATTGATCACGTCAACCGCTGTCCTCATTGCCTCACCCCAAAAAGATCTTGGCAATTTAGTATGTAAAAGCAGACACCTTGTTCTTTCCACAATGGTGCGGTTCATCCTCTCGGCAACGCCATTTTGTTGAAAAGTCTTCTTAACTGTCTTTTGGTGCCGAAAACCTTAGTTGCGACAATACTCATCAAATGGCCCAATGTATTCACCACCATTGTCTAATCAGATGCACTTCAATTTTTTCCCTGTTTCTCTTTCAACCATGGCCTAAAAATGCTTAAATACATCTAGAACTTGATCTTTAGTTTTTAGTATAAAAACCCAAACTTTCCTTGAATAATCATCAATGAAAGTAACGAAATGAAGTGCACCACTATGTGTTCTAACTTTCAAAAGACCATAAACATCCGAATGAATCAACTCTAAAACATTTTCTTTTTTAGAAGTAACATTTTTATGAAAAGAAACTCTATGTTGTTTACCCGTCAAACAATAAACACAAGTTTTAAGATGTGTACCTTTCAAACCAGGTAAAAGCTCTTTCTTGAACAAAACTTGCAGCCCCTTTTCACTCATATGGCCAAGCCGTTTATGCCACAATTCGGTAGAAGTATCATCATCAAGTGCATTGACAACACATTTACAAATTTTTCCTTATATTGAGTAAAGTGTATGAGTCTTTTTGCACTTAGCCATCACTAAAGAACCTTTTGTGAGCTTCCATATTCCATCACCAAATTTGTTGTTGTAGCCTTCATCATCTAGCTTCCTGGTAGAGATCAAATTGAGGCGAATGTCAGAAACATACCTCACATCTTTAAGCAACAACTTACAACCCAAATTTGTTTCCAAGCAAACATCACCCATGCCAATAATCTTGAACAAACCTTCATTACCCATTCGAACAGAACCATAATCTCCTTTGGTGTAGGTAGTGAAGAAATCAACTCGAGAAGTCACATGAAAAGAAGCACCGGAATTAATCACCCAATTGCTCTCTTGATCCACAAAATTGATACAATCATCTTCACAAACGACCATAAGATCACCATTGGTAGTAACCGCCGTTGTGTCTTCTTGCTTCTTATCTACAATTTTGTCACGCCTTTTCTCCTTGTTCTTGAGTTTTCGGCATTCTCGCTTCATGTGCCCTTTCTCATGGCAATAATAGCACTCATTGTCTTTCTTGGAAAAAGAACCATCTCTTGATTTGTCACGGCTTTGATCATGACCACGAAAAGTCTTACTCCTCTCCCTTGTTTTGCTTCGGCCTCTCACAACAAATGCTTCCGAATGAGAGGAATCTGCTAATTTTCTTCTAGTTTTTTCATTCAACAAGCTACTAGTGACTTGGCTTATTATGACAACTCTATCGGGCACCAAATTACTAACCGTCATAACCAAAGTCTCCCAACTTTCAGGTAAAGAACTAAGTAGCATCAAAGCTTGCAACTCATCATCAAAAATAATTTTCATAGAAGCAAGTTGGTTAACAATACTCTTTATTTCATTCAAATGTTCCGGAATAGGGTTGCCCTCTTTATATTTTAAATTAACCAACTTACGAAACAGAAAAGCTTTATTTGTGGCTAATTTCCTGTTATAAAGGCCTTCTAATTTTTTTCATAAATCATGTGTTGAAGTTTCAGTAGCAACATGATGAAACACACTGTCATCAATTCATTGACGAATAACACCAACGACTTTTCGATTAAGCCTCTTCCATTCATCATCTTGCATACCCTCGGGCTTGTCATTGTCACCCTCAATAGGCCCATACAAATCTTTACAAAATAATAAGTCCTCCATTTTAGTTTTCCAAGTTACCCAATTGCTTCCATTAAAGCTAGACATACGACCCACATTCCCCTCCATTGATTTACATAAATAAATAAATCTAAATAAACCGTAAGCTCTGATACCAGTTATTAGGGAAAATAGATGATTTTCCACAAGTAAATCAATCAATGGGAATAAAAACTAATGTAGAAAAATTAAATCAACAGTAACACAAGAATTTTTACGTGGTTCCCTCAATGTGAGGTACATCCACGAGATCGAAATCCGATTCCACTATCAACCAAAAAGTTTCCAAACAATTACAAATGAGACACGAATGGTCTCACAAGCCACCCTTAGGTGAATTCCAAATAATCACAAATAAACAAGAGGAAAGACCTCACCAAATAGATGAACGAAAATCTTCGAAACAGATTGTAAAAGACCCAAAATAATAGAACCAAATTAACTTTTACCAAACCAACCGAAGATGCTCCCAAACAGAGCTTCGACACAACCACGAACGAAACAAAGAACTTTCACTTAAATGCGCACCTCAGCACTACTGAGAAGATAAAATAATCTTCAAAAATATTGTTGTTTCTTGGGCTTATTATCAAAACCCTAGTTGTACTAAACTAATTATAAAAAACCTATTGGGCCTCCAAAAGTTAGGTATAATATATTAAAAATATATTATAACCAACACCAAACCAAACTAAATATTTTAATAATCCAATTAGGTCTCATATTCTAATAAGGAGGTATACCCAACAACTAACTAATTTAATATATTTCAAAATTTGTTTAAATTAAATAAAGCTCTTAAATTACATTACATGCATGGGTTAATAATTAAAATCAAAACCCATATTTTCATGAATTCATGGTTTCCAAACTTTTCTTCAAAATTAAATGTATAATAAATTTGTATGGCTCAAATCTTTTCAAAACTCATGGCGCATGCAAATATACATCTCATTTATATATCAAGGTTCACAAACCAAGTTCAATTTGAAGAATTCCTACAATTATTTCCATATTTATTGTTTAATTCTTCCAAATTACATGTATGTAAAAATGAGGCCCAAATTCATGCAAGATATTCAATATCAAACCAAAATAATCAATTTCCATGTTTATTTCCATAATCTTACACTTAACTCAATTTTTCTTCATCTTCTTACTAATTCTTTTTAATTACATGATATTGATTCTAAAACTTTCTTAGTTCGTGAACATAACTTCAAAACTATCTTAATTTCAAGGTGTAGGGAGATTAATCTTTTAAATTAAACTTAGAATCCTTACCTATAATTTTGAGTTTGCAGGATTTCTTAAGCTCCACTTACAATTGCTCTTCTTTCTTCCAATCTTTCACCTAAATATGGGTTTCTCTCTCTACACTGTTTGAGCTCTCTCTCTTTCTAAGCTCTCCAGCACCCTTCACAAGCCAAACCCTCTCTTTTTGACAAAAAAAAACTCAGCACAAGTGTAGCTCAACTTTTTCGCGTCCCCCTTTTCGGAGAGCTCGAATTGGTTCTACAATTCGGACTCCTGTTATGGTTCTAAATCTAATCTCACAAAATGTAATGTGAAACTGATAAACACCAAAGAGTCCAATTCGGCAAATCATTTTGGAAAATTGATTTTGAATCAAATAATGCCAAAACTGGACTGCATTGCTAGATTACAGAGTCGCCACCTAAATATTTTATTTTTGGGAAATTTAGGAAACCCTGACTTGTGCCAAAGGCCACGTGTCCGTTATCACTAAAGTTGCCTTGGCTCGGGAACTTGGGTATGAGAGGGGAAGGTCCTAAAATGAGCACCCCCGCTCGCCCGATCAAAGATCGGCCTCTACTAAGCATGATATGTTGTTTTATAAACCTCATGTGTTCTTGTTCCGATTATTTAGCTAACTTTACTATGTGACACACACAAGCAAGTATAGACTATGTCGCAAGAATTGGAACAAATTCAATTCATGTTTGTTTTCGAGAATGGTTTGAAGTTGCCACCCTCAAGTGGGCTAAAATGCGGATTTGCCACCTCAAGTGGGCTTAAAACATGATTTTCCACTTCGTAAAGTAGGCTTAAAACATTCATTCGTTAAACTATTCCAATTCAAACAACAAGCCTCCATCCACAAGCATTCATGCAATTTAGCAAATAAGCACATAGCCTCATGGCAAGTATACGAAACATGGCAATATGGCAATCACACTCATACAAGTATGCTAAAGCGCAAAAACTTACCGAGTACTCCAAGCCAAAACAAAAAAAAAAAACTAGTTAGAAAACGATGCATGATCCTAACTATACAAGATGCCTAATGCAACACATGCAACATGAAATTAATAGGCTCGACTACTAATATGGCATTTGCAACACTTTGATAGCATGCTTTGAAACATGTATTCAAAGAAGTATTGAAATAACAATATAGTTTGAATGATGCGCTGAGCCTCGGTGCATACAAGACAAATGAATGGATGCAAACATGCGAGCATAAGGTATGCTAATTGAAAATGTCCCTAATCTAACCATCGAAAGCGGTTAAATAAAAGAGAGAAAGACGTGGGTTGGAAGACATGCACACACACACGCACACTTATTACAACATCATGCCCTCACGAAGGAAGGTCCGAATGAATAAGCATTAACTAGCTACGCTAATTATTACAAACCAAAACTAATTAACTATTCTAGTTAACTAATTATTACAAAAATTGAAACAAATTAACTAACTTATTCTAAGCTAATTAAATATTACAAACCGAAATTGATTAACTAGTTACACTAACTAATTAAAGCAATTAAATGGCCTCGAGGGCGAGAAAGGCATGCATGCTCGGTTGACTTCCTCCCGAAAATCCACCGCCTTGCCATTAGATGCCTCTGTTTGCACTTGCTTTTACCACTGAAAATTACACCAACTTCCAGCACACCTCTGCTCCACCTCAGGAACATACTAAACCAACTTTTCATTGATGGCCGGTCGGCTACAATTGGTGGCTGTCGGGCACTTCTGATGGCCGGTCGACCACTATTGGTGGCTGTCGACCATTACTTCTGGCCGGTCGGCCACCCCTTCCTTGGACTTCTCTTTTTTGCTGCAACAGAGAGCAAACAGAGACAAAGCAATGTATTCTCAAGGAGTATGTATACTATTACCCTCCTTATTATTACACGAGGTCAAAGGAGTGTAATTATTGGCTCCAAAACCACCAACCAAGCATTTTCAATGCATGATGGCCAAAGAACCAAGAAGTACAACTTCATTGTATGCAAAAACAAGACTCAAGACCATCACCTTATCATGTGTGATCAAAGGCAATGGAGACCAAAGAGATTGGCTCATTTCATCACTTTGAGTATGAAATGCCCCAATCTTCCTTGTGTTCAATATAACGTCTGATTGAACACATGCAATGCAACACAAGATGCTTATCTTGCCTCTTTTACTTTGTCATTTTTGTTTACCAATTTTAGATTACCAATCCATTCTTTAATTGGTTAGTCCAAAAGATGAGTGTCCTCTAATGAAAGAGGGCTTAAACCACAAGTACCTTGAGCATGAAAGAGGCCTCATGCTGTTGGTAATGAACTCCCGAAGGAATTAAACCATTAGGTATGAGGGTCTCAATTCCACACTCAAGCCAACAAGGGATTCGAAGTCACTTTCAAAACAAATGAAAGAGTGAAGAATAGAGGGAGATTGCAGAGATTTCAGTGCTGATATGAAGTGCAAAATAACACTAGAACATGCAAGCAACTCATGCAATTCATGTTAAAAAGCCTAAAACATTAAGCTAGTGAAGGACATTGCACTATAACCACACAATACAAGCCTCAAAGGACCAAACCAGCTCAAAATAGAGCTAAAATCAGTCAAAACAGTGACTAAAACATACTGAGATTGAGGTACAAAATGCTAGAATAAGAAGCCAAAGCATAGCATAAGCTAAACATAACAAGCACAATTGCACTACAAGCACATAAAGCAAGCCTCAAGTGCTCCAACCAGCCCAAAACAGAGCTGAAATCAGTCAAAATAGAGCCTAAAACATGCTTGAATTAAGCTAAATTAAGCTAGAAAATCAAGCTAACATGTGAAGCAACCTAGGCATGGAAGCAAGACACAAGGAGGGGAGGCTAACCCCTCCTATTTTGGACTTCAAAAGTTGATTTTTACCATTGAAATAACTCTGATTTTCAGTGGTTAAAAGGGCCAAAAATTTTGGTTTAAGGGTGGTAAGAAATGGCGCAAAAGACTTCACAAGCCAAAGAACAAAAAGATGAGACAACCCCCTAACTCACCAAGACTTAAACTACCATTTTCAAGCCTTAAAAACATAGTTTTTTGTAGTTGAAAAACCAGGTCAGAACAGTACAAAAGAATAGTAACTCAAGTTATGCAAGACAAGTTTAAAGATGAGTCTTATACCTCTTGAAGCACAAGACAACTTCAGCCACAAATTCAAGCTCAAAACCCTTTCTAAGGCACCAAGAAGACCTCCTAGAACCTCAGCTCCAAGGTAGTCAAGATTGATCAAGAGTCTATGTGCAAAGGTGTAGAGAAAGCTAACTACAAAGCATAAAATAAGAAAAGAGAGAGAGAGAGAGAGAGAGAGAGAGAATTTTAGAGAGAGAGAAAATTTTGTTCCAAATTGCCTAACCCTCCAAAATGGGGGAGAGACCCCCCCTATATATATAAAAAACAAGCTTAGAGCTTGTATTCATCCCTCCATACACGTGGATGGAGATGCACTTCAGTGAACAACAACTGGCACAACTGGCAAACAAATATCTGAAAAAAGAGAAAAATGGTCGGCCATAAATGTGGCCGACCGGCCACCACTGATGGCTGGTAGGCACAAGCCATGGCCAATGGACTATGGGGATGGCCAAGAAGCCACCCTCTCCTCCAGATTTGAAACAACAAGCTCTTGGTCCTCAACCAAGCACAAAACAAACAAGTTAAGAGGCTCAAAGACAAGGCACTCCGCCAAGAACTTCAGGCGCTCAAAATGAACACGAGCATACAAAATCATCAAGTGTTCAAACGATGACGTCCAAGTCTCGAGGACGGTCAAAAATGGGGTGTCTACAACAAGACACATACACACACACTCACTTCTTGTAACACGTGCACATACTTGCACATTTCTTTGAGCTCCAACACAACAGTCACATGCACACACATAGATTTCTCTGCACACACACACCCACATATCCTCAAATTCTAAATCATTTTATAATTTAATTTATGGTTAAAATTAATTTAATTAAATAATACTTATTCTTAATAAATCTTGATTAACACATAATTAAATTGATCAAACCTAATCACAAATCCCACATAATTTAATTAGTCTAATTTGACTTCCATTAGAGCCCAATTAATTATATTTAAATTTATCAATCTGAATCAAATTTTTAATCGAACTCCCAAAAGGCTCCAAATATAAATCCTCAATAAAATCATATACAAATCAATCTCCATAATTTTCATAAATTCTAGATTAAATTAGAATAATTAGCAATTAAAATTCAAATCTCCTTAATTAATTAAGTGCTAATCATTATATGTGGTAAGGTCGTCATAGTAATATTATGTTACCATATTTTGATATCAGATTTTAGTACCATGAATTGTAACACCTCATATCATTTGATGGGCATTGACACATTTAATTATTGTCTTTATGGCATTACATCAGATACTACGAAATACGATCACATAGCATTACTAAATTTCATATTTTAAATTTTAAATATTTTAAATTTCAAATGACATATGGCTTAATTATGAATAAAATTTTGTTTTGGACTTTCCACTTGAAAGATTTAATATTAGATATATAACTTGATGTGCTAATAGTTTTATGCCAAATATATTTCTTAGCTTTTAAAAAAAAATTTAAAAAAAAAATCTTTGTAAGAATTTTTTTAAAAAAAAATTATATGTAAAATTTGAACCAAAAAAGTAAAACTCTAGATAATAAAATTTAAAAATTAATATTGATACACTACTAAAATAAGCACTTTTTGCTACCGTTATAAACCGTCGCAAATAATAAAAAACAGTCGCAAAAGACTTTTTGCGACGGCTCATGCGACGGCAAATGTGGGGGTGGGAAATACTTTTTGCGATGGTAAAACAACGGTCGCAAATTATTCGCGACTGCTTGAACTTCTTATGGCAACCGCTATTTTGCCGTCGCAAAAAACAAAGAAAACACTAATGTGATTTCTGGCGACCATCTTGTTACCATCACAAAAAAAAATACAAAACAAAATACAAAAAAAATACAAAAACAAGGCGCATAAAAAGTGTAACGTTAAGTACTCTAGGAATAGCAATGACAAGAATTCAGATAGTATAGCTTTATAGTTTAATCAAGCATTCCATTTGAGTCTCAAAATTAGAGCCATATGTGAAAGTTATTACAACTAAAAACTTGGAAAAAGTGCTTTTATGAAAAAAATACAATCCAAATAGAATGCTGGTAAAGTCAAAATCTACAATGCTGGTGTTCACCACTATACAAGGTACCAGTTGAGTTCCAATTTGTTACCATGGAGATATATGTTCCTCAAATCCAAGCTTGCACCTGATCAATACACATTATGGGAGGGAATAGATCAGAACACAGAGTACTTAATTTCTAAATCTTTCTTTAGATATAAAGCCTCAAACAGAGCAGAGAAAAGGTAGAGATTGCAAAGAAATAATGAAAACTTAATAAACATTGCAAAGAAATTATGAAAATCAAAATAAACAGCCAGAACATAACCTAGGTGCCATTTACAATTTCAAACACTAGATATGTACCTACAAAATAACTGCAAATTTTTATCCTGAATGTAGGATTCTTGCGTATGTCATTTTGCAGCAATAATATCAACATCGGTATATTTTTTAATCACTAAATGTTGAGCATATTATAACGAACATCTTAAACTGCAAAATTGATAAAACTCAACCCAATACTCCCAAAACATACCAGCCCACGTATACTTCAATCAACCCACAACAATAGCATTAGCAACTAGAATGAGAAAACCGCACAAACAAGCAGAGCACAAAGGTAGCAGAATTAAAAAAAAATTTAAAAAATTCAAATCCAATGGAAGTTGGCATGGTTTACTTTATTAGCTGAACCAGTAACAACCAACTCACCCTCAGCTACAAATTTAACACTTGTAACCTGCAAAAAGAGCATAGGAAAAAGGAGAGACAAGTGTGCATAACCAAAAGATTTTCATAAGTAGATAAAACTCAAACAATAAACAAAAGAAAGGAAAGCACTAGACCTTCTTTGAATGACAATTAAGTGTAGATAAAATCTCTCCTGATGGCCGATCAAAGAGTACAGCACTTGTATCAGCCCTACCCATTGCTATAATATCCTACACACCACCAAAGAAAATGCTTAATTCTAATACAACATTATCCTATCCAGCAGCCTTGTACCTCTGAAAAAGTGGATTGACCACAAAAATTTAGTAATGAAGAGTAAACTGTAATAGGGGATATTATTACTATCTTTCAGGAATAGATAAATTATAGGAAATGACTTCAAATAAGATTTTTCTTTTGTTTATTTGTGGCATATGAAAGTTCATTTCTCAAATATGTTGTTCAAAGTAATAGAATTTTGTTTAACAAAGTTGAATTCCAGACCCAAGTCATTAAAAAAATATGACAGATCTCTTAATGATGACAACCCTAATAGTATTTATAAGCAACAAACAATTTCACAATAAATTTGATTAAATCCTTCATCATTGTGGAAATTAAAAGCATTAGTATCATAGATGTTGGCAGTTTTATTGTTTGGCACAAAACTAACAAAGACATGAATAGGCAAGATGAAAGCACATGCGGAAAATTAACATTTAAAGAACTCACCGCTGCTGCATCAAGCACATAAAGTTTCTCCCCCTGTAGGAGCATGAAGTTCCAACTTCCCCATTTAATAGCTTGTTGACAATACGGATATTTGCAAAAGTTTCTCTTACCAACTTATTAATGATTTTGACCTTAGAACATTGCTAATTCTATTGAAAATCTACACCTTTTCCCTAAAAAATAAGTTGACAATTCTATGTTATTTCGTCTAGGACCTATCAAGTAAACCAACAAACTACCAAATTAGGCAATGAGAGAAATAACATATTGAAAATCCTAAGTGATTCGTGATTAGATCAAGATTAAAATATTCCAAATTCCAATAATCCAAAACACACAATCTAAATCAACAAGCACTTACGAAAGTAATTTAGATTGTTTGTTTTTCGGAATAAACAATAAATCGACACAAACGATTTTTACGTGGAAAAACCACAATTGAAGAACCTTCAATTGTAATCAAAAACCACGGGCGAAACACCACTAATCAATCCACAACTAAAGAAAGAAAGATTACAAAGATGATACACAAATTACCCAACTCAGTCAATTTGCCTTCGAATCTTCTGTAACTCTTTCACCAAGCCTTCGTCTCGGAATTGATCCACCTGAAGTTGAATCCACAATCTTCACTTGTCGAATTAACGACTACGTACAGAATCAAACGCCTTTTGAAACTCTACGTTTGAATCTTCGGAATCCACCGAAGAGAACTCTCTTGAATTATAAAGTAACAAACTCCTTGATGTATGAATCTCAAATCATAAGTTTAGAACTCTCTCAAAAAACATCAAGGAAAACTCTTAAAAATCTCCAAAAGAAAACCTCAAACAAACCTTAGAAAACCTTAAACAAGATCTAGGAGAAGTAATCCTAAAACAGACCCAACAAGCGAACTTATAGAATCTGTGTTCGCGCGGTCCGCTCGAGCGTAGGAATGCCCGCTCGAATGGAGGCTTCAAAATTGTGTGATTCATATAGGCTCCACGCTCGAGTGGAAGGTTCCGTGCTCGAGCGTCAAATCACACCATCCAGTACTTTTTCAGGCGAAGCAGAGATACTGTGACCTTGCAATCCCCGCTCGAGCGTCACTTTCCCCGCTCGAGCGGGGAGACCAAAATTGGAAAATTCTGGAAAACTAGATCCTGTTACATCCTTGGTTTTGATCCATGGAATTTGACAACAAAGGGTCCAAACAATCTCCCCCTTTGTCAAATCTCGGACAAAGCCATTCTAAAACAGTTTTCCTAACAAAATCACAAAAGTGCTAAAACAATTTGAAAAACTAATCTAAAACAATTTTCCAACCAAAATCACAAAATCAACACCACCAACTACGAATCAACATTCACAACCAAATCTCAAATCCATGCTCTTGAACAATTATCCTGAAAGAAAACAACCACACACAAGCCAACCAAAAATATGTGGAACTGGATTAAATAACAAAATATAAGCCCATCATAAACAAAACATTATCCAAATATATTATCCATCCAAAATATATGACAATCCAACTGTACCAAAGGAGGATAGAAGTAAAACAAATGTACCATGTATACCAAAAATTGTACCAAAAACTGTACCACCAAGACCACTCCCCCTTTTTGTCCGGGAGGGAACAAAAGAAAGAGAAACAAAATAAAAAAGCAAAGAGCAAATATCAAGGAGCCGGAGGCGAAGACTGCATCTGAAGCAAGGTCAAAATCTGAGCCAGCTGGGATGAAGACCGTGCCACAGAATCCTCGATCCGCTGAGAAGAGGCCTCCAAAGCACTGAAACGGGTATCGATAGTGGTCTCAAGATCAGTGAGTCTGGCCTCAAATATATCCATCCGTGCCTCAAGATGATCAAACCGGGAACCAACAGAGCGCTCGAGGGACTGAAGCTAACCACAGACTGTACGAACTGGAGGGTGCTGCTCCCCCTCACCATGATCTCCGCCAGCAGCAGCATCATACTCGGCCTCCTCCGCCATGGCCGCAGCAGCACTAGAACCTGCACCAGATCTACCAGAAGGAACCCCCCTAATGTGAGACTGACTCTGGGAGATAGTCTTCTTGGTAAACGGGCGGGTAGGAGAAGCAAATTCATCCTCATCATATGCAGGGACCTCAAATTTGGCTAAAAGCCGGTTGATGAGACAGCCATAAGGTAAGCCAAGATTGTTGCGCTCAAAAGCAACAACCATCTTTTGAATGATAAGAGTGGCAAGATCGATGGGACGGTTTTGGGCAATACACTGAAGAACAAAGCCTTGATCCTGGTTAATCTCAGAACAGTGGGTGGTAACTATGATATTGGCACATACAATTAAGTTAAGCAACCGAAATTGTGGGAGAAGTTCATTCTGTTTTATCAAAGAACCGGAAAGCCAAGAACGAGGAAAACCACAAAGAGTCTGAGCAACCTCATCAAAATCACACGTGGGGCGCACTGGAAAAGGGTAAAAAATAGGAGATTTCTCACTAACCCCTAAAAGCTCTCGAATAATGTCAGTGGTAACAGTGATTTCCTTGGATCTAACCCATGTCTCAAAAAAGGGTCCAATGTCGTCAAGACCATCCATATTGCAATAAAATTCCCATACCCAAGTAAGATTTTGTGACCCAGAAAACAGAAGAACCTGATCCCCACCGAAGGGATCAAAGAAAGACCGGATAGGAATGGACTCAAAGGTGGAAGGTTGAACATTTTGTTCAACATGGATGGAGCGGGATGGGTAGGACTCGCGGAATAACTTGGCTTTTTCAGCTGATGGGAAGCGGTCGGTGTTATATGGAGGGCGAGAGGCTGTAGACTTACGGTGTTTGAAGGTGGACATAACTGAACACTACAAACAAACCCCAACCCAAGACAAACAAAAACCAACAGAGAAACCACAAAACATTAGTACCACAGTGATATAGCAACATGAGCCAAGGAAATAAAGGTGCGATGCATAAAAAAAATATGTAGGCTCAAGAGAGCCATAAAGTGCAGACATGAAGCATGGTCCAAGGCAGGCATCATGATGAATATCAGCAGATAAATGAAATTAGAACTTGATGCCATCAAACTTCTATCAACCAACACAGGAATGCAACATGGGTAATGAGTCAATGTAGCAATGTTAAAAAAAAAACCAAAGAGTAATATATGTCCTGTACAAAACCCTAATGACAACCAGAACAACAGAAATTAGCAAAAGCCCCAAATGTAAAATAAACATCAAACATTAGTCAAACCCCAAATCGAGAACCCTAGAAATTCAAACAACTACACAATGGACAAAACAGCAAAGACTAAACCTGATTAAAAAAAAAAAAAAAGAGAGACCAATCGACACAATGTAAAAACCACTCAAGAAAACCCAAAGTCGAATAGATCAATGAGACAGAAATCCGACATAAGAACAATGGAGAATGAGAAGAGAGACATACCTGAGATGGAGGAGAAGGAGGAAAGAACCCAATGCACAGATCACGGAAGGGGAGGCAAGGAATCGCCAAAACCCTAGAAGATGAGGAGTTTGAGAGGCACAAATGAGTCGAAGGGTCGAAGGAGGGAAACAAATACAAAACCAGTCTGCTCGAGCGTTGGAGCGTAGGTTTTAACGCTCGAGCGTGAGACAAAACACGCGAAGTCGCGCTCGAGCTTGAAAACTGAAGATCGAGCGTAAAAACATCCCTCCCAGAACTGCAAAAACAAAGAGCAAACTACTGCAAGGCTCAAAACCAAGCTCGAGTATGGGAAGTTCTGCTTGAGCGGGGGAAAAAACAATTTTTTTTTTATTATTATTATTATTTTCAAACAAAAACAGGATACTCAAAAACTAGAAGAGAGACCTGGAACATAAGTAGATGATCACATTTGGCAAAAAAAATACGAAGATGAAATAAGCCGCAATTCATGAATTCTGTAAACTTGCAATTTTGAAAACAGAGACACTGGACATCATGAGCAAAGCAGATAAAATATAATCAGTGATCATAAGCTACATGAGAATGGACAACTCAAAATCCAACATGAAATCTCACAAAATAAGGTGTGTGTGTGCAATCCATGAGAGTCCACTGAACTAGAGTTAATCCTCGTAGTGATCTGATGGCTAGACCTCCACCAAGAGTAACTTAACAATCCAGAGAAAAGTCAAACCACTAGGAATCACGGGGTATTTGTTGAATAAATGCGGAGGCTCCCCCTCAATCAATTAGTGCCCTTTTCTTATATATTTTTTCAGACTTTTTCTTTATTATGGGCACTCACTGGTGGCATTCGCGCTCAAGAGTATGAAAACCGAACCAAAGAAGAATGGAATCAATAATGATGGCCTGGTTGGTGCCTCTGAGGCAGCCTTTTCCTAATGCCCGGACTTCAAGGAACTGAGGGAGAAACCGTGGAAGTGAAAACAGATGGTAGATGGTTAAGAGACTCAACATCGCCCATGATATACTAGTATCGGTCAATTCCACTGTAAAAGTACAAGAAACACTGTTAGTGGTCCATAGAGAACTTTGATCACTTGTGCGGAAACCCCTGCAACAATTTATCTCAAGGATGTGTACAGAATGAGATCATGAGGTTAATGAGCATGGGCATTCAAAATGAGCTATGAACAATGATCAATGAGATCTTGTAAGTAGCACGAGTAGTGTACATAAAAAGTTGGATGCAAGAAAAACAGAAATCAATGATAATGAGATTATAGCAACCAAGCATTCATACAACCAAACACTCACACCTAGTCAAGGAATAAGAAACACTCTAGTGATCGAGCATGACACCCAAGGTCTTTCTAAGGAACTCAAACCGAAGAAGATCAAGGGGTTTTGTAAAAATATCAGCTTTTTGATGTTCAGTGGAAACATGCTCAAGAACAACAAGGCCCTCTTCTACTAACTCTCGAATAAAATGATGACGAATGTCAATGTGTTTGGTGCGAGAGTGTTGGACAGGATTTTTTGAAATGTTTATGGCACTTGTGTTATCACAGAAAAGTATGAGAGTGTTCTGTTCTATCCCATAATCATGAAGCATTTGCTTCATCCACAACATTTATGCACAACAACTCCCTGCAGCAATGTACTCAGCCTCAGCAGTGGAAAGAGAGATGGCATTTTGCTTTTTACTATGCTAGGAAACCAGATTATTCCCAAGGTAAAAACACCCCCTGGATGTACTTTTCCTATCATCAACACACCCTGCCCAGTCGGCATCAGAAAAACTAGTAATTTCAGCTGTAGTATCAGTGGAAAACCAAACCCCATACCCCAAGGTCCCATTAACATATTTGATGATGCGTTTGACCACAAGAAGGTGAGACTCTTTAGAACTGGCTTGGTAACGGGCACAAACACCGACACTGAAAAAAATATCAGGACGACTGGTTGTCAGATACAAAAGACTCCCTATCATACTCCTATAAAGGGTAGGATCAACATCAATACCAGAGGAATCTTTAGAGAGGTGAAGACTGGTGCTCATGGGAGTGCGTGCATGTTTGGCAGACTCAAGACCAAACTTTGACATAAGATTTTTAGCATACTTAGATTGGGAAACAAACATACCCAAAGGAGATTGTTTAATTTGAAGACCCAAGAAATAAGACAACTCTCCCATCATGCTCATCTCAAACTCATGTGTCATGCAATCTGAAAAATATTTCACAAGATGATCAGCAGTGGAACCAAACACAATATCATCAACATATATCTGAGCAACAAGAATATGAGACTTAGTATGTTTCACAAATAAAGTCTTATCCACACTACCCCTTTGAAAATCATTATCAAGAAGAAAGGTAGTAAGTCTATCATACCAAGCCCGAGGGGCTTGTTTCAACCCATACAAAGCCTTGTCTAACTTGTAGACATGATTAGGACATTTAGGGTCCTCAAACCCTTTTGGTTGCTCAACATATGCCTCTTCTTTCAAGTACCCATTCAGAAAGGCACTTTTCACATCCATTTGAAACAATTTAAAGCCAAGATTACATGCAACACCAAGCAAAATACGAATAGATTCGAGATGTGCAACTGGGGCAAACGTCTCATCATAGTCAACATCCTCTACTTGTGTGTAACCTTGAGCAACCAACCTAGCTTTATTCCTAACAACAGTACCATTCTCATCAGATTTATTTTTAAAGATCCACTTGGTACCTATCACATTCATGTCTCTAGGTCTGGGAACTAGAGTCCAAACTTTGTTACGTTCAAATTGACCTAATTCTTCATGCATAGGAATCATCAAACGTCTCATCGTCGCGCATAAAAAGGGTTTCAAAGGCGGAGGTGAGACGTTGAAGTTTTGACCTTTTGATAGAAGTAGTACCTTCGTGAATCGTTTCAAGAATGTCTCAAGCCTCTTTTGCTACCACACACGTGCAGATACGACGAAATTCTTCAGGTGTGATGGAGCAAAACAGGGAATTGAGAGCCTTACTGTTCCAACTCGAGTTTTGGTAATCAGTTGTGTCCCATTTATCAAGGGGTTTAAGAATATCTACACCATCAATGGTGACAATAGGTTCACTCCACCCATAGATCACGCAGTGCCAAACTTTCTCATCGGTGGATTTTAAAAACGCTCTTATACAAGCTTTCCAATAAGAATAGTTTGTACCGTCAAGTAAAGGAGGTCTATGAGTCGAGTTACCTTCACGAATAGAATCCATAATACTAATCACACAAAATCACACTCCTATAGTTTTGATAAAACAAAGAGTGACCCGCTCTGATACCAATTGAAAATCCTAAGTGATTCGTGATTAGATCAAGATTAAAATATTCCAAATCCCAATAATCCAAAACACACAATCTAAATCAACAAGCACTTACGAAAGTGATTTAGATTGTTTATTTTTCGAAATAAACAATAAATCGACACAAACGATTTTTACGTGGAAAAACCACAATTGAAGAACCTTCAATTGTAATCAAAAACCACGGGCGAAACGCCACTAATCAATCCACTACTGAAGAAAGAAAGATTACAAAGATAATATACAAATTACCCAACTCATTCAATTTGCCTTTGAATCTTCTGTAACTCTTTCACCAAGCCTTCGTCTCGGAATTGATCCACCTGAAGTTGAATCCACAATCTTCACTTGTCGAATTAACGACTACGTACAGAATCAAACACCTTTTGAAACTCTACGTTTGAATCTTCGGAATCCACCGAAGAGAACTCTCTTGAATTATAAAGTAACAAACTCCTTGATGTATGAATCTCAAATCATAAGTTTAGAACTCTCTCAAAAAACATCAAGGAAAACTCTCAAAAATCTCCAGAAGAAAACCTCAAACAAACCTTAGAAAACCTTAAACAAGATCTAGGAGAAGTAATCCTAAAACAGACCCAACAAGCGAACTTATAGAATCTGTGTTCGCGCGGTCCGCTCGAGCGTGGGAATGCCCGCTCGAGTGGAGGCTTCAAAATTGTGTGACTCATATAGGCCTCCACACTCGAGCAGAAGGTTCCACGCTCGAGCGTCGAATCACACCATCCAGTACTTTTTTAGGCGAAGCAGAGATACTGTGACCTTGCAATCTGCGTTCGAGCGTCACTTTCCCCGCTCGAGCGGGGAGACCAAAATTGGAAAATTCTGGAAAACTAGATCCTGTTACATCCTTGGTTTTGATCCATGGAATTTGACAACAAAGGGTCCTAACACATATATACATGGCTTTGATGACTCTGTTAATATACTCAGAGAGACTGACATTATGCGTTCCATCCTAAAAACTTTTTTTCATCCCAAATTTATCTAATAAGGAATTTAAATATATCTGGCATATTTAAGTTACTAAATATATTTGGCATATTTAAATACATCCATCAGTTTCAAAGATGAACCAAGATTTAAAACATAAAACAGAAATAATGTCATGTACACCTACACTATGAGCTCCAAGAACCTTTGTCAGATATGAAAAATCTAGAAATCCCCTAGATGTTGATTTGTGATTATGTATCAACTTTAAGCAGTAAACAACAATCCCAATCAAACAATCAAGACAAATCGACACAACAATTTTACGTGGAAAAACCACAATTTGACAACTCCAATTGTGATAAAAAAACCACAGGCAACAGCCACAAAACAATCCACTAAAAAGATATAAAGGAATTACATAGGTATACTCTCAATTACCTAGCGAATCCACGCCCGAATTGTACCAACCCCTATGTGCCTCTTCCAACCCCGTCTTCACCTCGGAATTGTCTTGACGATGAGCCACTCCAGAATCCACCAAAGCTTCAGGCTCGAATTCTTCGAAATCCACCGAAGAACAACTCTCTCTTTTGTGTAAAACAAACAAATAATCCTACGATGTATACTCTCTAAACCATGAGTGGAATACTCAATCAAAACATCAAAAAAAACTAGCAAAATATCCCCAGATATAAACCTTAATATCCAAGAAGAAGATCTGGAGGAGGAATCCTAGTTTTGGACTAAAACAAATACTTATAGAAATCTGGGACTGCGAAGCTCGCTCGAGCGAAGACTCTCTCGCTCGAGCGAGGAACCAAAAACACGTGTTTTCCATAAGTGGCTTCGCTCGAGCCACGCACCCTTTGCTCGAGCGTACATTCATCTCTTTCAGGTTTTTACACAAACGCAGCCTTCGCTCGAGCGAGAACTCCTTCGCTCGAGCGAGTAAGGGCGGACAGGCAACTTTGAATGCAATTTTGCATTTTGCTTCGGGGGCGCCGCCCCTCGACCCCGCCGTGGCGCTGCCCCGGACCCGCCAAGGGGCGCTGCCCCCTAGACTTCCGCGAGCTGACCGGGCAGCTTGATTCCCGTCATAATCAGCGAAGTGGCAATCTTGAAAGCATTAGCATCATAAACTTCTCTGCAAGGCACAATTCGGGTTGGATTCGCATCTAAAACTCATAGCCTCACTGAAATAAAAAGTGCGAAAATAAGTACAACTGAAAGGAGTTTTGTCAAACAGGATTGCCAAGAATAAAAACCTAACAAGATAAGATAGCAATGAACTAAGAATCCATAAAGTTAGTCCCTTAGAACTGAAAATATCTACACCAGGACACCTGTCATTTGACCCTCACTTCCAAAAGACAAAGAATTGTAATATCACTATGAATTTGTTAGAGGCTCACATACAGACTAACTGAAGGTGTAAATCCCAATAACAATTAGAATGTGTTAAATTCACACTACCCACTAAGAGAAGAGGCTTAATAAGGATTCTCCTCACAAGTTATACGTCCAGGGCATGTACCAGTCTTCAGACAAGTAGAAAATAAACAGGTTAGAATTGACTATGAAGCAGTATTAGAAAAATTGACCACTAAATGTTTACAAGTTCAGCAAAGTGGATAAAAGAGGAGTTAAGGTCTAGAAAGATTAATGTTATCAAGGACACGACCAGATTTAAATATATCAAACAAGAATTAAGCATGTTCAGTTTAATAAAGGTAAATTAAAAAGAACAATACTAAGCTAAGAGTATTAAAGGGCCTGTGCATCCCAGCACATGAGAAAGAAATAAAAGATGACTACCATGCTTTGGTCACGCCCACATGAAATTTATGAAATATGAAAATTCAATTTTGCTACTGAACATAATCATGCCCTGAAACAAATGAGGCTTGGACTATGGAGTCACAATTGAAATAAAGAAAAACATTGATAAATTTTAAAAATTTTGTTCAAAATTAGAAAAGATGACAAGTACCAAAAAATAATTGATAATGTAATACCTCTATACCAGTTCTTCCTTTTAGTCCTCGTTCTTTATCAATGCCCCAAGATAGGCATTCAGTATTTCTCCTTCCTTCACGGTCTGTAAAAAATATATCTAGATTCTTTTTCCCAATCCCCATTAAGGATTGTCCTTTCCATAGATTAGTTGAAATCAAGTATTCTTCAAGAAAGTATCTAAAAAGCAAAAAGGTTAATGAGTCCAGTTCTAAAAGAGAGATTTTTCAGGGGATTATCATGGATTGCAGTGAAAATCATGAAAAATTATAATGTAAAGCATCTTCAAGCTTGATGTAGTCCAAATACGAGAAATTGCAGTAAAGTTACACAGTGGCAGGCTTTAGTCATAATAGTAGATTATTAAATCCAAATTTGCATGTTCAAAAATTTGCAAGAATGGAATTCCTCATACAATAATGAATTCAAACAATGAAAAACAAAATCTTGAATGACCTGCAATTTTAGTTGGAACTCTCGGATCATGGTAAATAGTGACCAAATCGAACTGTAGCAGTAAATTTTACCTAGCAGAAGAAATTGATCCAAATAAAAAGTCGCTCTACTGAGTACGGAGAGAAGGACAGAGAAGAGTGCGGAAAGCCCTCACAAATGTATTAACTGAGGTAAGAAAATACAAGCCAATATCGATCCAATTAAAAAACTGCTGAACAAATTAAATTTTTTGTGTATTTCCTATGCATACTAATATTCAATATTCTATGCACTTAGCTATATGAATCGAATTCAAATTCAAAAGCGAGAAAGATATCAGTAGCAAGTAATTCATCATTTAATTAAGATCTAAATTACTTCTGAGCTTCATCAAACTAAATTGATATTGAAAACTGTAAAGGGAGCTTGAAAATGCATTGCACTAGATCTGGTACATATAAAATGTACCAATTAGTTCGGTTTTAGGAAAATTTGATCAAATGATCAAAAATCTAAAATAAGTAACAAATAAATGTAGTTGCTTTTTGCTAGCATGACCGATTCAAAAGTTCAAATCTTAGATGTAATTTAACATAGCAAAAAATTTGATCAAATTTTTTGCTGGTATTAATTCAACCAAACATTTCAAATACATATATATATATACAAGTTTTCTTCCAATTGAGTATCAACTGATCTACAAAATCATCTAATAATCATCAAACGTGTTTTGGCTACCTTAACCTCAATGCAAACGCCAAACTTAAAAACTTCACAAAATCAAAATTGAAAATCAATGTACCTTCTTTGTGTGCATCATCATGCCATTTCAAGTGTAGATCCCAGCATCTTGAAGCTTCTTCACATCTGCTACATTGATTCCATGAGCACTCACTGCAAAATCACATGAATACAAGAAAACGAAATTATAAATTAAACTTTGATTAAGTTAAAACAGAGCACACGCCGATCCAATTTCTATACATGTAGAACCACAGAAATCTATCACCGATCATGACTATTGAACTTATAGTAAAGATATATAGACGAAAATTAAAAGCAAATCAAAAAAATATGTGAATCTCGGTATAAATGAAAGTTACTCAGCAATGAATGAACACAGATATATATATATATGAAAATATAGCAAAAGGATTTATTCGAACCAAAGCTTCGTAGCCAAGAGAGAGTTAGATTGACCGAGAGAGAGAGAGAGAGAGAGAGAGAGAGAGTTCATACCGTTGGAGGTCTCTTCTTCAAATGACCATGGTGATCGAGAGAGAAAATAGAGCGAAATCGAGAGAGAGAGCGAAATCAAGATTTAGGAAATAAGAGTGAAACCTAGGGCAAGTTTTACACGATTATTTTTATTTTATTTTTATTTTTTTTAACACGATTGGGGTTTAAGTAAAATGAGGTTTTGGTATATAAAGTGATTTTTTGCGATGGCTAAACAATCAGTCGCAAAAAAATAGACATAAAAAGTCATATTTCTAGTAGTGATAGGCCATGATTAATATGTATTGCATGGATTCATATTTACTGTTGTACTATAAACAAACTAAGTTTTGTAAAATAGTGTTCTATTGTTATTATAATTTAAAATTCTAGTTTATTTTCTATATCAATATCATAGAGGAACCATACATTTAACAATTTGAAAGACGATAATTACAAATTTTGAAATATACCATAATAATTAAAAATATCAATAATTATAATTAAAGTGAAATAACCAATGAATTTATGACACATGTATTTTTGTATTTTATTATTTAAAAATATAAAAAAATTGAATGAGAAGTTTTAAATTTATTGACCAAATAATATTTTTATATAATAGTATAGATAGAATTATAGATATAGATATTGTAATGCCCCGACTTTTATTATTCGGATAATGTTACATTTTTTCTTTAAATCAATCCATTTCAATAATAATAAACATTAAAGGTATTTAGGAATGAATATATTACAATGTCCTCTCTCATGTACATGTAATGAAATACAATGCATGCACATAGGCATTACGTCATTATTTACAAAATAATGAATATATAAAAGGGATTAACCCTTTTTACAACAAATTAGCATTCCGCCTGCATTTAAAAGGCCACATGGCCAACAATTGACAGACTTCAAGTCTCGAGCAACTCTTCACTCCATATCTAAAAAATGATTAGTAACATAGGATGAACACAAAGGTCTAGTAGGAATCCTAATAATCCTAAACAATAGCAATATATAGATAGTTATGATCATGAATGCTCCACGTATATATATAGAGAGAGAGAGTGTGTGGAAATATGGCAATTCATACTTCAAAATATATTTACACAAATACAATTTTTTAAAAGATTCTCTTTAACATAATAAGAAATAAAGATCAGTTCTTACCTTTCAAAACTTTTCATTTGCATTTAAAAAAATCTCAACCATTCATCACATTACCACGATCTCCTAAGATAGATCTAAACAATATACTCGTCCTACATTCTAACTCATTACGGCTACAAGGACAATTACTATATATTATGGCCTTAAGCACAAGTGTAAAATGAACGTTTACAAATACATATATATATATATATAAACAATAATAGACAAGTCAACATGCATTATCATATTTTACCGGTTACAAGCACGGAACGTGTAACGCCCTCAAAATAATAACATTAATCCCAACAATATAGACATGCTATGATATATAAAAAAGTTCACATCTTTCCATTCACCAGAGTCTTATTACAAGAGTATCACATGTCAACCACAAAAGCAAATGCCCTAAGGGCTTACAGCTTTCCAAGTTAACACTTGGTTACACAAAAGTAGAGTGCTAACTCATTTACACATAAAGCCCTTGGCTTAAATTTACAAGTAATACAACAAAAGGAAAGACAACCAAAAAGTCTGTCCGCCACTAGCTTCCCAAGCTAAGTCCTTGGAGGTGGCATGCTTCCTGTACCTGAAAATGATGTTCCCATATAGGGTGAGCCACAGCCCAGTAGAAATATACTAAACCAATTATGAACAATGACTAAAAGATTAACATTTGATAGATGGTCAACACTTTTACATTCATTCATAACATAACACAATTCCAAGACACTTAAGTCTATATTTCCTTTCATTTCCATTTCTTTCCTTTTACTTGCCATTTCATAACCTTGGCTCAGAACCTGGCCAAACATCACACATGAGACACACACTCATGCCAACACTTTTCACTTCATCAAAGATAAACATAACAGTTATATCAATACTTCCAACGACAAGCATATCCGCTCTGTCAATACACTTCTAGATAGGCATACCCGCTCTATCTACGGAGTTCATCCCCTATCTCCTCCCAACAACATCCGGTTTAGAGGTTCATCCCCTATTTTCCCCTAAACCGTGGAGTACATCCCCTATCTCCTCCAACACAACACAATGCATATAAACAACAATTATATACATCACAAATCAACACAATTAATTATCCAAATTAATCAATCAATGTAATTAGGGCATTCTCCATAATTAACATCACAACCCTTAGGTTCCAATTTCCTTAATGTTTCAACATTAATTCCATGTTTCTATACCAAACATGCTTCTAGGTTTATCATAGATGAAAACCCCCAACTTTTGTAAAATTACACAATGGCCCCAAAGTTTCCCAAAATCACACAATAACCCCCAACATATCAAAATGCTAAAATTTAAAGACAAAACTCATAAAGAGGAGTAGGATATCCCTACCTTAAGAGATGAGTTCCAAAGGAGATGATGCCCAACACCCAACTTGCCCCAAAACCAAATTTGTTCCGATTAAAACGAAGCCCAAGTCACCCTCTATCTTTTTAACAAAGGCCTTAGGGTAGGAAATCACCCTAGGTAGATCAAATCTTAGAGAGAAGTAAGGTTTTTGAGTGAGAAGCTCTGAAAATGGCGTTTTGAGTAAAGTAAGAGAGAGAAGATAAGTCAAAAAGTGATTTAAAATGCCCAGTCCCACTCAGTTATACGACAGGTCCGCTCGAGCGTGAAACACTCCGCTCGAGCGTAAAGACACAAAACACATGGTCCGCTCGAGCGCAACATTGTCCGCTCGAGCGCCAAGACACAGACACAAAGTTCTTCCGCTCGAGCGTAGATACCAGTCCGCTCGAGCTCAGGTCTCCCCCTCCCAGAACTCTCACCAAAAATACACTGTCCGCTCGAGCTCAACATCCCCGCTCGAGCGTAACCAGCTCGAGCGCACCAAACCCGCTCGAGCGTAGGAACCACACTTGCAGAAGTTTTGCAGGTGCACGAAATACTGAATGGGTGCATTCTCCGCTCGAGCGCCAAAACCCCCGCTCGAGCGCACAAGCAACAACAACCTCTCCGCTCGAGCGTGAACATCTCCGCTCGAGCGTAACAGCCAAAACCTGGGCAACTAGACTTTGTTCCTAAGCTCAACCAACCTGTAACAAACCTGCCCAACACATCCTATAACTCAAATACAAAGCAAGAAAGGATGTAAACAAGACAATACTCAACTACCAACATCCACGGACACATGCCCGGATTACTGTACAACAAGGGGTAAACCCGGGATCGCTATAACGCCAATAATGCATCCCTTCTCATCATAACATAAGTATGAAGATACACTATGCGTAATTGACACATAACGGACCCCGGCTTTGTCAAGTCATAACCACCACAACCCACTTTACCGAGCACAAACCAGAGGGAAGAGGAACCTATTTCAAAAGACCAAACTTTGCCATTCCTCAGGCCGGAGGGGAGATGAACCTATTCACACTTTACCAGGCGCGAACTGAAAGGGAGAGAAACCCATGTCAAAGCGCCAAACTTTATCAGGCACAAATCTGGAGGGGAGAGGAATCCATATTAGTGCATACTTTCATTCAACTCAACAATTGGCACATTATTCTAAGTTTCACAAATTATTCAACAATGTCAATATCATTCTCTACTGATGGCCAAGGATACAACCTCATAAACAACAGGTACCAAGTCCATGAATTCAATTTCATCCTCTTGATTTAGATTTTATCAACATTTATACGTTACATAACTTTCATCTTTCAACTTCCAATTCACGCCATTTTCAAAACTCATAATTAAAGTCTCTTCCATCACTACTATTCTATCTTTATGATTCAATTCAAAATATTAAAATTTGGTTCAACAAGTAATAATTCTTTATGAATACAATCATTCACTTGTTTTAAAGAAAAATCGTCAGCTCCTCTTACTTCTCATTTCACAAAAGTATATAAATTTATTTTCCCTTCTCTTCAAACTCTCAATGGTCACAACAAATCGTCGCATCTTTCTCAATAATTATCAAAACTCAACTAGTAATTTCTTTTCATAATTCAACACATATGTAACACAAATTAATCCATCACTCAAACAAACAAATAACCAAAGGATTTGGGACTTTTCATCGCAACCCTCATGAACGAGATTAACTAATCTACAAATTTTTCAATACACATAACATTTACCAATACCCTTTTTATTTATCTGAAATTCTGATTTTTCGACAATTATTACAACTTAACAATTATAAAATCATAAATAACAATTAACACAAATTAAATTTATGATGACTTTCTTTATTGTCATACATACCCATTTTTACATTTTTAATACACAATACCTCATATGGTTCAAATAAAATCAAATCACTAGTTTTTCCCTCTTTCTCATAACCCATAAACAATTAATTAGGACTTTTTACTATAATCATTTTAAACATATTCCTCAAACATTTCAATCTCATATATTTATAACAAAACATAATATTTAACTCTAGATCATAAAATCCTAAGCCTCATCACATGCTTTTCAAAAATACTCAACAAATCAAGTTTTTAATGCAATAAGAACTACCACATGTCTATCTATAATGAGATATCGAAAAGGAGCAAAGAAATCTTTACCTCAAAGTGAGAAGAGGAGAAAATTCTAAAAATCAATTTCGCCGGAATTTGATCTCCATCGGTCAAAACGTAGCCCCCGAAACATTCGTCATTTTTGTGTAAGGAACTAGTATCAAAATCTCGCTTGATCATTGTAGATTGAAGAAAATGTGAAATTTGGTGAGAGTTTAAAGAGAAGGGAGAGAAAAAGAGAAGTTAGAGATATATATATATATATATAGAGAGAGAGAGAGAGAGATCTGATTTGAGTGAAAAGAGCGCATAAATTGATGTATAGACGTGCAAAATCTACTCATGCGGATTTTAAAACCACTCGTTCGGATCAACTCAGGGAAAAAATGGCTTTCTCGTGAAATCTGCTCGTGTAGAATCCAAATTTTGTGTCTAAATTAAAGCCCTGGAAATAAGATTTCCAACAATTCTAGCCTCATATCAAGATTCAAAATGTGAAGAAAAAAAAAAGGCAAAAGATTGAAAACTACTCAAAACAAATATTTGAATCTGGCATTCTTGGTTAAATAAAAAGTCAAATGCAACCTATAACTTTTCAAAAGTCCAAAAAAAAAAGGTAAGTATGAAGTAATAGTTATCACTCAACATAAACAAATCGGGATTAAAATCCGAGACACTACAGATATAGATTCCATACCATAACCATTGAAACTAAAAATAGTAATCACATCATTGCATGTTTTAAAATCACAAAATTTAAGAAAATAATAGTAATATATTATTGACAATGATTAAGAGGATTTAAAAATTAACTTAATTAATGTAAATTTTTTCAGACTAATCACAAAATGACATGTGTATTTTTAGTGTCAAAATTTTTTTAAAATATGAGAAAATTAGATTGAGATTTCCAACCTCAAAGAGGCCACAACGTTTTTGCTTGTATTATAGAAGGCCTTTTTGAGAAGTAGGAAAAAGCCAACTCATCTTTTCTCTACTTTTTTATACGTTTTATTTTTTTAAAAGTTAAATAAAATAAAAAAAGGCCAAGAAACTAGTTTATTTTCCTATTTCCCAAAACAAGCCATAATATAAGTTTATTGAATGGGTTTAGGAGGTATGGGATAGATTTTTAAGCTCGGCCTGGCTGGGCTTGGCATAAGATTTCTTTATCTTTTCTAGTATAACCTAAACTCTGTTGTACAAAAAAGTGTATTTAAATAAAAAATAACCATATTCATAATTAAATTGAAGAATACAAAACAAGAAATCAAGCTAGAGATTACAACTTGGTGAACAGAAAAAAATATATACTAAAATAAAATAGTGTAGAAAGCAAACCGAAACTTGTGTAATACCACTGTCTCGTTAAAATAGATTTGTCGCATTACCGTGGGTGCTGGAGATATACCAGCGTTTGTCTCCCAAGATACAACGGTTAAAACCCACTAACTTAGAAGCATAGGAAGAATATTATAAGTGCAAACTAATTATATAATATGAGTACAAAAAATTATGTGTCCAAAACCAAATAAAGATGATTTCCTTTTATACACAATGGGAGAAAGAGAAGAAGCCTCCTAGCCATGAAGGCTAGCAACAAATGCAGGCAAAACTGCCCAACCTCAAGTCTCAAACCCAAGATCCACGATCCACGAACCCAGACCAAGATCCACAACCCATGGACCTGGACTGATCCAATTGGGTAAGCCTCAAGCCCAAGATCCACGACCCATGGACCCAGACCGAGATCCACAACCCACGGACGCAGACCGATCCGGTACGGTTAGGTAGGTGGCACACCGCACGTATGACAATTTTTGCATAACCAACTTGGATCATAATTTTGGCCCAAGCCCATCCTTGAAGGATCCATAACTCCCTTCCTTCGAAAATTTTGGATGCCCCAAATGACTCATTCTCTTATCAAAAACTTGGAATTTAAATACCCATCAATACTATCATCTACAATCAACGTGAGATTGGTGGTTATATACCATTCTCAATACTTCATTCATAAGGCTAACTGTATGAGATAATTTCTCATTCAATTCTCAATAATTTTTTGTCATTCTTTTTGTGGTATAAAGATCTTGTTACGAAGAATTTAGACCAATTTGATCCCACATCAACCGGTGGTTGAAACCTACTTTAATTTCATATTAAAATCATTATAAAATCATTTTTTTCCAACAAACTTAGCCTAGTCTGATCAATGTCTCATGTTTAATTAAATGTTTAAAAAACAAAATATAAATTAACTTATAAAAATAAACATACACAAAAAAATTCAAATTTAATTTTGTCCCTCCCCAAAAGAAAATAATATAACTTGCTCAGTGGCTTTAGGGCTGATTTGGCGTACCTCGAAAAATTCAAAAAATTAAAAAGTTACTAAAAAAGTTAAAAAGTTATCATTATTCACCAAAAAATTATTAAAAAATTAATTTTACACAAAATTATTACAAAGAACTCTGATGTCCCCACAGACACAGAGTTGACTTTTTTGGAAAAATTGCATAGGCGGGTGCACAAACAACACGGTGTTGTTCGGCCCATGGAGACCCATCACGGGTCCCGTTTTGATAATCTAAACCGTTCAATGTGTAGAACTCGTCGAGTACTATATGCTTGCAAAAAATCACGTTGACCGGATATCGCTAACTATATGATCAAATCAATTTTGTATAAAAAAAAATAGATGGTGTTATAGTTGACAGTTGAAAAAAAACTAATCCGATCAGATAGTTATCAATATCCGATCAACGTGATTTTTTACAAGCATATAGTACTCGACAAGTTATACACATTGAACAGTTCCGATTAGCAAAACGAGACCCGTGGTGGGCCCTACAGGCCGAACAACACCATCCAATTCAATACACGAAAAAGAAGGAACCATCTCCTAGCCTATACTCTTCACACGCTGCCCCTTAGGACATCCCACCATACTGCCTATTTTATCCCAATCTTCTCCTATACACTAATTTATACAATTTTTTAATACACATTTTTTCTTAAAAAGTCAAAATTATCCCAAACAACTATCTTTTTTTCCTTAATTTTTTAATCCAAAAAGTCAAAAAGTACAAACATCCCCAAACAATCCCATTTATAATTATTTTTGCTCCCAAAAGTTGTCTTTTTTGGTACTTTTGTTGTTGTCTTCATATGAAAAATGGCGATAATTTAGGCACAAATAACATATGGTAAACCAAACCGCAAGTAGAGTGTCGACATATTGTCTGCTTCCCACAAAAATTCAGTCAAAGCATCTTTTGAAATTTGAAAAGTACCCAATCATTATTTCCAATAATCATCATCCAAGATAAGAAAACATGATCACAAACAATCTCCGTACTGTCCCTGTAATTGATTCAAAACATTACATAGTGTCGACATATTGTTTACTTCCCACAAAAATTTATTCAAAACATCTTTTAAAATTCAAATATGCGGGACCCAAATTAATTCACTCAGATAAATAATTTTGAGTGACTGACTGTAAGATGAAAATTAATTTGTATAGTATGAGATTTATGTATGGTATAAGTTAATTGTGTGGATGTGAGCAATAATAGTAGAAATATTTATACTTTCTAAATCTCTTTTGGTACATTCCATTTTCTTCCGCATGTAATTTTATATTTTTAATGAAATTTTTACTTGCAAATCAAGAAAAAAAAAATAAAGAATTTACGTGTAAAATAAATTTGAACCAGAAGATAAAAAATTTGAGTAATTTCTAAATTGATAAAAGTAGATTAGTTAAATTACACTTTAAAATTTGCAAAAAACGCAACCATAATTTCCAATCATCATCATCATCCAAAATAAGAGAACATGGCGGCTATCTAAAAGAAAAAATTAAAAAAAAAAAAAAAAGAAAGAAAGAAAACATGGCCACGAGCAGTCTCTGTACTGTAATTGATTCGAAGCATTACATAGAGTGTCGACATATTGTTTGCTTCCCACAAAAAATTTATTCAAAACATCTTTTAAAATTCGCAGAGTACCCAACCATAATTTCCAGTTATCGTCTTCCAAAATAAGAAAACATGGCCAGAAACAGTCTCTGTACTGTCCCTGTAATTGATCTGGAAGTCTTTCCAGGACAGTCAAGGAAGATGATAGCGGCTTGTGAGGAATTGGGTTGTTTTAGGATCATCAACCACCATAAATTCCTGCCTCCAGCACTGTCGTCGGAGATGAAGGCGGTGGCGCGGTCACTAATGGAGCTTTCAGCCGAAATTAAGCGGCGGAACAAGGACGTGATCCGCAGCAGTGGGTACGAGGAACCTACCCAATTCAATCCTTATTTTGAGGCCTTAGGCCTATATGACATGGCCTCTGCTCAAGCTGTTGATGCCTTTTGTACTCAGTTGGATGCCTCTCCTCACCAAAGGTAGGTTTATTGCTCTCCATAGGTACTAGGTGGTAGGAAAAATTAATGAAATGTGTCTTTAAATTCCCATCTAAATTTATGATTTAAATACAACTTAAACGGGTAGCGATTTAAATCTCTCCACCTCTCTATACTTGTGGGGGCTTTTACCAACTTTGGGAGTTTTTTTATTTTTTGTATTAATCACGTTATGCAAAATTTTGGTTCCAATCACATAATAAATCAATAAACAATAAGAACAATCACATTCAAATACTAAATATACATGAGTTGGTAAGATGACTATGTTTACGACAGAGAAAGAGAATGAAAATTTACTATATACAATCAGGATTAAGAAGACTCTCAATCTCTTCACAATTCTTTGTTTCTATTTTTGGCTCTACGCTGAAGTCGATAGCTTCCGTAAAAGGCCTTTTACGGTATTATGAGTGTACATTAAGGCTTTGTTTGGGTTATACTATATAATCCATCTTTTTATCTTTTTATTTTTTTTTCATCACATCACCTCTCTACTTTTATGCACATCTTTTCGTAAAAAGACAAAAAGTGCACTTTTTCAGACACCCCAAACCAACCCTAAATACAAGACATATCATAATAAATTATATATGAGAGTTGCTAAATGCCCTGCCTTTTTCCTTTGGACCCCCACCTCTTCTATTTTTTTAATTACAATTTTACCCTAACATTAATTTTCATTTTTGACCACATCTCTATCCTTCCAACCCTAACCTTAACCCTAACCTAAGGTTTTAAAAAGTGGCCGCAACCGTCATGTAACGGTTGTGGTAGTTAGCGCCACCCGTTACAGCCGCTTTTGCGGCGTAATTGAGATTCACAGGTGTGTCGGCCATAACAGCTACCGTAGCGATCGTGACGGTGTCGAAAAGGCCGTAACGCCCTGTTACACACCATTACGTAACAGTTCTGAACTGCTTCTTTCAAAAAAAAAAAAAAAAAAGCTAAAAATAGGAGAAGAGGGAAGATAAAGAGGAAAGATGGAGGAGTAAGAGATAGAGAGAGAGAGAAGAAAGAAGATGAAGAACATATTATTGATTTGTTGAAACTGTAAGACCTATGCTATTCTATTCAGCTGCTATCACTTAACTATTTTGTTTGTGTGTATCTATCTATATATTGTTTGAAAATAATAATAACAATAATAATAAGTGTAGTCATTATCTATTTAGTTTGATTTAAATATATATATATATATATTTAGGCTCTTCTTTATTCTCTTATGTTTGTCACTGTTTATCTTATATATAATAGTTAGTGATTAATTTTTTTGTAAAATATTTGGAAACATAACACCTATAATTATATTAATACATATTTTATACATGTTAATTTTTTTTGATTAGTGTATTTTATTTTTATTTACAGGTTATCCAAAAAGAGAATGAATATTCAAGTGATTAAATCCCAAAAAAAAAAAAAATTCTTTGTAATTTTTTTATTTTTTTTATTTTTATATGATTACATTAGCATGTATAATTTATTTTTTAAAACTATTCAAGTTAAAATTTGCATATGCTTCCACAAGTATAATAAATAATAATTACAAAAATAATTTTATACATCTAAGTCCAATAATTTTGTTTTTTTGCCAGAAGCATAATATGAATTTATGACATATAAAGTCATTAATTATTGAGATAAAATGTAAAAAACTCAGTTTATCGTGATTTAAAAATATAAAATATATTGGATCATACTTAAAAATGTACAAAATTTGATCAATATTTATTTTAAAATCCAATAAATATGATTAAGGAAAAAAAATATGTGTATAGGTAAGTTTTTTTCAAATTATGCGAAAAATAAAAAAAAAATTCACGGTTCCGATTACCGCAACCGTTAAGCTATAGCCTTTACACCCTGCAACCGTAACCACGCCACCGCCGCCGTTACGACAACTGCAACCGCTTTTCAGAACCTTGCCCTAACCCCAACCTCACCTCTACCTCCACCTCTATTTCCACTCCATTCTGACTGACAGCCTTCTCCAATAGCCATTCCTGTGTTTTCCCACCAACGACCACCCTTCCATCACCTCTCACCACGGCGACCCTTTTCCACCTCTCTCTCTCTCTCTCTCTCTCTCTCTCCTCCTCCTCCTCCTTCTTCTTCTAGGTCGCCGCCCACGCTATCCTTCTACCACATTCATGGTTGTCCCGCCATCGAGACCGCTACCCTACAACCGTTATCACATGAGTATGGAACCCATGTTGTATTTAGTTATAACATCATTTTAATTATGACTTATGAGTTCTTTAATAATGTCTCATCACTACAACATACAAGAGTTTTAGATATTCAATTTTTTTGTCTCTAAAAGTGAAAATTTTGTTGTAAAAGATATTTAATGACCAATTTCTATCGTCGTGAAAATACTCACTAAAAGGTCGTCCCGAAAAGTCAAAAACAACGCTTTTAACGACAATTTTGAAAATGCCACTAATAAATAAACTTTTAGGGACAAAATAATTTAATCTCAAAATGATTTATTTTTTGAGACAAAAAATTTGATCTCGAAAGGATAATAATTCATCACTAATCCTCAATTTTCATTGCTACAAATATAATAACAACACTTTCCGTAACAAAAATATTTGGTCCCTAAAAAATAATTTTGTTTCTAAATTTTAACCTCTAAAACATTAATTTTTTGTAGTGTATGTTGTCTTTAGTTATGATATATATATATATATATTTTTTAATTATGACTCAAAAAATTTAAAATTATATATATATTTTTTTTAATTATAAAGTGCATATAATGCACATCCCACATAATGTTTCCCAACTAATTGGTGTACTAACACAGTGCGTATGTAATACTTTCCTGTGATCTAAATTAATAAAAATGCACAACAGGGAGGTTCGACTCGTCCCACTTGCATGTGGGTATTTCCCTCTTTGTATTGAAGTTGTTTTTTCAATACGTAACTCCTTCTTATTGGTAACTGTTACCAGAGAAACTATAAAAATGTATGCTCAAGCAGTACACAATCTGACTATGGATATTGCATGCAAGATTGTTGAAGGAGTGGGGCTGGTTAGGGTTTCCTTTGAGGGATGGCCTTGTCAGTTGAAGATCAACAAATATAACTTCACTCCTGAGACCATAGACTCCTGTGGTGTGCGAATACACTCCGACTTAGGATTCCTTACCATACTTCAAGACGATGAAAGCGTTGGCGGTCTTGAAATCATGGACAAGTCTGGCGCATTCGTGGCGGTGGAGCCTTTGCCAGGATCCCTCCTTGTCAATCTCGGAGACATTGCTACGGTCGGTAAATCTGTTACTCTAAACCCCAAACTTTAAACTCTGAATCAATTCTCATCATGATTTGTGGATTCGCTTTTGCTGAAATAGATATTTGGAATATATTATTTTGAGAAAGTTAACTGTTGAGTTGAGTTTTGAAATTCAAATATGTAAAATACAAGTCATAATTTAAGCAGATTTATTGTAATTTATCTGAAAATTAATTAACAAGATTGTGTGTTTTTTTTTGTTTTTTGGGTTATTGTTCTCACATGTGTTGAAATGTGAAAGGTATGGAGTAATGGAAGGATATGCAATGTGAAGCATAGAGTAGTATGCAAGGAAGCAAGGACAAGAATATCAATTGCATCATTTATGTTGGGACCAAAGGAGGAAACAGTGGAAGCCCCCATGGAATTAGTGGACTCCTCGCACCCTCGCTTGTTTGTTCCTTTTACTTATCAATACTACAGAAATCTTCGATCCTCAATCAAGTTGGTTGCCGGTGAAGTTCTTGATCTTCTACGCACTGACTCTTAAAAAACAATGTTCAATCATAGTGATCATTTACTCTTTTTTTTCTTTTCTTTTTTTTTAATTTTTAATAAAAGATAAAAATCAGTGAAATAAAAATTGGGAAAGCTTAATTATATGGCCTCCGCTTTAATAATAAACAATGTATCGAAGATTTATAATTTACTAGCTCCAAGTTGATCTCGTTTTGATTTTGACAAAAGATTAGTTCAAACTTCGGCAATAGTTATTTATTTATTTTTTTGGTGTTGATCTAAAGCTCGTGATAGCTCAACTTATGCAAGTTGCACTTACATGTTTTGACTTTTAACATTTTTTAAAAAAAAGTGGCTCGCAAGCTATAACGGTTAACCTTGTAGGCTATTATGAGTTTCCCTTGTTTTATTTTTGTTTAAATTATAAAAATATTAAAAAATTTGTTGGTAATTAACTTTTCCTGATTAGGATCAATGAACAATACTTATCAAGATTCACATATTCAATAGAATTTTCATTTTTGTGAGCAATTTTTCTCAATTTAGTTCTTGTAGTATGTAATTATTACTAATATACTTCAATTCTTAACCTCTATCCAATTTTTTACTCAAAAAAAACAAAAATGTCACGTTGGCATCACGTGGTGCCACCTAGCAACTCATGGCATTTTATTTGAAAAGAATTTATTTTATCTCTTAATTATCATTAAAAAAATAATTTAATTTTTATTTTTTTAATAATATTAATTTTTATGCTTAAATTATTTAATTTTAAATTAATTTTATCTTTCCATCAACTGTTATTTATAATTAAACGAAAGTTGCTAACGTGACATCAAGATTTCTTTTTACCCCTCAGCTATTCTCAAAAATCCATAACTACGTATTAAAAAAATGTAAATTTAATATTTGATAATATTTTTTATTTAATTAAAGCAAGAAAAATACATAATATAACATTTATTAAATAAAAAATATATGACATTACTATAAAAATACATGATTTTATTTATCAATCACAAATTATGACACGTGATACATGGATGCATAAAGAAAGAAGAGTCCTGGTCAATTTAATCAGGTGGGTTGTCAATATAAGTTCGTACCCAACTCGGTAATCAACAACACAGCTTTTTGTCTTGCACGTTCAATTATTGAGCATTTGCAGTGATCTTTTGGAGCCCCGTGAAACGCTCATGTTTGGTTTTAATTTTTTTAAAATTAAATATTTTATTTTTTAAATTTTTTGTTTTTGATAAGTATTTTTAAAATTTTAAACAGTTTTTTTATTTTTTTAAATGTACCTTATTTAGATGTATCTAAAAAATAAAATATTTGTAAAAATATATTTAAAAAATTAATAAATACACAAAATATAAAAAAAATATACTTAATTTTTGTTTTTTTTTTTTTGTATTTTTGATATTTAGTTAATTTTTTAAAAAAATTCATGAAAATTATACTTTTTAAGTGTATTTATATTAGGTGTGTCTAAAAATTAAAATAATTGCTTAAAATATTAAAAAAATTCAATAAAAATAAAAATATGAAAAATAAGAAAGTAGAATTTTTCAAAAAGTATTTTAAAAAAACTGGAAACAAACATAATAAATGTTTTTTGAAAAATGCTTGGGACCCTAAAATTAGGGACTCCCATGACTCTCAAAATAATGTAAACTAATCATTTTTGTTTTATTATTATTATTTTTTTCTTTCCTTCTTGGATCAATTATAGGTGAGTGAGGGTTGTAAGGATTGTGTTTTTTTGAGAGTTTGTAACATTATTGTTTTATATTTTTTTATATCATTACTACAAAAAAAAAAAAAAAATCATAATTAAAATCTTAAAATAATATTATAACTAAAAAAGAATTTAGTCATAATTAAAAAAAAATAATATAACTAAAAATATATATGGTATTAGATATGTATAATAGAATTTTACTTTTCTTTTTTCTTCCTAAAATGTCCATAATTATTGTTCTTTGAATAGAAAAGTATATACAAATTAACCAACATAATAACATCATTTCACTTTTATCATTCACGCTACCCAATGACTCTTTGACTTATTCCTTTTTTTTAAACAAAATTGGCCATCAATTTTACATTGATCATTTAACACAACTCCATAAGTAAACATTCTAGCCCAAATTTCCTGTAAAAACAACATTTTATTACTAGAAAAGCTCAGATTGATGGGTTGCTAAAAGTTGAAGAAGTACAACAAAATTGCAGATGAATAATCCTGGAACATCCTTTTTAACAAGATTAATACAAGTTTTATAAATCATATCTTGTACAACACCCCCCAACCAAATTTACACAAAGCAAGGCCCCCCCTTTCTCCTCCCCTGGCCTCCTCCTCTCTCAATAAACAAATCAGAGTAAATACATGAAAGTACAATATAAAAAAGGAAGGAAATCTTAATTTCCTACTCCAACATAAATAACTAGCAGGTAAGGAAAAAAAAGAAAAAAAAGAAAAAAAAAAGAAAATATGAAGTTGCCACTCTGATTGTCAATAGTTCGTAATAAGTGAAATTACACGACACTGAAGTTGCCACTGTGATTGTGTGGGCTGTTGTACTCTCGGCTGACGCATTGTGGAGTCCATCCTCCTGACCCAAAATGGGAGGTTGCAAAGGATCTCGTGTCTATCGTAGTTGCCAGACTGATATCTTCGTCTCCCATTGGCATTGATGGCCACACAAAAGCCGGCTTGAACGGCGGCACATGTGGCCCGGGCACCGAACCCGATATTATCTGAATGATAGCCTGACTTTTAGGCCTTTCGCTTGCAATTGGATGCGAACACGCCAAACCTAGAAGCAGCACTTTCTGAGCTTCCTCTACCACGTAGTCGTTCCCGAGCCACTTGTCCACAGCATCCATTAACCGGCCTTCACGGTGCAGAGACCAAACCCAGTCCACCAACAAGTGGAACCCGCCAATCTGGGTCCCGGGTCGTAGACCGCACACTACTTCCAACAAAACTGCCCCAAATGCATAGACATCAGACTGTTGGGTGGCCTTGCCTGTGTGGAAGCATTCAGGCGCAATGTAGCCCATTGTGCCCTGCACGCCCTCGGCCTCTGCGTATGAGGTCTTTTCGTTGTCTAGGGCACGAGCAAGGCCAAAGTCGCCGAGTCTGGCGTTGAAGTCAGACTCGAGCATGATGTTGCTGGCCTTGAGGTCACGGTGCACCACCCTTTGATCATACTCGTTGTGGAGGTAGTGTAGAGCAGAGGCTACCCCAGAGATGATCTTGCAACGCAGAGTCCAGCTCAGCGGCTTGCTATCTGCTCCGCCAAAAAGGTGCTTGTCAAGGCTGCCATTGGGCATGTAGTCGTAAACCAGCAACAGCTTCCCATTCTTGTGACACCATCCTGTGACAGAGAGAGATGTTTGTTAGACATATGTAGGCACAAGAGACAGTTTATACAAGAATTTTTTCTATAAAAACTCATCTTTGATTAGGACCACATCGACACAGTTATACAAAACCAATGTACATATTTCACTGTTGATACTAACTGATTAAGTTTTACCATTGTGCTTTGCTTTGAAATGAGAAGGAAAAAGAAAAAAAAAAAAATTTGTGGTTACATAGTCTCACCTGAATCTTTTACACAGCTTGGTTGAAGCAATCTGTTTCAAACTTGACTGAGCATATCATATCCCAAAGCACACTTTCAAGTGAGAAGTGAACTGCTTTGCATTACTATTTGTTAGGTAGCCTTTTCTAATTTATCATCCTTCTCATGGTGACAAAGATAGAAATTTCAGTTCTACACAGATGGCAAGAAGTCCTAGCCATCAGAAATTTATCTTTACTGTGTACGGACAGAGATAAAGCATTTTACAGTAAGGTTTTAGAAATGAAAGTCTCTTAATTGAATGGGTTTAGCACACAGATTGTAGTCCTTGAATTGGGTAAGATCTAAGAAACACCGACACTTCTAAGAAGGTAGTGTTGTTATGTGAAACCCTAACACGACACGACACAACACTTTCCAACCACATGTCCTGCTATTTTTAAAATTTTTCTAAACTCGGGCACTCGAACATCATGTTTGTATTGCTTAGACATATATGAAACACATTCAAGTTTAAATAAAATAATTTGGAATCCAATATTAAAAGAAAAATAAAGTAAATTTATATGTATTCTCATCCTCTAAACTTTAAAAATCATTTTATTTGAATTAAATATTAATATATATAACATACAGTAATTATTTATTTTATATATGTCACATAATAAATATATAAAACTATATATTTTGCAATGTTCCTCATGTGTCGTGTCATGTTTTAAATTTTTTGAAAATTTTCATATCAACATTTAAGTGTCTCTGCTTCTTAACGTAAGATGCCTCTATATGACCCACAAATACTACCATTAAATTCAGTCTTTTGGACCAACACATGTTCATCTAACCATTCCACACTTGCTGGGGTCCCCAAACAAGGAAAGAGGCATTAAAGAACTAGTGGAGTTGTAGTAGTACTTGCCAATAGTCCAATTATTGAATTATCAATAAATACAAGTCAAAGTAATTAAGAGTGAAATTTCAAAATGAAAATAAAGTCGATGTCATTGTCAAAAGCATAGTCTAAACCAAACTTCTAAATCTTTTAATTAAAAATATGAATTTCAGCAGTCAAAGTCACCCATGCCAACTCCGACAAGGAGAATAAGGCCAGGGATAAGAAGGTTCCTCTTCATTATGTGTGACACAGCTTTGCCAATGACGATAACTGCTTACCGATATTGCATTGTAAGCAAGTGGTGGCCCTAACTCTTAATTTTCCGAAAGGGCTATAAATAAATACATAAAAAATAAATAAATAAATAAATAATACTTGTTTGTCTGGAGGCATCCTGATCATGGGACGGTTGGTGCGTTTTTGATAACGAATTTTCTATTTTTGTTCCTTCTCAGACTGATGGTACAAAATTAATCTAAAAATACCATTACACCTTTGGTTCTTAGATAGAGCTAGCTTGAACCAAACAAAAGTAGAATTAAAGCATTTACTCTATAGCCATCTCAACTGCAACATTAGACACTTCTTCTAGCAATGCTTGCTTAGTTTTTCAAATCCTTTTCTGGAACAGAAGTGACCATGACTGCTTTGCACAAAGACAACTCATGTTCATAGGGGTTGGTCTCATCTCAAATTCTTGTCTCACTGGTAGGATATAGAATATAATATTTGAGCCCATAGCATGTTGATTTATGCTACAGGTCATTTTGCTTGATTCTAAAGGGCAAAAATAATGGCTACCAGTGATCTTTTCTTCAGTAATTAACAAAAAAAATAAAGGGTTAATTACACTAATAGTCCCTATAGTTTGGGACTTGTGTCACTTTGGTCCTTGACTTTTCAATTGTGACACATTTGACCCTGAATTTTGAATCTTGTTCCAAATAAGGACAATTGAAAATATTATTTGATTTTTCAAGGGTAAAATCGTCAATTTGATAAAATATAAACTAATTTGACAAAAATAAATGTCAAAAAAATATTTTTAATTTTTTTAAAATTAATTTTTATCCACCAATGATAAAATTATGTAAAAATAATAAAAATAACTTGATTAATTTTTTAAAATTAATTTTACATGATCATCATCCAAATACATAATAAAAATTAATTTGGTAAAAAAATAAATAAATGTCTAAAAGATTTATTAATTTTACATAATTTTATTTTTAGTAGGTAGAAATAATTTTTAAAAATTCAAAAATATTTGTTTGACATTTATTTTTGTCAAATTAGTTTATATTTTATCAAATTGACAATTTTACCCTTGAAAAATCTAATTATATATTCAATTGTCCTTATTTGGAACAAGATTCAAAATTCAGGGTCAAATGTATTACAATTGAAAAGTCAGGGACTAAAGTGACACAAGTCTCAAACTATAGGGACTATTTGTGTAATTTGCCCAAAAATAAATTAGGAAGATTGTTTAAGATGTTATGCTTCTCTAACATGGTATCATTAGCCATTGGTAGGTTGGCTTTGAAAACCTAGTTTGCAGCTCAAGAGTGAACTTATGGACACTTCCATGTAGCTTAGGCTTAGGGTGTATTATTGTTTCACATAACAGAGCACGCAGTGTATTTTAACAGTCTCTTACCCTCTCATATCTTCGCTTTTTTTTGGCCTTACCTACCATATCAGAAAATTTTAATTTATTGAAAAATTAACCAGAAAATTTACACAAAATGATGCGGTGATGACATTTTTGCAACTAAAAGTCATCTTGAAGGGTGTTTTGTTTAAAAGTGAATAGTCCAAATTCGATTTGATCAATCCATATGAAAATTTCCGTTTGTACGATATTACTCCTACCTACCATATTTTGGAAACTTCTCTCATATCACTTAAAGTCATAATTTACTGGTTTCACCTTCTTCTTTTTCCCCGTCATTTGGGTCCACTACCATGAAATTCTCACACCCTTTATCTTCAACAGAAGACAAAATGTTGCAAACTCAATTCAAACTAGATTGTATGTTGCATTAAAAAGAAAATATCAATGGGGTAAATCATATAGGCCCTATTTTTTTTACTGTATACAAGGGTGGATATGAGAGTGGGGTCGGATATAATATGAGGTGGGCCATGATTGGACTACAATAATTCACGAAATTAGATTACAATAATCATATGATGGGCTATGATTTTGCATCATATAATCGTTGTGTGCATAAATTTTTTTTTTGGGGTCAAATTGGTAACAAAATAATTTGTTAGATAGATTGATATACATAGGGGGGAGTTCACATGGTCAACGATCTTTAGCTTCAAGAGATTTTGGGTAAAGTCAATTAATGGATCATACATACTACCAGGCCGTGCTATCAATTCTACCAAGAAGAATAACAATTAAGAACTAGAACCCAAAAAAAATGGAATAATTGCAAGAGAAGTGAAAGGACTTTACCGAGCAATCGAACAAGATGTTTGTGGCGAAGACGATTGATGATGGTGAGTTCAGACAAGAAATCATCCTCACCCTTCAAACTCCCTCTGGAAAAACACTTGACAGCCACTTCCAAATTCTCATTTTGGAGAACCCCTTTATAAACAACACCATAAGCACCTTGACCCAGCTTGTTCTTCTCATCAAAATTGTTAGTAGCTTTCTTCAAATCCTTGAAGAAGAACTCTCTCGGGGTTCCAGGCAAGCTCTTCAGAGCCCCCAAAATGTTGGAATTAGACCTTGGCATCCTCTTCTTGCGGAGGTAATAGCCCAAACCCACCAACCCAATCAGCAGCACCACCAGTACCGGGATTCCGACACCGAGGAGGATCTTCACCCACTCTTGCTTGTCCTCCGGGAAATACTCCACCGTCATGTTCCACATCAGGACGCAGTTGAGCTGTGTGGCGTTGGTGGCTTTGGACCCAGTAGATGCCGAGAACCCAAAATACGAGTATTGATTCAACACATCCCTGATATTCAAATCCGATCTGAGAACCGGCACGGCGGGCCTCGGCGGCGTAGGATCAAGTCTACCAGCTTGTTGCGCGATGTAAACCTCAATCACCTTCCGGGTTCCGTTGTACTGTACCCAAACATTGAAAAAACTGGTGTTTCCAAGCGGAGAAAGCACGATTCCGTGTGGAGTTAACGAGGTAGTGTTTACAGATCTGACGCTGTTGATGTTGAGACCTACGTGATTGTCATCTGGGTCGAAGTCTTGCTTGAAAGTGTCGAGCTCGACGGCGATGAAACGGTTGGTGGAGTTTCTATCGGTGGTTAAGTTGGTTAGGCCCAAATACTGGCCGTAGCTGAGCAGCGGAATTTTGAGGTCCGGGGCGACGACGAAGGTGAGTCCTTCGGCGGGGACGAAACCGTTGACTCTGTCGAGATTGACAAGGAAAGAGGAGTAGAAAGAAGCGACTCTGTTCGGCTTGGTGTTGTTGTTGTTGTTGTTGTCGTCGTCTTCCCAGAGCTTGAAGCATTCTGTGAGCATGATTCGTCCATATTGATCGAACGTGAGATTGAATTGGTCGGAACGAGAGGCGGTGTCTGGGGTGATTTGGAGGGCATTGTTGCTGATTTTTGCTGATTGTATAACAGTGAATATGGAGTCGTAGTGGCCGGGGGTGGTGTCGTTGAAGGGTCCGAAGGTGAAGGTTTTGAGGTTCTGGGCGGAAATCGGCGCCGCCGCCGTCAACATGCAGAGGAGGAGGACGGTGGCGCTGAGCTTCGCCGCCAAGCCCATTCAGTGTCAGCAATCTTGACTGGGTTGGCCAATGTGGATTCGGAGAAAGACCTAGAGACGGAGACGGAGACGGAGATGAGAAAGAAGAGAACACCAGGAGGGGAATTGCTTGAGCTGAATTGAAAAATATTTAAAGAGGCGAGGGCTTCGTTTGAACTTTGAAGGCATGGAGTATCTCATTGCTTGGAAACTACCTGGTCACAATTTTTAGGTAGACTATTTGCATTAGGACTTTTCTTAAGTGTGCAATTGCACACCATGTGCCACTTACATAAAAAGTGTAAGTGTAAGGTGTAAGTAGGTTGCATATGATGTGCAACCTCAAAAAAGATGTAAGTGTAAGGTGTAAAGTGTAACTTGCACACCATAACCAAACCCTTTGCATTATTCTATCATATTCTATTCTATTCAATGCTATCAATGGAAATTTCTGTTTTCTAACCATCAAAATATTATAAAAAAAAAATTAGGTAAAAATCATATGAATTTTAAAATTTTTTAAATTTGGTTTTGGATTTAATATAAAAGATTTCTTTACTTTTTTTTTTTTTTAATCAATCATTTGGAGATTATTTTAATTTCACATTTATTTCTTAAACTATTATCCAGCTTGTTTGATTTTAGTTTTCAAAAATTATTTTTCAAAAAATTCTAATTTTTTATTTTACGTATTTTTTGTTTTCAATGATTTTTTTAATATTTTAAGAAATTTTTTTAATTTTTAGACACACTTAACATAAATACGCTTAAAAAGTATAATATTTATGAATTTTTTTAAAAAAATTCACTAAATACCAAAAATATAAAAAAAAAAAAAATTATGAAAATATAGGTTAACTGCTCGAGCGCAACATCCACTGCTTGAGCGGTAAAATATATTTCTCAAAAGTTCAATTTACAGGCAGAGATACTAGATGATTCATTTCACCGCTCGAGTGCACAAAAGACCACTCAAGCGGTCAAACCACTTTGACTTTCTTCTATACTCAGCGAAGTGGTAAATGAGAAATGCTTAAGATACAGAATGTTAACACAAACTCTTCTACACATATACAAATTGGGTTGAATTTGTATCTAAACGCTCGCAGCCTCACTAAAACAAAAGAGAAAATAAAATTACAACTAAAAGAAATTTTGTCAAGCAGAATTACCAATTACAAAAATCTAACTATCTCCTCCTTTGGCAATTATATGATAAAACACACCTAAAAGAAAATCCTTATCACTATCACAAAACACACTTAACAAAAAAATTCTTATCACCTCAACCCATTACGCCCAATAAAGACAAACTTTCTCAAGGTTATCATCTGCAAAATAGCTATTAGTACCACAAGAGTATATAATAGCATGAAACATATGACAATATAAAAATATGAAAATATATATATATATATCATGTTATCAAGCTAAAATATGATAATACTAGTTATAATAGTTAACAAGTCTCATTTATCATTTGACAACATAGTTGGAAGTGAGTTGGGACTAAAAATGCAAGAAAAGACCAAAAACTCGTTTGGAAAGTTGAGGTTTGGGATTTTTTGGCTAAAATAATCACACAAAAAAATAGACTTTTTAGTCCAATATGACAAAATATCACATCCAACCATAATCATAACATTCTTTCTCTCACAAAAAGTTAAAAAAATTAAAAAGTCTTTCCCAAACGAGACTTTTTAGCCCCAGGCTAAAATAGTCAAAAAGTTAAAAAGACAACCCACTTATCAAACGAACCCTAAATAGACTAAATAAGTCAATCAAACAAAATGTCATATCTAAATTATAATCATTTTACTGTTTTTTTTCACAAAAAAGTCAAAAAAATTCTTTCTAAATAGAGCTAAATTAGTTAAGAAGTCAAAAAATCATATTAAAAAAATTCTTTCCAAACGAACCCTTATTGATTGAGACAAACTTCTCTTATTAAATCATATCAACTTAAATAAAAAATTATAGACTGAAAAAACATGAATTTGACAGTTTGTTATGAAATAATAAATATTAAAAAAAATATCATACTAGGGAATAATAGTAAAATTAGCCCATTATTTATAATTATGAAGAGAATTATATCAAATTGTACAATAAATAAGAAAGAAAGTCAAACCTTATATATCCGCACATTCAATTCCAACAGCTACTACATTTAAATACTAAAAGAGTCTTATAATGAAAAAATAAATAATAAAAAATAAAAGAAATAATCAATCTTCAGTTTTGACAACAATTGATTAACTTATTTGCAATCAATAATGTTAAAATGATAATATCAATTTCTCGTTTAAAACAGAGAGGATCATTAATCATAAATTAAAAATCCCAAATTTCTCCTTTGGAATTGGATCCACTATTACTATATATATATATATATATATGTGATTAGATGAACCTCCTGGGAATTAGCTTACACGCGCTAATTAAACTAGTAGATAAAGGAGAGCAGGCTCATCTATGTGGTTGGCACGCTTGATAGAATTTGATCAAATTTTAATTTGAAATCAAATGACCATTAGATGACCCTATATTGTGCCTCATCAAGTGCCATGTCTTATATTTTGTGTAAATTAAATCTTAAAACTAGAATGGCTTCTTTTGTACTTCTTTTATTTATTTGTTTTGTTTGTTAAAGAAACATGAAAGCATCTTTACTCAATCCCTCCTATGATTATTGAAATATTGAATGATTTTATTGAGATTTTTTTTTTAACCAAAGGTTATTTGAGACTTGTAAACAATTTATCTTCATTCATATTTTATTAATACCAAGCGTCACACTCTTAATTAAATGATAATTTTCAATATGGTATTCTTGTTAATATAGTGACATTCTTGATTATGAATGGTATTATATGAGTTTATATAAATATTTGTATGTATATACATACACATACACGTATAAGAAGGTATGCACACCTCATATGTGTATCATGAAAATCTAAGATACTAAATTTTAATTGTTCACCACCGAAATATAAGCATTTGAATGTCGATGGAGAGGGGGGGAAATTAGAGAAAAACAAAAAGTCAAAATTTGAAGCAATTGCATAGAGATAATTTGGACATAAAAAAAAATATGTGACATAACTTCAAATCAACTTTTATACCAAGTTCAATGTTAACATTATGTAATAATATATAAATACAAAAAAGAAAATGATATACAAACTCACTTTTTATATCTATTTTTTAGATCTAATGATGTGTAAGTTATATGATTGATTGATGATTAGAGAATATATGAGAGAGAGTATTACCTTAGATATCCTAATTAATTATCACATCATTGAATTGAAAAGTAAATCTAATTTTTAAATATAAATAACAATACTTATACAAGAAAGTAAACAATTCTAAAACAAATGAAGTGGGGAGCCAATAACTTTTGAGTTTTAAAGTTCTAGTTTCCTACCCTAATTTCTTTCAAGTTTATAGAAGTCAGTCAGTCAGTCAAGTCAACCTAGAAGCAAAAAAAAAAAAAAAATTTAAAAAAAAGAAGAAGAATTTTTAAAAAAAAATGGAAGGTTTTTAACCATATCAATGTGCCTATGAAGTACGGATACTCTAAAAATAATGTCGTATAAATACTGGGTACTTATCATGTGCAGGCACGCATACTTGGTACGTTGAATACATGCCTGTAATAAGCCCGCGGGGGACCTCACTACAGTTCGGACTCGATTTTGTTGCGGTTCTAAATCTGAACCAAAGAGTCCAACTCTGGCAAATCGTTTTGAAGAAAAACAGATTTTTTGAAAGAAGTGCCAAACATGGACTACTTCGCCAGATAACAGAGTCGCCACCTAAATATTTTTTAAATGGGAAATTTAGGAAACCCTGACTCGGTGCCAAAGGCCACGTGTCCGTCATCACCAAAGTTGCCTCGGCTCGGGAACTTGGGTACGATTGGGGAAGGTCACATCGTGAGCACCCCCGCTCGCCCGGTCAAAGACCGGCCTCTACTAACCATGATATCTGTTTTTGAAAACATTGTATGCTCTTATTCCGGTTATTAGCCTAGATTACTATGTGATGCGCACAGCATACAAGTATAGACTGAGTCGCCTGAATTGGAACAAAACATTTCATGCTTGTTTGTTTGAAAATGGTGTGAAGGTGCTACCCGCAGGTAGGCTAAAATGCGGATTTGCCACCCTCAGGTGGGCTTAGAAAACAGTGATGTTGCCACTATCTAGTGGGCTTAAAACAAATAGTTGATGATTGTTCCACTTCAGATAACTCAACCTCCACCCACAGGCATTCAGGCAGTTATATCACATAAGCAAATAGCCTCATGGTAAGCATGCTATCATGGCAACACTCACACGCATGCAAGGATGCTAAAGCATAAAACTCACCGAGTATTCCAAGCCAAAAAAAGAAGCTAATTAGAAATCATGCATGATCCTAAGTATACAGAAATGCCTAATGCAACACATGCAAAAATGCAAATTATAGCAGGCTCGGCTATTCTAAATATGGCATATGAGATGCAACAGCTATCATGTATTCAACTTAGAATTGAAATACAAATGCAGTTTGTATGATGCGCCGAGCCTGGTGCATGCAAAACAGATGAATGATGCAAACATGCTGTCATACTGTATGCTAATTGAAATATGCCCTATATCTAACCATCGTAAGCGGGTAAATAAAAGGGAAGAAAGACGTGGGGTTGGAAGACATACATCACACTCACCCACACTTATTACAATTATGCCCTCGCGCAGAGGGTCCGAATAAATATACAGTCCGAATAAAAGAATAATACAGATTTCTAATCAATTAACAAATTAAACTAAGAAAACTGTAAAACTGGCATGCAAGCCAGGGACTGCCTCGCTTCTGATATATGATGTATGTCGGGCTGCCTTGCGCGGAAATCCACTGGGATGCCCCAATTAGCCTCTGTTTGCAATGTTTCTCGAAATGCGTGCCAGACTCCGAAAAGTTGCTGATTCTTCATTTTGCTGCAACAGAGAGCAGAAAAGGGGCATAGCAATGTATTTCACAAATATATGCACGCCTCGATCCTCGTGCCACCAATCACGCACATCAATGCATGATGGCCGAGGAGCCGAATTGCACAACTCAATATAGGATGAATGCATATGAATGCTACAACAAAACCTAGCTCCATCATGGGTAATCCGGAGTGTCGGTGACTTGGGAATTGAGACCCGTTCCGTCACTCGGAGTGCGAAACGTACCTCGTTTCCCGTGCAATATGCATGATATACATGAAATGCAACTAAGATACAACCTAGTATGCACAATGCGGATGAAAATGAAGATGCCTCGAAATGCGTGCACACGGGCACGCAAACCGAGGCCATGATGAAAATGGCATACGGAATGCAATGATGGGCTTACGCCAACATGAGAGGGCCTCAGCCACGCTCACATAAGCTGCCAAAAGACGAAAGTGAAGTGCCTCGAAATGCGTGCACACGGGCACGCAAACCGAGGCAATGATATAAAGGCATGAAAATGCAAATTGGGCTTACACTAACATGAGAGGGCCTCAGCCGCACTCACATAAGATGCCGATGGATGAAAATGAAGTGCCTCGAAATGCGTGCACACGGGCACGCAAACCGAGACATGGCCCGAAGGCATGAAATGGCATACGGAATGCGAATTGGGCTTACACTAACATGAGAGAGCCTCAGCCGCACTCACATAGGCTGTCGACGGATAAAAAAATAACGTGCCTCGAAATGCGTGCACACGGGCACACAAACCGAGGCAATGGCATACAAGCATGAAAATGCAAATTGGGCTTACGTCAACATGAGAGGGCCTCAACCACACTCACATAGGCTGCCGTTGAATAAAAAGAGCTGCCTCAAAATGCGTGCACACGGGCACGTAAACCGAGGCGGTGATGTAAAGGCATGAAAATGCAAATTGGATAAAACCGAAGTGCCTAGAAATGCGTGCACACGGGCACGGAAACCGAGGCGATGCGAAATGCAAATCGGATAAAACCGAAGTGCCTCGAAATGCGTGCACACGGGTACGGAAACCGAGGCGATGCGGAAATGCAAATCGGATAAAACCGAAGTGCCTCGAAATGCGTGCACACGGGCACGGTAACCGAGGCGATGCGGAATGACATGCGAAATGCAAATTGGGCTTATACCAACATGAGAGGGCCTCAGCCGCACTCACATGGGATGCCGTCGGGTAAAAAAACAAAGCTGCCTTGAAATGCGTGCCCGCGGACACGCAAACCAAGGAATGCATAAAATGGCATACGGAATGCAGCGATGGGCTTACGCCAACATGAGAGAGCCTCGGCCGCACTCACATAGGCTGCCAACGGCGAAAACGGAGTGCCTCGAAGTGCGCGCCCACGGGCACGCAAACCGAGGCAATGCAATAAGGCATGAAATGACATGGAAAATGATATGCAAGCATGCAAAACAAATTCCAGCAACTAAATGGAGGGAAAACAGCCCCAAAATAGTAATAAAAATGCACCCGATGCCCGGAATGCTCCCGAAATGTGTTATTTAGCCCCCGAAATGGCCTACAGCTATGCTATACATGCAAAATTGACACATGGAAGAAAAGGCAGTAGCAAGGCAGCCCAAAAAATAGCATCTTTTCAGTACAAAACATGGCCAAATTGTAAGCATAGATAGGTCAACATTAGCATGCAAGAATACGGTAAAAGAGAGGATTTACAAAGCAAGTGATATCTACAATGCTTAAACCGAAAAACTCAGTTTTACAACATTAGAGAGGGACTAAAAATATGCACTTTTACAGAAGATGACAACCCCAAAATCAGAGTAAAATCATGCTAGAAATGCCATGCAAAATAGGGACCAAAAGAAGGCTATAATGATGGCTCATGCATAGAAGCAACAAATGAGGTTGAGCCCTTCTACAATGTTGTAGAGGGGCCCAAAATAAGCCTAAAACCAGTAGGGGTCAAAGCCAAAAAACTGAATATATATATGTCAAAAATAGCATGCAAGATAATGGCATAAAGAATGATTTTGAAACAAGTATATCATAGAAACATCAAATGAGGTTGAGCCCTTCTACAATGTTGTAGAGGAGCTCAAAATAAGCCTAAAACCAGTAGGGGTCAAAGCCCAAAAAATGAAAGGAAATAGAGTAAAAAAAGGAAGCAAGAAAAGGGTAGAAAAAGGGATTTAGAAACTTACCCTTGAAGATCTGACTTTCTTTGCTTCTTGGCTTGAATTTGTTGATCCTTGACCACTGGAAATCACTCCCTTGCTGCTGGAATGGAGTTGGTGATGGTGGTGCTTAGGGTTGATGAAGAGAAGAGCTAGAGACTTGAAGTTTTTGAGGTTTTTGGCTATGGAAATGGAGGGTTTGAGAGATGAAGTCTTGAGACCAATTTTTCTAACCCTAGCAAAAGGGCTGTCCAGCCCTTTAAGTAGGCAAAAAAAGGTGTAAAAGGGGAGGGAAATGGAGGCTAGATTTCCCTCCCAAAATATCCCCCGGATGGGGAGATATTTCAACAAAAATATCCGGACAGCTGGAATGGGCTGGAAAGCAAGAAGCTGGCCGGCCAGGTGGTTTTCTGCAAGGTGGCCGGCCAGCCACCCCTCATGGCCGGCCAGCCACCTCCCATGGCCGGCCAGCCACCCCAAAAAATGAAGTGTAAAATTTCTGGCCGACCACCACACAAAGGTGTCCTCCCAGGTTTGTAGAATAAGGCCCCAAGGTCGGAAATTGGCAACACTGAAGCAGGAGCCACAACATAGAGCTTGAAGGAGAGGCTCAAAAATGAAATGCACAATTGCTGGCCGACGACCAACTTTTAGGGTCCTCCCAGATGTGTGGAACAAGGTTCCAAGGTCGGAAATTGGCAACACTGAAGCAGGAGTCACAACATAGAGCTTGAAGGAGAGGCCCAAAAATGAAATTCTGAATTGCTGGCCGACCATGCTCTTTTGGTGTCCTCCCATATCCCCTGATCACAAATATGTAGCTTTGGTGGGAAGAAAATACCCCCAGGGTGTTCAACATTGGCCCGGAAGTGAGAAAAACGGGCTCCGGAGGAGCGAAACTGGTTATCTGGGATAATTGCTGGCTTCTCACCCCCCAGTGATCTTCCTGGTATTGAAACAGAGGTACCTGCCAATTTTGAACAAAAACTAATGAGAAATGAATGCTCGGAGTCAAAACCGAGCAATTCGGGATCCCGAAAATGGGCTGCAGGTGCCGGAAGTGGTGTTCAGCAGCGAAGTGGGCATCTGCGACCCCAGTGTTCCTCGGAATGACAAAACAGAGGTTCCTGCCAAAAATCGGAGAAAACCGATGCAAAATGAATGCTCGGGGCCCAAATCGCGCAGTTCGGGGTCCCGAAAACCGGCTATAGGCACCGAAAGTGGTGTTCAACAGCGAAGTGGGCATCAGGGGCCCCAGTGTTCCTCGGAATGATAAAACAGAGGCACTTGCCAAAAACCGGAGAAGTCGGAGATGGTTGGGCGGTCCCGAACCGAGACACACGGCCTGACGGTCCCGAAAACCGGGAACCGGGCTCCGAAATGGGCAAAATGGCCTACGGCCACAAAACGTAGCCTACGGCCACTGAGAGATAGTCTACGGGACCACTCCCTCCCCTCAGGAAAGAAAACAGAGAAAACCGAGCCTGGTTCGCAAACCGAGACAAGGCACAGAAGAGAGTTCGGAAGTCCGGAGGCAGGGCGCACGGCCGCGACTCTGAGACTTCTGAACGAGCACAGTAGGCAATATCACCGAGCGCTCAATCGGTGACATCTGAGTCTTAAGGTCGGTCAAAAATGGGGTGTCTACAGTTGCCCCTCTTTGACAGAACTCGGAAGTCATAAGAATGACGGGAGTGAATGTCAAAGCCCAGAGACGACCCATTTTTGACAAGGCCGAAGACTGAGACAATCAAACAAGATAAACAGAGAATGTGTGCCCGCAGGCAGGGGGCAAAATGCAAAATGATAGGCGCGGAGCCAGATGATCATGCAAGTGCAACAAGCTGTAATGAAGTAAGTATTGACAAATAGATGCAACAGTTTTAAGCAAGAATGCAAAGCAACAACTACATTTCATGCAGTTAGGAATGCGGAGAATTATTCAATTCTCGTCGCGTCTCACACGGAGAAGATACGATACCTGCGCGATTCGTCTGGTCGCACCAGCCTCAAATGAACCGTACATACAATATCGTGCCTGCAAAATAGAGAAATGGAACAAGAACAATATGCCAACAACATATATTCAATGTGATTCCTGTGATTCTGAAAGTTTGACACACACAGTGTCGGCGAGTGACTGCATAAAGCAGTGTGATACAGGTAAGGTGCGCCAGATAGCGCGATGCAACGCACTAACAAGTGCAGGTGAGATGTGCAAGATAGCACGATAAAATGCATGCACAATGCAAGTAAGGTGCACAAAATAGTGGGATGCGCAAAATAGCGCGAGTGAAATGTAATGCACTAACAAGTGCAGGTGGGACGTGCAAGATAGTGCGAATGATACAGTGCACAACATAGTGCGATGCGCTAAACGGCGCGATTGATTTGAAATGCACAAGATAGTGCGATGGAGGTGCACAAAATAGCGTGATGAATGCAATGCACAAGACAGAGCGATGGAGGTGCGCAAAATAGCGCGAATGGTGAACTGCACAAAATAGTGCGATTGTGGTGCGCAAAATAGCGCGAATGATACAGTGCACAACATAGTGCGATGCGCTAAACAGCGCGATTGATTTGAAATGCACAAGATAGTGCGATTGAGGTGCGCAAAATAGCGCGATTGATAAAACTGCACAAAATAGTGCGATTGAGATGCGCAAGATAGCGCGAATGTAAAACTGCACAAAACAGTGCGATTGAGGTGCGCAAAATAGCGCGATTGTAAAACTGCACAAAATAGTGCGATTGAGATGCGCAAGATAGCGCGAATGTAAAACTGCACAAAACAGTGCGATTGAGGTGCGCAAAATAACGCGATTGTAAAAACTGCACAAAATAGTGCGATTGAGATGCGCAAGATAGCGCGAATGTAAAACTGCACAAAACAGTGCGATTGAGGTGCGCAAAATAGCGCGATTGTAAAAACTGCACAAAACAGTGCGATTGTTTGAAATGCACTAAACAGCGCGATACGCTAAATAGCGCGAGTGATTTGAAATGCACAAAACAGTGCGATACGCTAAACAGCGCGAGTGATTTGAAATGCACAAGATAGTGCGAGTGAGATACAAAGTGTAAGTGCACAAGACAGTGTGAGCGAGATAAAATGCACAAGAAAGTGTGATAAAATGCATCTTCTATGCAAGTATGGGGGCATTTTCTATGCAATATTGAAAGCAAGCATATTCTATGCATGAAACAAGTAAAGCATATTCTATGCGGAATCGAAAACAAGCATATTCTATGCATGAATCATAATGATGCGCGGCACGCATGCAACAACAGTGTATATGAAAGCTCGCACTCTATGCAATGGAGGGACAGCAAATATGTACTCTGGTGCCTCTGATTTGCCTCTTAGAGGACTTCACAACATACTCAGCTCAAAATGGGCACACCCTATTCAAATTGACAAGAGGTAACATCTGCATGTGAAACCCCTTGGTGCTGCTTGGACTGCCATTCTGACTTGAAGCAGGCTTACACTTGGGGTCGAGACACACTCATACTCCAGAGAAATGGCGAGGCCTGAGAAGATGCACCTGGGATGCAGTCTCGAATCTTGCTAAAGTTGAAACATGCTAAGATGCTCTAAATTTTTCCTCTTTTCTTTTGCTTTGCAGTCCGGAACCTAAATAGCTTCAGATAGGCCTTTTCTCTACTGTTCACACTTATCGGGGGTGGACCCTGCGGCTTTTTGAAAGAACCAATTCTGTTTTTCACAAATGTGGAGAACGGCACGGCAGTCGGAGCACAAAATGATTTTATTTTTGAAATTGAGAGATGAGTTTTTGACCGGGGTATTGAGCCTACGACTGAACACAGCAAAACGACTCAACAAGGAAATAAAAGGCACACAACCTAGACATACCGAATAACACTCGAAACGACCCAAAACAAAATCGAGATAAAAAAAAAGACACGACACTCAGACGTGCACAGGGAGCCTGTTTCTCCGGGTAGTGTTTCCCACCCTTTCTCATTTGTGGTTCTCACATCATTCGGCCCTCAAGCTCTGTTTTTCTGAAAAAGCCCTTTTTTCACTTTTTCTCTCATCGCACATCTCTCTATTCTTCAATCTCTCATTTTCAATCCCTCCCCTGGGTGGTTGATGGATAAATTGCAAGTTGTGGGCTCGTGCCCCTAGCATTCTGCTAGATTCTTCTTCTTCTGCACGCAGCTAGTGAGTTTCTCCCACAAAGGGGCTATGCTACAACTGGGTGTGTAGCAAATCTGTAGCTGACATCGATTGATGATGCTCTGCTTGGAGTTCAGGCGTGATCAGCTCTGTCCAGATGAGGGAGTGGAATCTCTGGTCTCATTCTAGTTCGTGCTTCGCACTTCGCTTGATACCTCGTTGCTTGGAGGGTGAGAGAGCTTTCAGCACTTTGTTGTTAGCTTCAATTGTGCCCTTTTCTGGCAGATACGGTGCCCTTTTTGGCAAGCGCGTTGATAAAGGGAAAAGACAGAAAACTTGACTCAACTGTGCCCGTAGTTCATCATTTTGACCATTTTTTATTTTTGAGCTTTCTACTAAAACAATTTTGACCAAAATGAGAGTTAGATTAACATGCTTGTTCGATTTTTGATTTGAAATCATGCAAGTCAGGCTATGAGCACTGAAAATTTTTCTTTTTTTGGTCCAAGAAATGGTCCAGTTTTTGGAAAAGATGAAACAATTTTCGAGAAGATTAGTCAACCTCAGTAAAAATTCTCAAAAACTATTTTCGCAAACGGCCACTGCTCAACGAGCACGGAACCTACTCTTGAGATGTGCAACCTCAGATCCGAAGGAAAATTGCCCCTTGTTTGAAGGGAACTGCATGGCAACGGAAAGTTGCCCCTTTTTTGAACGGCACCGCGGCGCATTGAATGGCAACGGAAAGTTGCCCCTTGTTTGAACGGCACCGCGGCGCATTGAATGGCAACGGAAAGTTGCCCCTTGTTTGGATGGCACCGCGGCACATTGAATGCAGTCCTCAGAGTGACGAGCACAACCAAATCCTCAGATACAGAGAAGACAAGGATGACCAGAACCATCGCATGGACACAATCAAATTGAAGTGTTTTACGGCTGGACTTCAGAATGAAGTTGCCTACGTATCCCAAACATGGGAATCAAGCCTTACGTAGTTCGGGGTTAAGGTACACTCGGGTATTTAACCTCTCCTTTTTATGCTCTAACTTTTGCCAAGGCGCCTGTTGCAGGTTTTCGACCTTGCGAGCTTTGTTTTTCTTTCTTTTCTCTTTTTCTATTATTTTCATTCCTTTTTCTTCTTCTTTTTTGCATTTTTCTTTTCTTCTTTTTTTTTGCATTTTTTTGTATCTTTGCATTTTTTCTTTTTGCATTTTTGTATATATATTTTTCTTGTCTCGCTCTAACTTTTGCCTGGGTCGCCCTTTTGGGTTTTCGGCCCAGCGAGCCTCTCAAAGGGTAAAAATGTAACCAGTCCATGCCAAATGGTTCTGAGATTGAAGCCCTCTATATCCAGGAGAGTGGCTGTTGTATTGACTTGCAGAAAGATCCACCTTTGGCTCTTCGAGCACATCGGATATTTTTTGCCCCTAGTTCGAGGGGTGCTTTTGCTCTAGCCTTGCAAGCTTCTTCTGATGAGGTCTGACCTTCTTGATCTGACTTTGGTGCCTCTTGTTCGAGGACTGCTTCAAATCTGCCCCCACAGGCCTTGCATTGTGGTCGACCGTTGAACATTCTGAATGCACGTTCAAGGTTTGAAAGCAAAGGGGGGCGAGTCTCGAGACCGAGAGCGATCCTAAGCTGCACAATCTCAAGAGCGATTCCACACATGTCTTCGCAGGACCGCGCAAAACATTTTTTTGAAATTTTTTAAGAAAGTGACAAATCGCTCGTGCTGAAGACAGTATAGGATCAATCTGGATCAAAGCCAGGGTCCTTCTCAGTACTCACACTAACAAGCATGATTTCATTCATTAATGGCTTAGCACGCCTCTCTTTCTCTCATTTGATCAAAGTTTTGCAAATCCCGAGGAATTCCTTCCTCTTCGTTTTCACCGCAGTGTTCAAAAAAAAAGTTTTGAAAAACTTAGGTCAATACAATGACTTTAAGGAACAAGAGAGCAGGTGGAATGCACTGCCATTTCATTCAAATCCCGGCACAACTAGCACACGGCAGAAACAAGTGCGAGAGTATGGAAATCACTGCTGTTTCATTCAAAATCTGTTGGCATAACTGGCTCCCTGGCAGAAACAGACTCAAAACAAAACAAAAAGACAAACGCAAAACAAAATGGTGACGCCCGAGGTAACACCCCCGGAATCACCTGACTTCTATACAACAGGACTGACTCGATACAACAAGACAGACCCAAGACAAAAGAGACTGACTCAAAATAAAAAGACAGACTCAAAACAAAACAACAAAACTGACCCAATACCCAAGTCAGAAAGCACAATTAACAGCACTTGTACATTGCTCAAAACAGTGCATGCCATTCACCACAGCTGGAGTAATCTGAGCGCCATTCGCAGGTGGTTCATCCCTCGATCACATAACATTATCCCCCAAGTTCACTGACCCAATGCCGATAGACTTTGCTGAGCTCGGCGGGAGGATGACCCCGTTGTCAAATAGATCCTGTACTTCATGGCGAAGACGGAAGCAACTGTTGGTAGCATGGCCGGTTTGCTGATGGTACTCGCAGTACTGGATAGCATCATGTGTAGCCGGAAGAGGGTTCGGGAGAGGCCGAGGCTCAAGGGGTTTGAGATGGCCTTGTCCGACAAGGATTTGGAAAGCTTTGGACAAAGGCATGTGGAGGGCATGGAAGACCCTCTGACCTCGGGGTTGGTACTTCTGGGTTTGTGGATTTTTGTTGGACGCACCAACAGAAAGATTGGCAGGTGCTGGCCTGGTTTGCTGATTTCTTCCTAGTGCAGGATTGTTTCTGATACAACGACCCTTCTCCAAGTTTTCCCTTTGATTCAAACTGCCCCCGACTTGAGTGGCAAAAGTGTCATCCACAGTTTTTGCAACAACTGCGAGGACTTGCTCTTTGTTCAGTCCCTCGGCTTTCAAAGCCTCAACAGCCAACATAAGATGCTCATGGGGATCAATGCCTGCCCCTACCTTGTTCTTTCCACTCGCCTCCACTTTGCCAAGGGATTTGCCTTCTCCCAATGCAGCCCGTCCCAAGCTTGGGGAGCCTTTTGACATGAACTCCCTGGTAGGCGATGTGGTTGATGATGGAGCCAAAACTCCAAAGGCTAAATCCGCCACTGTTCTCTGAAGATCTTCAATCATCCTCATCAGCTCGGAAGTAGTGGGTTCATGGGTTTGAGATGATTGGGGTTCAGGTGCACCCATCATGCATAGGTCCATGCTTTCTGGAATAAACACCTCAGGCTTGGGTAAATGGGCCGGGGTGATGTATATGCTGGGGTCATAAGCGGATGGCAGTGTATGGATGAGATTGAGGTAGGTGGGAAATGTTTGGTCATTGGGGCCTGAAGGTGGAGCTATCGTCCGGTTGTCGATGAGATTTTGGACCTCATGACGAAGGCGGTAGCAACGGTCGGTGCCATGACCGCGCTGTTGATGGTACATACAGTATTTGGAGGGGTTATGTCTGGCTGGGAGTGGGTTAGGAAGAGGTTGAGGATCGAGAGGTTTGAGATACCCTCTTTCCATTAGGACTTTTAGTGCGCTAGTCAGGCTCATATGGAGAGGGGTGAAAGTTCTGCCCTGAGCTCGGGTTGGGTCGGCTATTTGCGGGCTTGGATTGGCAAAAGGGTTGGCTGCAGTGACTGTATTGATTTCAGTGGGTTCGGGAATAGTGCTACTTCCGACATTGGTACTCCTTGAAATCACCCTCCTCGTTGGTTCACTTGTTCTGGGAATGATCCCACTGTTGAACGCATTCTCGACCTGGACCCCCAGTTCATGCAAACTCTTGAAAGTGAATAGTGGAGCGACTATCAATTTCTGCAACATATCATGCTCGAGGTTCCGCACCATCATCTGCACTTGATCCCTCTCAGAAGGGCGGCGATCTGTCATCTGTGCTGCCTTTGCTCTCCACCTCGCAACAAATTTCACAAAAGGCTCTTTTGGGTTTTGGCGGGTTGCTTCAAGCTCTTGGATGGTCATTTCAACTTGGGTATTGTAGGAATACTGATCGACAAAGGCCTCAGCCAATTCTTCCCAGTTTTGCTTCACTTTGTCCTCCAACTTAGCGTACCAAGTGGCTGCTACACCGGATAGAGTTCTTCCATACAGAGAGAGTTTCTGTGGCTTAGTTAGACCCATCGGCTTGAGGACATCCAAGAAAAGTCGGATATGTACCATTGGATCCCCAGACCCGTCGAAACGGTCAATATGTGGCATTTTGAATCTGTCTGGGAGCCGTACAGCAAACTCAGTGTGCCCATCCTCAATGTTGGGAATGGAGCTAAGGCCCTGTGCCTTTTTGAATTGCTTCTCAAGGTTCGCAATTTTCACTGCGGTCAGATCGAGGTCATTAGCATCAAGGGGATAACGCCTCTCATTAGGCTGCACCAGGGGTCTGAAAACTTGGGCTTGAGCCAACCCTTCTCGAGGACTCGAACACAGCAAATCTTCAACTGGCGGAAGTGGGTCAAAGTTCGGCTGGGGTCCTAAAGCTGGATGTGAGGCAGATGCCCCAGATGGGCGCTGCATTTCAATACTGGTCTCAGCCTGCATGGCAGTTTCCTGATTCAACGCTGCTATCACGGCTACAAATTCTTCTGAACCCTGTGCCATCACGGGCTGCTGATTCTGAACAAGGGTGATGTGACTGGTGACTGACGGATCAGATGAACCGGTAAGCCCTGACTGGCCTTTCTTTGCCTTGCCTCAGCGAAAGAACACTGGTTGCCCTTGAATTGAATTTCTGTCCTAACAAAGTCTATCAGCACTAGTCCAATGTACCCGGGGGATATCGGAGCCTTCTGAAGCTATGGTTCCAGGACTACCTAGCAAAAGGGAAAACGGACAGCATCTCAGCCTGATTTTACCTGAACAGATACGAGCATAGTTGAATGAGTGTGCCCTCTACTGAATTCTGCCCCAAATCTGAGTCTGATACCCACAGGTAAAGCTGACTCCCAAATACTGACAGTAATGCCCGCAGGCCTGATGCCCAGACTTGCAAACTGATACATGCATTCCTGTAGAGACGCACTCTAAAGCACATAACCAGCAAGCGAGAGTCAAAACACCCCTATGTTGGGGTAGGGTTCCCCTGTCCTATTTTGTCAGGAACTAGGGTTTCACTACGCACGCAGCGTTTTCAAACAACCTATAAACGGGTAAGCAACCTGTCCTAGTTTGGAATGGTCACTATGGATCCGAATATGCACTAGGTCGAATGGTCAAAAAGGGTGCCCCGGTAAGACCGGGGTTTGTGTTCCCATGCTGTCAGAGCCCAGAGCCGATCAGCCTTATGGACATGACTTGACAAGACAAGCCTCCGGCAAATCGTTCGGGAATGGCATATGGCAAACACGGTGTCCTAGGCGCACCAATGCAAATGCAATGCAAAGAAACACACAAGTGTAGTCAAAAACAGATATCACGAGTTCGAGTCAAGTTCTCTAAATCCCCAGCAGAGTCGCCAGAAACTGTAACAAGCCCGCGGGGGACCTCACTACAGTTCAGACTCGATTTTGTTGCGGTTCTAAATCTGAACCAAAGAGTCCAACTCTGGCAAATCGTTTTGAAGAAAAACAGATTTTTTGAAAGAAGTGCCAAACATGGACTACTTCGCCAGATAACAGAGTCGCCACCTAAATATTTTTTAAATGGGAAATTTAGGAAACCCTGACTCGGTGCCAAAGGCCACGTGTCCGTCATCACCAAAGTTGCCTCGGCTCGGGAACTTGGGTACGATTGGGGAAGGTCACATCGTGAGCACCCCCGCTCGCCCGGTCAAAGACCGGCCTCTACTAACCATGATATCTGTTTTTGAAAACATTGTATGCTCTTATTCCGGTTATTAGCCTAGATTACTATGTGATGCGCACAGCATACAAGTATAGACTGAGTCGCCTGAATTGGAACAAAACATTTCATGCTTGTTTGTTTGAAAATGGTGTGAAGGTGCTACCCGCAGGTAGGCTAAAATGCGGATTTGCCACCCTCAGGTGGGCTTAGAAAACAGTGATGTTGCCACTATCTAGTGGGCTTAAAACAAATAGTTGATGAATTGTTCCACTTCAGATAACTCAACCTCCACCCACAGGCATTCAGGCAGTTATATCACATAAGCAAATAGCCTCATGGTAAGCATGCTATCATGGCAACACTCACACGCATGCAAGGATGCTAAAGCATAAAACTCACCGAGTATTCCAAGCCAAAAAAAGAAGCTAATTAGAAATCATGCATGATCCTAAGTATACAGAAATGCCTAATGCAACACATGCAAAAATGCAAATTATAGCAGGCTCGGCTATTCTAAATATGGCATATGAGATGCAACAGCTATCATGTATTCAACTTAGAATTGAAATACAAATGCAGTTTGTATGATGCGCCGAGCCTGGTGCATGCAAAACAGATGAATGATGCAAACATGCTGTCATACTGTATGCTAATTGAAATATGCCCTATATCTAACCATCGTAAGCGGGTAAATAAAAGGGAAGAAAGACGTGGGGTTGGAAGACATACATCACACTCACCCACACTTATTACAATTATGCCCTCGCGCAGAGGGTCCGAATAAATATACAGTCCGAATAAAAGAATAATACAGATTTCTAATCAATTAACAAATTAAACTAAGAAAACTGTAAAACTGGCATGCAAGCCAGGGACTGCCTCGCTTCTGATATATGATGTATGTCGGGCTGCCTTGCGCGGAAATCCACTGGGATGCCCCAATTAGCCTCTGTTTGCAATGTTTCTCGAAATGCGTGCCAGACTCCGGAAAGTTGCTGATTCTTCATTTTGCTGCAACAGAGAGCAGAAAAGGGGCATAGCAATGTATTTCACAAATATATGCACGCCTCGATCCTCGTGCCACCAATCACGCACATCGATGCATGATGGCCGAGGAGCCGAATTGCACAACTCAATATAGGATGAATGCATATGAATGCTACAACAAAACCTAGCTCCATCATGGGTAATCCGGAGTGTCGGTGACTTGGGAATTGAGACCCGTTCCGTCACTCGGAGTGCGAAACGTACCTCGTTTCCCGTGCAATATGCATGATATGCATGAAATGCAACTAAGATACAACCTAGTATGCACAATGCGGATGAAAATGAAGATGTCTCGAAATGCGTGCACACGGGCACGCAAACCGAGGCCATGATGAAAATGGCATACGGAATGCAATGATGGGCTTACGCCAACATGAGAGGGCCTCAGCCACGCTCACATAAGCTGCCAAAAGACGAAAGTGAAGTGCCTCGAAATGCGTGCACACGGGCACGCAAACCGAGGCAATGATATAAAGGCATGAAAATGCAAATTGGGCTTACACTAACATGAGAGGGCCTCAGCCGCACTCACATAAGATGCCGATGGATGAAAATGAAGTGCCTCGAAATGCGTGCACACGGGCACGCAAACCGAGGCATGGCCCGAAGGCATGAAATGGCATACGGAATGCGAATTGGGCTTACGCTAACATGAGAGAGCCTCAGCCGCACTCACATAGGCTGCCGACGGATAAAAAAATAACGTGCCTCGAAATGCGTGCACACGGGCACACAAACCGAGGCAATGGCATACAAGCATGAAAATGCAAATTGGGCTTACGTCAACATGAGAGGGCCTCAACCACACTCACATAGGCTGCCGTTGAATAAAAAGAGCTGCCTCAAAATGCGTGCACACGGGCACGCAAATCGAGGCGGTGATGTAAAGGCATGAAAATGCAAATTGGATAAAACCGAAGTGCCTAGAAATGCGTGCACACGGGCACGCAAACCGAGGCGATGATGAAATGTAAATCGGATAAAACCGAAGTGCCTCGAAATGCGTGCACACGGGCACTGAAACCGAGGCGATGCGGAAATGCAAATCGGATAAAACCGAAGTGCCTCGAAATGCGTGCACACGGGCACGGTAACCGAGGCGATGCGGAATGACATGCGAAATGCAAATTGGGCTTATACCAACATGAGAGGACCTCAGCCGCACTCACATGGGATGCCGTCAGGTAAAAAAACAAAGCTGCCTTGAAATGCGTGCCCGCGGACACGCAAACCAAGGAATGCATAAAATGGCATACGGAATGCAGCGATGGGCTTACGCCAACATGAGAGAGCCTCGGCCGCACTCACATAGGCTGCCAACGGCGAAAACGGAGTGCCTCGAAGTGCGCGCCCACGGGCACGCAAACCGAGGCAATGCAATAAGGCATGAAATGACATGGGAAATGATATGCAAGCATGCAAAACAAATTCCAGCAACTAAATGGAGGGAAAACAGCCCCAAAATAGTAATAAAAATGCACCCGATGCCCGGAATGCTCCCGAAATGTGTTATTTAGCCCCCGAAATGGCCTACAGCTATGCTATACATGCAAAATTGACACATGGCAGAAAATACAGTAGCAAGGCAGCCCCAAAAATAGCATCTTTTCAGTACAAAGCATGGCCAAATTGTAAGCATAGATAGGTCAACATTAGCATGCAAGAATACGGTAAAAGAGAGGATTTACAAAGCAAGTGATATCTACAATGCTCAAACCCAAAAACTCAGTTTTACAACATTAGAGAGGGACTAAAAATATGCATTTTTACAGAAGATGACAACCCCAAAATCAGAGTAAAATCATGCTAGAAATGCCATGCAAAATAGGGACCAAAAGAAGGCTATAATGATAGCTCATGCATAGAAGCAACAAATGAGGTTGAGCCCTTCTACAATGTTGTAGAGGGGCCCAAAATAAGCCTAAAACCAGTAGGGGTCAAAGCCAAAAAACTGAATATATATAGGTCAAAAATAGCATGCAAGATAATGGCATAAAGAATGATTTTGAAACAAGTATATCATAGAAACATCAAATGAGGTTGAGCCCTTCTACAATGTTGTAGAGGGGCTCAAAATAAGTCTAAAACCAGTAGGGGTCAAAGCCCAAAAAATGAAAGGAAATAGAGTAAAAAAAGGAAGCAAGAAAAGGGTAGAAAAAGGGATTTAGAAACTTACCCTTGAAGATCTGACTTTCTTTGCTTCTTGGCTTGAATTTGTTGATCCTTGACCACTGGAAATCACTCCCTTGCTGCTGGAATGGAGTTGGTGATGGTGGTGCTTAGGGTTGATGAAGAGAAGAGCTAGAGACTTGAAGTTTTTGAGGTTTTTGGCTATGGAAATGGAGGGTTTGAGAGATGAAGTCTTGGGACCAATTTTTCTAACCCTAGCAAAAGGGCTGTCCAGCCCTTTAAGTAGGCAAAAAAAGGTGTAAAAGGGGAGGGAAATGGAGGCTAGATTTCCCTCCCAAAATATCCCCCGGATGGGGAGATATTTCAACAAAAATATCCGGACAGCTGGAATGGGCTGGAAAGCAAGAAGCTGGCCGGCCAGGTGGTTTTCTGCAAGGTGGCCGGCCAGCCACCCCTCATGGCCGGCCAGCCACCTCCCATGGCCGGCCAGCCACCCCAAAAAATGAAGTGTAAAATTTCTGGCCGACCACCACACAAAGGTGTCCTCCCAGGTTTGTAGAATAAGGCCCCAAGGTCGGAAATTGGCAACACTGAAGCAGGAGCCACAACATAGAGCTTGAAGGAGAGGCTCAAAAATGAAATGCACAATTGCTGGCCGACCACCAACTTTTAGGGTCCTCCCAGATGTGTGGAACAAGGTTCCAAGGTCGGAAATTGGCAACACTGAAGCAGGAGTCACAACATAGAGCTTGAAGGAGAGGCCCAAAAATGAAATTCTGAATTGCTGGCCGACCATGCTCTTTTGGTGTCCTCCCATATCCCCTGATCACAAATATGTAGCTTTGGTGGGAAGAAAATACCCCCAGGGTGTTCAACATTGGCCCGGAAGTGAGAAAAACGGGCTCCGGAGGAGCGAAACTGGTTATCTGGGATAATTGCTGGCTTCTCACCCCCCAGTGATCTTCCTGGTATTGAAACAGAGGTACCTGCCAATTTTGAACAAAAACTAATGAGAAATGAATGCTCGGAGTCAAAACCGAGCAATTCGGGATCCCGAAAATGGGCTGCAGGTGCCGGAAGTGGTGTTCAGCAGCGAAGTGGGCATCTGCGACCCCAGTGTTCCTCGGAATGACAAAACAGAGGTTCCTGCCAAAAATCGGAGAAAACCGATGCAAAATGAATGCTCGGGGCCCAAATCGCGCAGTTCGGGGTCCCGAAAACCGGCTATGGGCACCGAAAGTGGTGTTCAACAGCGAAGTGGGCATCAGGGGCCCCAGTGTTCCTCGGAATGATAAAACAGAGGCACTTGCCAAAAACCGGAGAAGTCAGAGATGGTTGGGCGGTCCCGAACCGAGACACACGGCCTGACGGTCCCGAAAACCGGGAACCGGGCTCCGAAATGGGCAAAATGGCCTACGGCCACAAAACGTAGCCTACGGCCACTGAGAGATAGTCTACGGGACCACTCCCTCCCCTCAGGAAAGAAAACAGAGAAAACCGAGCCTGGTTCGCAAACCGAGACAAGGCACAGAAGAGAGTTCGGAAGTCCGGAGGCAGGGCGCACGGCCGCGACTCTGAGACTTCTGAACGAGCACAGTAGGCAATATCACCGAGCGCTCAATCGGTGACATCTGAGTCTTAAGGTCGGTCAAAAATGGGGTGTCTACAATGCCGGTTACAGCAAATACATTTGGGTACGTCGTAAATATGGCATGGATACGTTGTGGGTATGACAACAGTACGGCAAGTTTTTTTTTTTTTTTTTTTTTTTTTTTTTGCAACTGCTAGAATTTATTGTAGTCTTTATTATTCTTCTTTCAATTTTTAAAATATCAAGTAATTTATTTCCAAGATCCTTTACTCATGAGTCATGGTTTTGCTCTCTTTTACATCATGTTTTAGACAATTAAAAAAGAAAAAGAAAGAATTATATAACTTTTTAGACAAATTCTCTTTTTTAGTTTTGATATTAAAACTTTGACTTGTATGTTAAATGTTCAACTATAATTTTTTTTTTTAAAGTTGACATACCCTAATCATATCCGTACCTTACTTTTTAAAGAATTTATCATATCAACATACTCATATCATACTTGTACCTATATTCATATCCGCAGCTGTGCTTCATAGTAATGTGCTAATATCTACATCAAGGTCATCAAGTATTTTGATATTGGAGGGGCAACCCCTCCCTCCCATGAAAGGTTTGCATATGTTTGTGAAGTGGCGACAAGTTGATTGTAATTAAATTAAGATTGGACAAAAATCTCAAATTAAATTCATATTTAGAGATCGCTATGAAAAACTTACCTTATGGATATCTATAGAGACCCCGATCCAAGTATATGAATTTTCTTCTTTTTTCTTACCCATCGGGTCGGGTTAGTGATGTTTTTAAAATATCCATCAGGAATGAGTCGGGATAGCTATCCGCCCATTTCCCCATATGTTTTTACTAAATAGAAATGGTGTCTGCAAATAGAGAAATGGCGGTATATTGCTTCAACACCAACGCGTCGCTCACTACAACAATGACCAACCCCCTTCGGTAGCTTTCGACAATGGTCAATAGTACGATTTACACTTTCTCTCTCTCTAAAACCCTCTTCTTCTTCTTCTTCTTCTTCTTCTCTCTCTCTGGCCTATTTTGGGAAGTGGGTTATAATCCACTTCCCATATTATAACCCACTTCTTCTCTCAAAAAAAGTTGCTTATAAGTAGTTTTTTACCAAAAAACTGATTATAACCATCTTCCCAAAATAAGCCTCTATATATATATATATATATACACATGTAAATTTATACATAATGTACTCGCATTGAATTTGATTTTGGTTGTGTCGGCAAAATAGGAAGAGAGATGATTCATTTACATGTTGATTGTATAATTTGATTTTTAAGTATCATTATTATCAACCCAAAAAATATATATATATATATATTTTCGATTCTATTTTAAAATTCTAGAACTTTTTGAAGTTTGTTTTCACAGTTATAAACTTTTGTTTCATTTCAAGTTATGCCTAGACTTTATTAATGAGAAGATGATTTATTTATATTTTTTCATTATGATTTATTTTAAAAATAAACTTTTAACTAATTAACTAATATGTATTTAATTTTGTTGTTGAGTTAAAAAATAAAATAAAATTGAATACATATTTAGCTTTAGTCGCGAACCTTAAAAAAAATTAAAAAAATTAAAAAGGGAGTCAAGTTGGGTTGGAAAAATCTAAACCCGTTAGGGAATGGGAAGGGTAGTCCCCGTGGGGGATGGAGAATAGAAAATGAGAAAAAATTATTATATGAAAATGGGAAACTAGTATCCACCCCATTCCCTACTCATATTGCCATGAGCCTTTTCAAGTTAATTCTCCAATGCAAGAATCTCAAACTGAATTCATTGACTACAAGAATTTTACCTATATATTTGGCCACTAACTAATCACTCACTTAATCTTGAAATTACAAAATTTCACACTTTTCAATTTAAAATTGTAAAATTTCATATTTAGAAACTATAAAATTTCACTATTATTTTTACATAATTTCATATCCAATTTGGTTCTTGTTGGATGAACTCAATAAATAAACTCTGAAAATATAATTTTTTTATTATGACAAATAATGTATATAATATAATAAAAGTTATGAGAAAAGTTAGAAAATGAAACGAATAGACAATTTATATGATTTTGTATTGAATCCTTAAACAAGGGTAAAAAGCGTATCAAAAATATAAATTTTAAAAACAGACCTCATGCTCACAGAGAACATAAAATCTAAAACCAAATAAATTGAATGATTTTTTTATGATACCGATCTGTCTAAAAGATCATTACCAATTATTAACAAATTTTAATTTTTTTTTAATTTTAATATACAAAATCCTTTTAATTATAACAAATTTTATAGGGGAAAAGAAGAGTAGTGAAACCTACATATATAATTTAGTGCAAAATTCAAGTGATTGATGTTTTGTGGAAAAAATGTTAACAAAGACTTAGAGAGTTGAGTCACCCTTAATAAATTTTTTTAAAATATTTTTGCTTATGTAATGCATAAAAGATTGATGAGATCTCAACGTTACCAATGCTAAACTGTATTAATTGTACTGAACAAAATAAAAAATGGAGGGCCAATCAATAAAATTTAATTTATGTCACTTTTGTGGGTTTTACCGGGTCGTTTTACTTTAATTATTCCATTAGTTAAATAGAGTCAACCATCTTATTCCCTAAAACGAGATGTTATATTATAAATAAGTTACATTTGTCCTTAAATTATCTGTGGACAGCGAAGCAAGCATCGAATGTAATATTTTTATTTTGTTTTTTTGTTTTTTGTTTTTGGCTATTTGTCCTTATTAATTTAGTTGCTTTGTCCAGCAACCATTTTTTTCCAAGTTCAACAACCGTTTGTTTATGAAGTGCTATGTGCCTAAAATAATATTTACAATAATGTTTTATATATAAAATTATGAATCAGATTTATTTTGGATGTAATTCATATTATACATAATTTGAAGAAAAAAAAGCACTTAATTTTATGGGTATTTTTGCATGTACTTTTCTTGCTGCATAGCTCCTTTTAGTAAATTACAATAACCTTGCTCGAGTACCAAGGAAATTATGAGTAGCCTCATAATTTTGATAAACTTATATTAACCTCCCAACAATAACAACAACTTTAATTACAATGGTCATCATGAGAGTCGTCTCTCTTTCAATCCCCTCTCTCTCCCTCTCTCTACATAGTGGTCATCATGAGTGTTGGAGGCAACGATGGTGTAGATCAATGAAATGGTAATTGCGAGAATAAGGGGTAGTAAGTCGTAGAGGAAATAGGTTAAGATAGAGACAATTGTGAACAGTGGTGGGTCTTTGGTGGTGAGGGGTGTTGTCGGTTGGGCTGTTGTTATAATAGGGAAGTGGGTCAGTGAAAGGGGTAGTCAAAGGTAAAAAAAAGGCTAGGGCTAAAGTTGGCGAACGAGGGTAGAATTTGGAATAATATGGGGGTTCAAAGCAAAAAAAAAATAAAATTAAAATTCAGAGGTGGTGGTCCAAAAATATTTGGTAGGGGCAAATAACAGTATTCATGCAAGGAGATGTTTTTCTGACATAAATCGAACCACCCCACATTTATTCTTCCGCTTCCGTAGTAAATTTACTTAATTGCCCTCAATATTCCAATGATGTGTTGAAATATAAGTACTTAGATGTTGGTGATGTTTCATCATAAAGATAATGAAGGTTAAAACAAGGCTTGTTTGGAAATTATCTGTTGTATTTGATTTTTTGAATTTTTTTTTTTAAAAAAAATTGCAAAAAAATAGAGAATAATGTGATTGATTATTTTAACCAAAAATTTTACGCCAAACAACGTTAGTCTAAAAATAATGATATCATTATTTAACGAACAACTACAAAGTATTAAGTAAAAGCATTATGAAATTTATATTTTAAAAAAAGTGTTGAATTAAAATGTGATTAATTATAATTTAATTATTACTCAGATTATTCTAATTTTTTTTCTAGTAATTATTAAGTAATATCATAACACCATGTGGCATTGTCTCCAAAACAATAATGTAGCTGAAAGATTTACATGTAAAACATGTTGACTCACTTTTGTTATATAATTGAGAGATAAATGATTACTTAATAGTGTTGCAATTTTATTAATAAAAAATATTAGGTAGACAATATCAGGCCTAATCACATAGGGGTGATCTCTAGGGTTAGATCCGAAGGAGTCAAGACCTCAGAGGTCATTCTTAGGAGATGCTATATAGTTGGGTCACTCAACCATGTAACGGTAAGTTACGGACTCGTACATGGGGAAAGATTCGAACTCACACTCCTAGCACTGTGTATGATTCATCCTAGGGGTGTGCGCGGGTCGGTTGCGGCCACAGAACCTCTAATCCGCCATCCGTCCGTCAGATTAGCGGATTGGAAAAAATCAATCCGCATCCGTCCGCCAATCCGGCGGATGTGGATTGAGCGGATTGGCAATTTGGCGGATAGATGCGAATCGGTTTGGCGGTGTAAAATTTTATAAATTTTCAACATAGTTCAACTTGTGTACTTCCTCAAAAAAAAAAATAAAAAAAAAATATTACAGTCAATGACTTAAAAAAGTGTTACAATTACTGCATGCTTCATCTAAAGAAAGAAAGTTTGAAACTTTAGAATATCACAATCACTGCATGCTTTATCCACATATTACAATCACAGTATGCCTCATCCACATAAAGTATTACAATCTGTGGTTCTTAAAATATAAAAATAATTCAAACCACTAAAACCATGAACAGAGTAATAGTAGAGATTGTATATTTCTGTATCGCTACATTTATATATGTTTTTGAAAACAAAAATCAATCAGCATATACCATATTTTCTATTTATTACTTTTAGAGTTAGATTTAAAAACAAAAAAATATAGATAAATAATACGTTTATTTTTTTTAATTCAAAAAACATATTCAAGTTGAAAACTTTTTTTCAACAGAATATTTGAACTTTTTTTTCAATTGAAAACACAAATAAAATATTTAAATAAATTAAAAACACAAAATCTTATAAATTACTAAGAGTGCTCGCGGTTTGGCGGTTCGGTTGCGACCAAAGGAACTTCAAATCCGCCATTCGTCCGCCAAATTGGCGGATTGGAGAAAATCAATCAGTAACTGTCCGCTCGTCATCACGCATCCGTTCAAAATGCGGCGAATCGGTTCGGTTCGGTCGATTTTGGCGCATTAGTATATCCGCTGCTCACCTCTAATTCATCCAGACCTAAAAAGTTCGTCTTACCAATTGTATGTATTATCACCTCAATGACTAACTCCGAGAATAATAGAACCTGAAATCTCAAGACTTATGTCTCAAGGGTTTACCAAGTTGCCGCAGCCCTTTAGATTAGGTAAACAATATCATATAATATTTGAAGAATATTTAATTTTTTTATTGTTTAAATTTTTTTTTTGTTGAGTTGGCAACTTCTGATTAGTCCACTCACTCCAAGAAGCGCTAAGCGGGTTTGAATTTTCTGTAAAGTTACGCAAGCCTTATTATTTCTTTCATCATCATCTTATCAGCCAATAAAACATATCCTCAATTTTTATTTGATTCTGTTCAAGAAAAAAATATATATTTTTATTTTTGTCTATCTTGTTTCCTAATAGTGTTTCACGAACATCATCATGGTTATTATTATAATAAAAGGGAATTAATGAAGTTTATAACAATTGTTTATTTTTATTACGCATACTTCTTTTATTTAAAAAAATATACAATTTGTGGGGATATATTTGCTGAGTACCAACACGTGGCAAAGGTGACGCCGACGTGTTAGCCGAGGTGCCACGTGTTGTGATAGTTACACGGAGGTGATTTCGGAGTTGCCGAGGTTATCTCCGAAGATATCGAAAGCCGAGATAAGCGGATAAAGGACCAGAGTCCTAGATTGATAGAAGACTTCAGTTTGGGTAAAGATGAAACTCTTAGAGGGTTTATCCTAATCTCACTGAGAGTTCTAGATTAGCAGTAATCCTGAGTCCATTGGAGTTAGGCTCCTATTAGGACTAGGATTGTATTGGCTATAAAAGAAAGGCACCCCCATGGGTCTAAGGTCTGTTTTTATATACTCAAGCTTGTGAGTTGAATACTTATCTTTGAGAGATATACTGACTTGATCGTCGGAGTGCCCCCGGGTGGAAGAACCACCGCCAGAACCTTTTCTTTCTGTGCAGGACAGCAGGGTGCCATCTACTCTGACTGTGTTCTACAGCTGTATTACTAAGGAGGGCAGTGTGATCGGAAAATCACTCACACAATTTGGCGCCATCTGTGGGAACGAAAGACGATTAGATGGCCAGTAACACACAGAAAGAAAAGGTTGGGGACGACGCTCTCGCTAGAAGTGGCAGGCCTATCGACCTTGACATTGAAGGAGACAACCACAACAGAGAAGTCCGCGACCAGGGGCTCGGAGGAAAAAGCATCGGCCAGGAGGGCGACACTTCAAAGAAGCCAGACCAGGACAGATACTACAACGAAGATAACCTCCAAGTATGGAAGGATAGGTGCCTATGGAGGGATGAGGAAGTAAAAGAACTGGCGGACAAGTTGGCAGACCTACAGTCGGTCGTCAACTTCATGATGCAAAACAATGTCATGCAGCCACCCTTCCCACTGCATGACACACCAGTCCCAGCAGCCAACACCCCGAAGGGGGGGACAGATCTCTTTAGCACCTCGGCACGCCAGGAGTGGAAGACACTCCCATCAGACCTCCAGGGAGGTCGGACGGGAAGAGCCAAGAAAAGAGAGGTCCCAGAGGACGTATCATACAAAGGATCAGGAGCGCAAAGAACATCGGCGTATTCAAGGGCAGGCGCTCTGCTTTGACACAACCTACGGAGAAAGATCAAAACGGGCCCATCACGAGGCCGAGAGTAGTGTGCCGAAGAGACTGAAGTCCATAGATAGCCGGACTCTAGGGAGGAGTAAAAAAGACTTGAGAAACTACCTCAAGAGGAAGGAACAGAACGCTGAAACCGAGGTAACCTCACCCGTGAAGCCGAAGACACCGTTCTCGGTAGAACTGGACAAATTTGAAGCACCGAAAAGATTCAGTATGCCGAGGTTTCAAATATACGATGGTAAGTCGGACCATAACTTCCATGTTGGATTATTTTTGAACTCAATGGTACTATACAGCGGAAACGAGCCATTACTCTGCAAAGTGTTCCCCTCGTCCTTTGGGAAAATTGCGTCAGACTGGTTCCATAAACTACCAAAGGGAAGCGTAAAGACATGGAAAGGCCTGGCCGAGATGTTTGTGGCCAGGTTCGTAACAAACAAACTACAGCCATTAAGGGTAAATGCACTAATGGCTCTAAAAATCATCCAGGATGAAGGCCTTAGGGCCTATGCAAAAAGATACTACGAGGTGCTCAATCGAATACCCGAGTGCAACCAGGAAGTGGCGGTTGTATCCTTCAAGAACGGCCTGAAAGATAACTGTTCGCTGCTGTAGACACCCCATTTTTGACCGACCTTAAGACTCAGACGTCACCGGTTGAGCGCTCGGTGATGTTGCATACTGTGCTCGTTCCGAAGTCTCAGAGTCGCGGCCGCGCGCCCTGCCTCCGGACCTCCGAACCATCTTCCCTACCTTGTCTCGGTTTGCGAACCAGGCTCGGTTTTCTCTGTTTTCTTCCCTAAGGGAAGGGAGTGGTCCCGCAGATTATCTCCCGGTGGCTGTGAGCTACTTTTCGTGGCCGTAGGCCATTTTGCCCATTTCGGAGCCCGGTTCCCGGTTTTCGGGGCCGTTAGGCCGTGTGCCTCGGCTCGGGACCGCCCAACCATCTCCGCCTTCTCCGGTTTTTGGCGGAGACCTCTGTTTTAATGTTCCGAGGAACACTGGGGCCCCTGATGCACACTTCGCAGCCGAACACCACTTCCGGTGCCCGGCGAGCCATTTTCGGGACCCCGAACTGCGTGATTTGGGCCCCGAGCATTCATTTTGCATCAGCCTTCTCCGGTTTTTGGCGGAGACCTCTGTTTTAATATTCCGAGGAACCCTGGGGCCCCTGATGCCCACTTCGTGGTCGTATGCCACTTCCGGTATCTGTAGCCGATTTTCGGGACCCTAAACTGCGCGGTTTTGGTCCCGAGCATTCATTTCGCATCCATTTTCTCCGGTTTTTGGCAGGTATCTCTGTTTCGTCATTCCAGAGGACACTGGGGTCGCAGATGCCCACTTCGCTGCTGAACACCACCTCCGGCACCCGCAGCTCATTTTCGGGATCCCGATTTGCTCGGTTTTGGCCCCGAACATTCATTTCTCATTTGTTTTTGTTCAAACTTGGCAGGTACCTCTGTTTCAACATCAGGAAGATCACTGGGGGGTGAGAAGCCATCAATTATCCCAGATAACCAGTTTCGCTCCTCCGGAGCCCGTTTTGCTCACTTCCGGGCCAATGTTGAACACCCTAGGGGTATTTTCTTCCAACCAAAGCTACATATCTGTGATGAGGGCATCTTGGAGGACACTTTGGCATGGTGGTCGGCCAGCATTGGTTGATTTCATTTTTGGGCCTCTCCTTCAAGCTCTATGTTGTGACTCTTGGTTCAATGTTGCCAAATTCAAACCTTGGATCCTTGTTCTACACATCTGGGAGGACACTTTGGTATGGTGGTCGGCCAGCAATGGTTGGTTTCATTTTTGGGCCTCTCCTTCAAGCTCTATGTTGTGACTCCTGCTTCAGAGTTGCCAAATTCCAACCATGGGGCCTTATTCTACACACTTGGGAGGACACCTTTCTATACTGGTCGGCCAGAAAATCTTCTGTTCATTTTCTTGGGGTGGCCGGCCGGCCATGGTGAGTGGCTGGCCGACCAGGTGGGGTGGCCGGCCGGCCACCTCCCACAAATTTACCTGGCCGGCCAGCTTCCTGCTTTCCAGCCTGTCCCAGCTGTCCGGATATCTTTCAGCATATCCCGGGGCATCCGGGGGATATTTCGGGAGGGAAAGATTGGGTGCTTTCCCTCCCCTTTTACACCCCATTTCTTGCCTATTTGAAGGGCCCTCCCTCTCCTTCTTCAAGGTTGGAAAATTTGTCTTCAAGGAATCATCTTCAAATTCCTCCATTTCCTTAGCTCAAAACTCCAAAAAAGCTTCAAGTGTCAAGGTCTTCTCTTCATTAACACATAGCCTCACCATCCCTACCACCACTCCAGCAGCTAGGAAGTGAATTTCAGAGGTTGAGAAGCTACAAATCGAAGCCAAGAATCAAAGAAAGACAAGTCTTCAAGGGTGAGCATTCAAAAACAACTTTTAGGGCTTTTTCTTGGTTCATTTTTATACTCTAATTGGTTGAGAATTGGGGCTCCGACCACTAATGCTTTTGTGCTTGTTTTGAGCCCCTCTACAACTTTGTAGAAGGGCTCAACTCCATTTGATGCTTCTATGATACACTTGTTTCAATACCTAGCCTTTATACCATTTTCTTGCATGCTAGTTTTGGTCTATTTGTGTTTGTTTCTAGAGGTCCGACCCATACTGCTTTTGTTCTTATTTTGAGCCCCTCTACAACATTGTAGAGAGGCTCAACCCCATTTGGTGCTTGTATATACCACCTCCTTCAATATTCATCAAGTGTGCCACTTTTTGCATGCAATTTTGACCTATCTCTATTTGTTTTTGGGACTTCGACCCCTACTGGTTTTAGTCTCTTTTTGACCCCCTTTACATATTTCATGAAGGAAGTTTGGTCATTTGATGTATAGTTTGGCATGTCTCTTGTTATAGCATATTTGGAGCCTATTTTGCATGGATCTTTTAGCATGTTTGTGTTCTGATTTTGAGGATGTCATCTTCTGCATATATGCTTATTTTTAGCTAATATTCAATGTTGTAGAAGAAAGTTTGTCCATTTGGGGTTTGCATATATCACTTGTCTCAATACCCCTCTTTTGGCCACTAACTTTGCATGCTTTGTTTGATCTATCTATGCTTGCATTTAGGCCATGTTTACTACTGAAAAAATGCCATTTTTGGGACTGTCTTGCTACTGTTCTTGCTGCCATGATCATATTTTGCATGTATAGCATGGCTATAGGCCATTTCGGGGCTTAATTTCACATTTTCGGGATGAATGCATGCTTCGAGTGTCATTTTGAATTGTTTCGGGGCTGTTTTCCCCCTTATTTAAGTGCTGAAATTCCATTGCCATGCTTGCATATCATTTCTCATGCCATTTGTATCATTTTTGCATTGCCTCGGTTTGCGTGCCAATGGACACGCACTTCGAGGCACCTCATTTTTATCATTCCGGCAGCCTATATGAGTGAGCTGAGGCCCTCTCATGTTGGCGTAAGCCCAATTCGCATTTTCATGTTTCTACATCATTGCCTCGATTTGCGTGTCCGCGGACACGCGTTTCGAGGCGACTTTGTTTTTTTATCCGACGGCCTCCTATGTGAGTGAGCTGAGGCTCTCCCATGTTGGTGTAAGCCCATCGTTGCATTCCGTATGCCATCTCATTGCATTCCATCATCGCCTCGATTTGCGCGCCTGTGGCACGCATTTCGAGGCACTTCGGTTTTATCCGATTTTCTCATTTTATCATCGCCTCGGTTTGCGCGCCTGTAGGCACGCACTCCGAGGCACTTCATTTTTATCCGATTTTGCATCGCATATCTCTGCCTCGGTTTGCGTGCCCGTGTGCGCGCATTTCGAGGCACTTCGATTTTATCCGATTTTCTCATTTTATCATCGCCTCGGTTTGCGCGCCTGTGGGCACGCACTCCGAGGCACTTCATTTTTATCCGATTTTGCATCGCATATCTCTGCCTCGGTTTGCGCGCCTGTGGGCACGCACTTCGAGGCACTTCGGTTTTATCCGATTTTCTCATTTTATCATCGCCTCGGTTTGCGTGTCCGCGGGCACGCATTTTGAGGCACTTCTGTTTTATCCGCTTGGCATTGCGTATGCCTCTGCCTCGGTTTGTGTGCCCGTGTGCACGCATTTCGAGACATTCTGTTTTATCCGGTTTGCATTGCGTATGCCTCTGCCTCGGTTTGTGTGCCCGCGTGCACGCATTTCGAGGCACTCTATTTTATCCGATTTGCATTTCATCATTGCCTAGGTTTGCGTGCCAGTGGGCACGCATTTCGAGGCACCCCGTTCTTATCATTTCGGCATCCCGTGTGAGTGTGGCTGAGGCCCTCTCATATTGGTGTAAGCCCATCATTACATTTCGCATGTCATTCCGCATCGCCTCGGTTTGCGTGCCCGTGGGCACGCATTTCGAGACATCTCATTTTCATAGCATTGCGCATGCTAGGTTGTATGTTAGCTGCATTTCATGCATATCATGCATATTGCACGGGAAACGAGGTGCATTCTGTACTCCGAGTACCGGAACGTGCCTCAATTCCCAAGTCACCGACACTCCGGATTACCCATGATGGAGTTAGGTTTTGTTGTAGCATTCATCTGCATTCGTCCTACATTGAGTTGTGCAATTCGGCTCCTCGGCCATCATGCATCGAGATGCGTGATTGGTGGCACGAGGATCGAGGCATGCATATATTTGTGAAATACACTGCTGTGCCCTTCTCCTGCTCTCTGTTGCAGCAAAATCCAGAGTTAGCAACTTTTCAGAATCCGGCGCGCATTTCGAGAAATACTGCAAACAGAGGCTAATTGGGGCATCCCAGTGGATTTCCGCTCGAAGCAGCCCAGCATACATCATCCATCAGAAGCAAGGCAGTCCCTGGCTTGCATGCCAGTTTTACTTCTTTTGTAATTAATTTGTTAATTAATTAGAATTTTGTAATATTCGGACTGTATATATTTCGGACTGTACTATTCTTTCATTTGGGACTGTATTATTATTTATTCGGACCCTCTGCGCGAGGGCATAAATGTAATAAGGGTGTGTGAGTGTGATGTATGTCTTCCAACCCCCATTTCTTTCTCCCTTTTATTTACCCGCTTTGGATGGTTAGATATAGGGCATATTTTAATTAGCATACAGTATGACAGCATGTTTACATCATTCATCTGTTTTGCACGCACCGGGCTCGGCGCATCATACAAACTGCATTGTATTTCAATTACAAGATGAATACATGTTAGTTGTAGCATTCCACATGCCATCTTTAGAATAGCCGAGCCTGCTATAGCTTGCATCTTTGCATGTGTTGCATTAGGCATTCTGTATATTAGGATCATGTATGATTTCTAATCGGTTTCTGTTTTGGCTTGGAGTACTCGGTGAGTTTTATGCTTTAGCATCCTTGCATGCGTGTGAGTGATTGCCATGAATAGCATGCTTGCCATGAGGCTATGTGCTTATGTGATATAACTGCCTTGAATGCCTGTGGGTGGAGGTCGAGTTATCTGAAGTGGAACAATTCATCAACTGTTTGTTTTAAGCCCACTAGATTGTGGCAAAATCTGTTTAAGCCTACCTGCGGGTAGCAAACCATTTTCAAACAAACAAACATGAAATGTTTTGTCCCAATTCAGACGACTCGGTCTATACTTGTTTGCTGCGAGCATCACATAGTAAACTAGGCTAATAACCGGAATAAGAACTCACAATGTCTTCAAAAACAGATATCATGGTTAGTAGAGGCCGGTCTTTGACCGGGCGAGAGGGGGTGCTCACGATGTGACCTTCCCCAATCGTACCCAAGTTCCCGAGCCAACTTTGGTGATGACGGACACGTGGCCTTTTGGCACCGAGTCAGGGTTTCCTAAATTTCCCATTTTAAAATATTTAGGTGGCGACTCTGTTATCTGGCAAAGCAGTCCATGTTTGGCACTTCTTTCAAAAAATCAGTTTTCTCAAAACGATTTGCCGGATTTGGACTCTTTGGTTCGAGATTTGGAACCGCAACAAAAAATCGAGTCCGAGCTGTAGCGAGGCCCCCCGCGGGCGCTGTTACAGTTTCTGGCGACTCTGCTGGGGAATTAGAGAACTTGACTCGAACTCGTGATATCTGCTTTTGACTACACTTGTGTGTTTCTTTGCATTGCATTTGCATTGGTGCGCCTAGGACACCGTGTTTGCCATATGCCATTCCCGAACGATTTGCCGGAGGCTTGTCTTGTCAAGTCATGTCCGTAAGGCTGATCGGCTCTGGGCTCTGACAGCATGGGAACACAAACCCCGGTTTTACCGGGGCACCCTTTTTGACCATTCGACCTAGTGCATATTCGGATCCATAGTGACCATTCCAAACTAGGACAGGTTGCTTACCCGTTTATAGGTTGTTTGAAGCCGCTGCGTGCGTAGTGAAACCCTAGCTCCTGACAAAATAGGACAGGGAAACCCTACCCCAACATAGGGGTGTTTTGGCTCTCACTTATCTGTTATGTGCTTGTTAGAGTGTGCCTCTACAGGGAATGCATGTATCAGTATGAGTTTGGGCATCAGGCCTGCGGGCATCAGTCTTTGAATTTGGGAATCAGGCCTGCGAGCATTATCCAGTATTTGGGAATCAGTTGTCCGCGGAACCTAACGTCGACAGGTCGGCTAAACCTGTAATTCAACGAGCAAGAAGACCGACGTTGATGCACGTCGAAGCAGTGGAAGAAGAAGTAGAAAGACTTCTGGAAGCCAAGGCCATCAGAGAAGTCAATTATCCAACGTGGCTATCAAACACTGTGGTGGTAAAAAAGAAAAACGGTAAATGGAGGGTCTGCGTAGATTTTACAAGCTTGAATAAAGCCTGTCCCAAAGACAGCTTTCCTCTGCCCAAGATTGACCAACTGGTAGATGCCACATCTGGACATGGAAGAATGAGCTTCCTGGACGCTTATAGGGGGTACCACCAGATAGCCATGTACCCCCCAGATGAGGAGAAGACGGCGTTCATCACCCCAAAAGGCCTGTACTGTTACAAAGTCATGACTTTTGGGCTGAAAAACGCAGGAGCAACCTACCAGAGGCTGGTAACCAAAATGTTCAAACACTTGATTGGCCAAACGGTAGAAGTCTACATCGATGACATGGTCGTGAAGACCAAGGAGCCAAAGAGTCACCTTGCCGACCTAAAAGAGGTATTCGAAATTCTCAAAACATATCGGCTCCGACTCAATGCATCAAAGTGCGCGTTTGGAGTTGGATCTGGGAAATTCCTGGGGTACCTGGTAACAAGAAGGGGAATAGAGGCCAGCCCAGATCAGATCAAGGCCATTTTAGATCTACAGAGTCCAACGTCGGCAAAACAGGTACAAATGCTTACTGGAAGGGCCGCAGCCCTAAACAGGTTCATAAGCCGAAACTCAGACAAGTGTAAACCCTTCTTCAACCTGGTGAAAAAGACCGCAGACTTCTTGTGGACTGAAGAATGTGAGGCCGCTTTAGCCGACCTAAAGAAATATCTAACCACGGCTCCAGTCCTCTCAACACCTGAACCTGGGGAGGAGTTGTTTTTGTACTTAGCCGTGTCAGAACAAGCAGTAAGTGCAGTACTAATCCGAGAAGAGCAAGGAGAACAGAAGGCTGTCTATTATGTAAGTAAAACCTTGGCCAACGCTGAAACAAGGTATCTACCACTGGAGAAATTAATGCTGGCCTTAGTAATGGCCTCAAAGAAGTTAAACCATTACTTCCAGGCACACAAGATTGTGGTGCTAACAGAACACCCACTGAAGTCCTTGTTGCAACAAGAAGACTTAACTGGAAGAATAGCAAGATGGACGGTGGCCTTGGGCCAGTATGACCTGGAATACAGGCCAAGAACAGCAATTAAAGGCCAAGTTTTGGCCGACTTCGTGGCGGAATTCACACCTGAATCCATCGAACATCAGGCTCCGTTGAGCCGAGATGAACATGGCCCCAGCAAGTAAGGAGAATCCCAGCCCAAGGCAAGGGAGCAAAAGAAGGAAAAACTCAGACCCTGCAGCATCTACATCGGCGACTCATTCAGACTGTTTGTCGATGGAAGTTCAAACCGGCAAGGAGCAGGGGCAGGAGTACTGCTGATATCTCCAGATGGAGAAATAATAGAACAGTCCATCCGTTTGGAGTTCAAGGCCTCAAATAATGAAGCAGAATACGAAGCATTAATTGCAGGACTAAAGCTGGCAGCAGCAGCAGAAGCAGATGAGGTAATAGTTTTTTGTGATTCACAGTTAATTGTTAACCAGTCAACAGGAGAATTTGCAGCCAGAGACGAGAGGATGTCGGCATATGCAAAAGAGGTCATCAGATTGGCCAAACTATTTCAGAACTGCCGACTTCTTCAAGTAAGCCGAGATGATAACAGCCACGCCGACGCGTTGGCTAACCTGGCAAGTTCAATGCAGACTGGAACAACAAGAACAATTATGATTGACTATATGTCGGGCCCAAGCATAGAACCACAGAACACAAAGCAGGAAGCAATGTGTGTGGACATGGGGCCAAGCTGGATGGATGCAATTGTTGCATATCTGAAGGAAGGAAAGCTACCAGAAGACCGCAAAGAGGCACACAAAGTCAGATTGAAGTCGGCAAGATTCATCCTGACTAAGGACGGACATCTCTATAGAAGGTCCTTCACTGGACCCCTTTTAAGGTGCGTACACCCTTTTCAGGTTGAAGATTTTTTATATGAAATTCATGAAGGAATTTGTGGAAGCCATGCTGGGGGCAGATCACTAGCCCATAGGGCCATTACCCAGGGGTATTGGTGGCCCTACATGCAAAAAGATGCAGAAGCATACGTGAAGAAGTGCGAACAATGCCAAAGGTTTGCACCTTTGATTCATCAGCCAGCTGCTGACCTGAATCCAGTATCCAGCCCCTGGCCGTTTGCCCAATGGGGCATGGATCTGGTTGGACAACTTCCCCAAGCAACTGGGCAAAGGAAATACTTGCTGGTAGCAACGGATTACTTCACAAAGTGGATAGAGGTAGAACCTCTTGCCAAAATCCGAGATGTGGACGTCAAGAACTTCATATGGAAAAACATTATCACCAGATTTGGCATTCCAAGAGCCATCGTTGCCGACAACGGAACGCAGTTTGACAGCAAACTCATCAAAAACTTCTGTGCAAAATTCAAGATCAAGAATTACTTTTCAACACCAAGTTTTCCCCAAAGCAATGGGCAAGCAGAAGCATCCAACAAAGTAATTTTGGATGGAATAAAGAAGAGACTGCAGGCAGCAAAAGGGAAGTGGGTAGACGAATTGCCCAACGTGCTTTGGGCATATCGGACTACGCCAAGAAGATCAACAGGGGAATCCCCCTTTGCCATGGCTTATGGCACAGAAGCAGTCATTCCACTAAAAGTCGGCATCCCAGGGATCCGAACCCAGGGAGTTGAGAATGAGACTAACGATATACTCTTAGCCCGAGATCTGGATCTTTTGGAAGAATGAAGAGAGAAGGCTGCAATTCAGCTTTCAGTATACCAGCAACAGCTTGCCAGAACCTACAACAAGAAGGTCAATCCAAGAGATTTTCAAGTCGGCGACTTAGTCTTGAGGAAAGTCGTCGGCAACAAGAAGGATCCCAGAGAGGACAAGCTTGGCCCAAACTGGGAAGGACCCTACAGAATTACTTCGGTATTAGGCAATGGAGCTTATCGGCTTGAAGACAATGAGGGCAAAGCATTACCAAGACCTTGGAACACTTGTAATTTGAAATTTTTCTATCATTAGATGTTCACTATTTTTGGCCGATGTCATCAATAAAATCTTTTCAGAATTCTTCAAACGCATATGATTGTTAAACATATTGTTTCTGGAAGACATGAATAATGAGAACCCAAGTGGAACTTAGGTTCACATTTGGGGTAGAGAGAAGTCAAAGATACAAAGTTTACCACTTGTTGAAATTTGTAGCAATTTACGAGTTGGTCAAACCGATACAAAGTTTACCACTTGTTGAAATTTGTAGCAATTTACAAGTTGGTCAAACCGATACAAAGTTTACCACTTGTTGAAATTTGTAGCAATTTACAAGTTGGTCAAACCGATACAAAGTTTAACACTTGTTGAAATTTGTAGCAATTTACAAGTTGGTCAAACCGATACAAAGTTTACCACTTGTTGAAATTTGTAGCAATTTACAAGTTGGTCAAACCGATACAAAGTTTACCACTTGTTGAAATTTGTAACAATTTACAAGTGGGAGTTAAGCCGACATTACTGTTTCTCTTCGCTTGTTGAAATTTGTAGCAATTTACAAGTCAAAGTGAAGCTGATGTTATTACTTACAGACTTATGGCAACCTACTGGTTGGCTAACACAAAAAAGATGCTTAACACTTGTTGAAATTTGTAGCAATTTACAAGTTGAAGTTAAGCCGACGTATGATCATCTGTTGAAATTTGTAGCAATTTACAAGTAGATTATTAATTAGCACTTGTTATAACTTGAGAAAAGTTTACTGTATATGTTAGTCCTTGTTGAAATTTGTAGCAATTTACAAGTAGGATAAAGTGAAACCATTGCCTGCACATTTGTTGCAACTTAAGAAAAATCTGCAAAATTTATATTAAAAAGTATTTGTTTTATACCTGTTGGAATTTATGAAAAGTTTGCAGGTCAGTATCTTGCCGAAGTAAAACTTGCAGTTTTTATACCCAAGGTACGTAACCCGAGAAGATTGTGCAAAGGAAGAATCATGCAAATCATGCAAAATATTCTAAGTGTAGAAACCATACAGAAGCAGTGAAGAGAAATTAAAGACTAAAGCAATCAGAGAAAAACAGTTGCAGTTGTATATAATGAAGGCACTATGGCCTAGCAGAAGTAAATTGTTCACAAGTAACAAAGAAAGGCACACCGGCCGTAACAGGAAGCTTACACTGTTCAGAAAACAAAAGAAAGTACAAAAAAAGAAAAGAGCACAAAAGACATTCAAGATTCTTCAACATCAACAGATGGTTGGGCTGGGACCTCGGAGGACTCTGGGAGAACCACCTCGGTATCTTTTTCTGCCACAACCTCGGCATCTTTTCCCGCAACCTCGGCGTCTTTTTCTGCCGCAATCTCGGCGTCAATTTCTGCGACTGTTTGATCAAGACTTTTTTCAACCAAGGGGACATCAGATAATGCTTGTTCAAGAGTGGCCTCTTTAATGACCTCCTCATCTTCCTCATTAGTCAAGTCAAGGACTTGATCATCCTGAGGAGGAGACTTGGTCCCTTTGGTATCTTTGGGCTTCCTTACTAGAGCATCATCATCATCCTTATCCTCATCCTCGGCTTCAGACTCGGATTTATCTTCATCTTCAGTTTGACTTGGAGGTGGAGGAGGAGGGAATGGCAGAGGAATAGCATCGGCCTTGCGCAATGGCGAGTCATCTGGGATGTTAAGCTTCTTGGCAAGAGACATCCAACCAAGGGAGAAGCCCCTGTTGCATGCCTGCCTGACTTGAAGTTTGTATTCCTCAGTAACGTCAGCCATGCCTTGGACGTATGCCTTTTCATCAGCCGCCTTGATCTCGGCATCCTTGGTGGCCAAAGCCTCCTGGAGTTCCTTCTCGGCTTGGGCTGCTTTTTCTTCGGCCTCTTTCTTTTGAGCTTCGGCGACATTCTTAATGGCCTCGGCAGATTCAGCTTTTTCTTCAGCCAGGGTTTGGGCTTTAGTAGCAGCCTCGGCTTGATCTTCCAATTTCTTCATTTTTGCTTGAAAACCTTTATTGATCTTCTGGAGGGCAGAATACTCCTTCTTTAAGTCATTTAACTTCTCCCTGGTCTCAAAGGATTGCATGGAGAAGGAATGTGCATGCTGGACAGCCTGAAAGAACACAAAGCAAAAAGTTATTACAGAATTTTACAAGTATGGAGAGATGAGGATAAAACAAGTTACCAAGTGAAGACACTTACTTGCACACAACGTTGAAACATAAAAGCATAATTTTCGTACTCACTCATTTCAGCATTCTTTTCCAGATCACATGGAAGAAGAAGTGCTGTACTGAGTGCAACGCCGATATTTATATCGTCGGCGCTATCACTGGCCAGGACAGGCTTGTTCTCCAGAGTAATTGCAGGCGTCCAGGGGACATTTGGTACCTTGGACTTTGAAGTTGTCACAGAAGAAGACCTCGGCTTCTTTGATTTCTGGGACTCTGCTGGTTGAGTTTCAGCAGACCTTTTTGCCGAAGTAGAAGCAGTCTTCTTGCTCTCGGCCAATTGTGAGATGGGCAAGGCATCCTCAGCCTCAGCCTCAGTAGCCTTGGTCTTTTGCTGAACCTTCTTTGTTCTTTTTGGTTTTGGTGGGGGCATCGTTTGGGTTGGAATAGCATCGACATCGGCTGGTAGGTCGGCCAGAAGATCTTGGGTGACAGGCTTTGGGCGAACCATTTCGGCAGTTTTGACAAGTCTACGCCGGCATTTTCTTTCAGGAATTGGTACCAAGTATGGTGTCGAGGTGGAAGGTTGATTGGTTGGGTCAGATGTGGACTCTTGATCTGTTCGAGATGAGGAAGCGACTTGAGTTGTGGCAGTAGATGGAGAAAGGCTCTTTTTCACCCTCCTTGGAACGTCGGGCAAAGTGGATTTGTACGTTGGGATGAAATTCAGTACCAATGGAGCCTTGCGCTTGTGAATCGGAAGGTCTAGGAGCTTCTTTAAGTCTTTTCCAAGAAAATAGGACTGGCGGAAGTCCTTTGGTGGCTTACGAACGTCTGCAAAGAAGAACACGACGTTAGAGATAGCCAAAGTCTTAAAGATATGAAAAGAACAACTAAGTGATTGACACTGGGCTCTTACCCTTGCCCTCTTTAACCGTTCGAGGAAGAGGGTAGAGATGGACATCTTCGTCTGGGCCAAACTCCCAATTTCCAGAAGTAATAAGATAATCATCTCCAGCCCCTTTGTTAGAGTCTGGGAGGTTGGCTACAATTTTGAATTCAGTAGACCTCGGCTTGAGGTAATACACATAACCTTTTTCTTTCAGGTTAAGGGCGCACATAGTATAACAGTATTGGATGTCGGCGAGGGTGATCCTAACATTCTCCTGCCGGGCTAAGGCTATGATACCATTAAGCACTCTATAGGAGTTAATGGTGAGTTGCATAGGGTTCAGGGTGTAGTAGTGAAGAACTTCACGAAAGAGGGGATTGAGTGGGAGCCGAAGTCCACATTCAACAAAAGCTACAATAGGGAAAGGCATCGTATTATCTATAGGCATGATGGAATCATTATCCCCAGCTAGCCTAAGGTGAACATCATCGGGAATAGAGAACTCTTGCCTAAAGAATTCGAGTTTGGTTGGGGTGTTTACCCTATGTCTCCACATACCCCTGATTTTGGTGTAAAGGTATTTGACTACAGAAACAGAGTGCTCTTAAAGGGTTACTGGGACCTCGGCTTAAACCTAGGTATATATTGGTAAGGTTTGTTTCAGTTTTTCCTAAAGAATTGAAGGTTCTATAAACAAATCCCAACCCTAAATCTAAGAAAGCAAAGATTGGAGGCTCGAATCTGGGAAAAACACAGAAAACAAGAAACATGAACAAGTTTTCAAAATCAAAGAACGAGGCTGGGCTGTCAAGAGCCTAAAGAATACAAAGAGTTGAAGGCCAAGAACAGTGGTGAAACAAGTGCAAGTGTTCATGACATGTGCAAAATCATGAAATAAGATACATTCAGGTGAATGATTTACAAAATTAAATACTTGAACAGAACAGTAAAAACAAGAAATTCCAGAAACGATCAAGGACTGGGAAAAGAAGGGCCAGTTGCTTACCAGACAAGGTGAGGCCGGAATGAAATTCGCCGAGGACGGATGACGGTTGAAACAATAGCAAAAAGCTTTGCAGGAATGGCAGAATGAAGACAGTTACAGAGTTTGGAGCTTAGAGCAATGGCAGATTCGAAGAAGAAAGAACTTTAGAAAGAGAAAAAGCAAGTAAAACAAATGAAAAGGTGAAGAGATAGAGGAGAGAGGCAAGAGTTTTTGTCAAAAAAGAGTAATGGCGGCAAAATAAAGCATTTATTACGCCTGGAAAAACGCATACGTCAAGCGGCGCAGACAGCTGGAAGACGGCTTACAAGCACGTCACAGACACGGGCCAATAGAGGTATAACACGTAATTGAAACGATTAAAAAGTGATGCATGACAGCTCATACGCGATGGAGAGTTCATTTGAATTCTTGTTCTTGAAAGAAGACATGTCGAAAGACCTTGGCTGAGAAGTTCTTAAGCCGACGTGTGAGAAGGAGGATCAATATAGGTTCCATCACCTCAGAATGCCGAGGTAATAGAACCTAGGGGGCAGTTGTGGCGATATATTTGCTGAGTACCAACACGTGGCAAAGGTGACGCCAATGTGTTAGCCGAGGTGCCACGTGTTGTGGTAGTTACGCCGAGGTGATTTCGAAGTTGCCGAGGTTATCTCCGAAGATATCGGAAGCCGAGATAAGCGGATAAAGGACAAGAGTCCTAGATTGAGAGAAGACTTCAGTTTGGGTAAAGATGAAACTCTTAGAGGGTTTATCCTAATCCCATTGGGAGTTCTAGATTAGCAGTAATCCTGAGTCCATTGGAGTTAGGCTCCTATTGGGACTAGGATTGTATTGGCTATAAAAGAAAGGCACCTCCATGGGTCTAAGGTATGTTTTTATATACTCAAGCTTGTGAGTTGAATACTTATCTTTGAGAGATATACTGACTTGATCGTCGGAGTGCCCCCGGGTGGAAGAACCACCGCCGGAGCCTTTTCTTTCTGTGCAGGACAGCAGGGTGCCATCTACTCTGACTGTGTTCTACAGCTGTATTACTAAGGAGGGCAGTGTGATCGGAAAATCACTCACACACAATTATTAAAAGTTTATAAATGCTTTTTTTTTTCTTTCTTTCTTGTGTGTGTGTGTGTGTTTGGTACAATGAAAAATAGAAATTAGTAAAAAAAAAGTTTTTCATGATCAATGAAAAGTAAGTTTTTGTAGACAAAAAATATTTTTTACTTTTAAAAGATAGGTTAAAAAAAAAAATTTTACACTAAAGTCTTATAAATGTCCCCCATACAACCACTACTATCTTTATCACCCAACAGCACAACCACGATCATTGGTTCCACCAGGGGCGGAGGCAATGTATGCCCGGGGGACACATGCCCTCCTCAAGTTTTGATAATTATATTGATACCCCTATATATATAGATTATATCATATATATTTTCTCTAAAATTATAATAATATCCCTTTTTCAAATTATAATAGTCCATCTATTATAAATTTTCTTTCTAATTATAATAAACCTATTAAAATGAGTCCTCCTATTATACATCTTCAAAAAGGATGTACCATATACTAGTTATTACTTTGTACTATTGAAATTATAAATTTTCATAACCAAATTATTTTCATTCATAACTAAAATGACTACTATATAAATTACAACCAAACAACACATCTTCAATTATAAAAATTTAAAAAAAAAAAAAAAAAAAAAATTTGCACTAAGTCATGACTAATATCAGAATGAGTCATTACGAATCATTACTTGATGTATAATCAAAGACCTCTTCAATCATAATCAAAATAACAACCACAAGAAATTATAATTAAGTTATATCCAACACTATAATGTGTCTAACTAAAGACCACAAAGATCATAATTATAACATATGATAAACATTTTTTTTTGCGGTGTGTTTTATATAATTTCTCTACTAAAATATATCATTTCTATCTCAACTTATCTTTTTTTTTAATTTTTCAATCCACCTAAAATAGTTACTCTACAATATTTGTATAAAATTTAATCTCAAATCCTTTAATTTAAATTTCACATCTATCCAAATAAACTCTTAATATTTACTTTTAGTAATATCTTATTGTTGTTTATTACAAGGAAAAAATAAAATTAATATTATCATTAATTTGTGTCTCCTCTTCATTGAATTCCTGACTTTGCCACTAGATTCCACCATCCCACCATACTCACCACCACCCTATTTCCACCATTAATACAAAATGGGCTACGTGAAAGAGACATGTTAGCTATTGTTGTAAGTATCATCTTGTTTTACTCTCTTTAGTAAATTAACCACTACAATAGTTATTTTAATAAAATTCTTCCAAATTACATTTGGAGCATAAGTACAACAAAAAGTAACGTCGACCAGATATATCAAAAAGTGATTAGGTAAAATAGAGAGTATATCTTTTTCTATACTTTAGCTAATGAAAATTGAATAATAGCATTAGAGTACATTAGTTTCAAAGATGAAATCAATTATAAAAGAAAAATTATAAATACACCTCTTGAGATTTGCTTAAAGTACAGATTGTTTTATGTAGTTTGAAAAATTACAAATATCCTCTTGTAAAAAAAATTTATTTAATAGAATTAACTGAAAAAATAAAATTCGTAACTGCTCTCTTGTATAATGATAAAATTACCTGAATTATTAGTTGAAATAAATTTATAACATCATTAAAAATAATAAATTAATTTGATGATTTATTAATAAAATAGACTATTTGTTATGAAATTAGAAATTTCAAGAGGTGAGATGTAATTTCTAGAATCACAGAGAACAAATCTTATTTTAAGTAAACCTCAGGAGGTGAATTTGTAATTTATCTATTATAAAAATAAATAAAAAAACATTTCTAAAAAAACAAGTTGCAAAAATATTTTTCTTTAAAATATATTTTTTTATCAAACAAACCGAGTGCAACAACTATCACAAAATATTCATTAACAAATTTCTTATTAAAGATTTGTAATTAGATAAGGGTGAGCTCTAGTGGTGTCAATCGATATTCTCTTGTATTTAAAAAAGAAAAAAAAAAAAAAAACTATTTAGGGGGTTGCTTGAAATTCACAAGTCTTTGTTTGAACTTGTCAGCCCTTTTCTCTCAAATAAAAAATAAAAAAATAAAAAAAGACTGATATTCTCTTTTATTTTAAAAATATCTACATTGACCTTTTAATAATTTTTTAAAGAATCATAATCTTTTATAAGGGCAAATTGTAATTAATATCTTCTCTTAAAATTTAAAGATGCAACAGCTAGGAGATGTTGTAGAGAAATTCTATTTCCACCTATTTAATTATTTTAGTACATATTTTTTTTAATATATATATTTATTAATTTAATTATTAATTAATTTTCTCAATCTACACACTAAAAGCTATTATTATACCATTTACTAATAACTATCGTACACACACTATTCAACTCTCATTTCTACACACTTGTTAAGTGACCATGCTTCCAAATTTGTAGACCCATTGTAGACCCACGTAAAGACCATTCAAGACCGCAGTGTAAAGTGAAGTGAAGACAAAATCCTCCATTGATGACCCTATTGAAAGCCTTCCAAAATATTGTTGAAGATGAGACATCTTTCTATTTTATTATTATATTTACCATTTCCAAAACTCTGTGCACTTCATTGCCATAAAACCTTAGGTTTTATTTATTTATATTTTTTGGTTTGGGGATTTCGACACTGATTTTCTGAAATTATACATTTAATTTGAAACTTAACTTTCAAACAAAAGTAATTAGTTCGACAAATTTGTTCCCAAAAAAAATATAAAAAAAAACTTTCGGCAGTTGATGTCCGAATATAATAAAATAATTCGGCACTGGTTGTTCGACTGAAAACCGCAAAAGGAAAGAAAAAAAATTCTACACGAAAAAACTAACACTTTCATCACTAATAGTATAAACTTAGAGATTAAAACAGTATGAGAGTTGTTATAAAAGTATTGCTTTGCAAGCAATAGAAGAGTATAGAGTGTATAGCAAGTAAAGTGACAACAATGGAAAAATTATTTTGTTTTTTTTTTTACTCAAAAAGTGTATATTGAGAATTTTTTTTATTTTTAAAAGACGTGTACAAAGAATATCATATAATATTATGGATATTTGTGGATGTCCATTATGGTCATTTTAGTTTATGATATAATTGTTATTAAAATAATATTTCATCAAGTGTGTATATTGAGATAACTAAGTGTGTAGAAATAAAATTTTCCAATATCGTAAGAAAAAAAATAATGCACATATTATAATTCTTTTTTGCATTGTTTTGTAATTTTGATTACCATTAAAATTCAACCCAAAAAGCAATACTGAATCACAAAAAGCAGCTAGATCACATCTTTACTTTCTTCTTCCCCACAATATATATATTATATATATATACATGAGAAGAAGAAAAAGAAAGAAGACAGTTCACGTGTTTTCTTTTTACAATTATAATTTAAGAGGAATTGTAAATTAGTGAGAAGAAGTCAAAATAATTGTGAAAGTATGAAGATAAAAGTAGATTTATGTTATGGTGAAAATGAAAACCATAGCCTTATTTGCACCCAAACACAGGATCTATTTACACTTTCATATTTTTGTAATTTGTATTCACAGTGTCCCGAATATCGCTCAATTCGCACCGATATATTCGCTAATCATAAGTTGATTTGATTTGTAATTTAAAATTTATAATCCGATTTTGAAATTGCACCACCCCATCATAGTTAATACTTATATTTTTTTTTACTTTCAATGAAATATCAAAGTAAAAATCAATGTGAAAGATATCTGTGATGTGAAATTTGGTGCAAATTAATATTATATATACGAAAAATATTATGTAAAATCAATTAATGTTATATATATGAAAAATATTATATAAATTAATGTTATATATTGCATAAATGATTGTTAATTATTTAAGATTATTCTTCAATCAACTAATAAGTTTAAGTAGCCAAAACCACTCAAACGATGGTTTGATTATGAATAGCAAATTTGTCAGGCCAAGTTTGGCATCTTCCAAAAAATTCAAAAAGTCAAAAAGTCACTATCCTATTTAAGTCACATCATCTAATTTAAGTCACATCACCTCTCTAACACATCACTTCAAACCCAACCCAAATCCAACCAATATTTCATAAAAAGTCAAAAAGTACACTTATTTAGCCTTCCCAAATGTCATCCACAGTTTAGTTTTAATTTGAGTAAATTATAAATACACTCCTTGAAATTTGCTTAAAGTACAGATTGCTTCCTGTGGTTTGAAAAATTACAAATACCTCATTGTTAGAATTTTTTATTTAACAGAATTAACTAAAAAAATGAAATTCATAATTATTCTTTTATACAATAATAAAATTACCTAAATTATTAATTGAAATATATTTTTAACATTATTAAAAATTGTAAATTGACTCGAAAGATTTATTAATAGAATGAGCGATTTGTTATGAAATTAGAAACCTCATGGGGTAAAATGTAATTTTCAGAACTATAAGAGGTTATTCGTAGTTTAATCAAATCTCAATAAGTATATTTGTAATTTATCTTTTTAATTTTATCCTCAAATCACACCAAATCAAACCACACCACGGACGCTCCTAATTTCACAGTGCTTTATATTAATTTATAATTCCCCCTATAGTTTATGATATTTGAACTTAAAGCAAGGGTCTTTGTTGTTGGAAAAAATGGTTAATATAGGTATATTTTGGGCCGACTTTAAGCCCAAAATTGAGTGGGCCCAAACGTCTTTTGGGGTGGGTCCGAAGAGGTGAAGTGTTTCTTGCCGCGTGGCAAGTCACGCGGTGAAGATGGTTCGTCAAAACCATTTATGAGTGAATGGGAACATGACGTCGTTTTCGGGTTCGTGGAATAAGAAATTTAAGGAAATAAATGTGGGTTTCTTTAGAAAGGGTTGTCACACATTGAAACATTAAGAGAGTTTATTTGTGTATATAAGCTCTAACCTACAATACTTGGGTTAGGCCCCAAGGGGCACCCCAAGTCTGTAAAAGGGAGGAGTTATGGACAAAGTAAACCTTAGCCCAAACCACCATACATATGCGCCGCCGTCCGTCCGGGCGCAGTTGTGGGTCGGGTCAATTCTAAAGATTAATTTTTTAGACAAAATTTATTTGAATTTTTCAAATTTTATTGTCCAATAATTTTGCCTCCAAGTTCCATTTTTTTCCCAAACTGTTTAACAGGTTTTTAAACTGTCGAACAGATTCAAAACTATCCAAAACAGTTTTCTTCATTTTCGGACAGATTCTGTTTTTCAAACAGATTTAAATCTGCTAGGCAAATTTGAACATAATTCAAAACATAGTTCAACGGGTTCAATTTGTTCTTGACAGATTGGATAAATGCACAGCAGTTTTAGACAGTTTTAAAAACTACCAAACAGTTATAAAACTGCTGCAGATCTGTTCATTTAAATTTGGCACTTGTTGACTTCTTTTTTGTACCTGTTTGGGCTGTTCCAACAGTCACTAAGTTGCCTATAAATTGAGATTCTATTCCGGCAGTCTTGAGATGGAGAGATCATCGAAAATCAGTTTGAAAAATATTCATTTGCTGTCCAGATTTCATTTGTATGCATTACTCTTCATTTTAGTTTTAGAATAAAATTCAGAGAGTTAGAACACAGGTTTAGTTCGCCGAACAAATTGTTTGGAGTGCTACTACAGTTTGTGAAGATCATTGTATCATGGAAGATAGACGCCACTCAACCGTAAATACCGTAACGGGGCGAATCTGTCTTAAGGACAGAGTATCACACACTTGACTTGGTCTTTTGATTTTTATTTTTAATTCGGTTCGATAAATAAATTTGGTATGTTATTTATTTATTTTGTTTGATTTAGTTTCAATTTATTTATTTACACAGAAGATTGTTCCAACATTTATCTCTTCACTGACGGAAAAATTATCGCAATCATATATTATATTGTACGCTCTTATAATTTTGTTGGTCACATATTCATTATTTTTTATTTTTTCTCTTATGCATTACATAAAATAATTAATAAAATTAAAAGAATGCACAATTTAATTAAAATTTGAAAAAGACAGGACATTGATGAGTGAAGCACAATGTCTCGTCATTCTACGATCTTCAGTTGAATTTTTTTCTTTTTTAATATTCTTTGGCTTTTTCTGAAACTAGTAATTTATTCCCCCCCCCAAAAAAAAAAAAAAAAAAAAAAAAAAAAAAAAAAAAAAAAACTGGTTTGAAAGCTAGCACCAAACACCCTCAGCAACGGCCTGTCCCATTTTTTTTTAGGCAAGGGTTTTTTCCGGTCCAACATTGAAAGTCAATTTTAAGAGTAATTTCTTTTAAAATTTTAGAGAAATTATCAATAGGTCATACTTTTGAGACTTATTATCCATTAAGTCTTATTAATAAATTTATCAAGTGATAATTTATCAGTCACTTATTTTTATGAATAAATTTTTAGTGATAAATTTATCAGTCTCTTTGTTTTTATGGATAAATTTATAGTGATAAATTTATCAATCATTTATTTTTATAGTAATAAATTTATCAATTAGAGTCTGTAGGTAAATAATTCTAGTTAATAGGACTGATTGGTAAGTGTTCCTAAAATTTTTATGTTGGTGGTCCCAAGAATCAAAAAAACTGGTCTAAAAGCTAGCACCAAACACCCGAAGCAACGGCTGGACGCGTTCAGCTTGTTTGGTTTTGATTTTTAAAAAATACATTTTAGAAAATTTTATTTTTTTATTTTTAATAAATTTTTTTAATATTTTAAGTATTTTTTTTTTAATTTTTAGATACACCTAACATAAATACACTTAAAAAGTATAATATTTGTGATTTTTTTTAAAAAAAAATCACTAAATATAAAAAATATCAAAAAAAAAAAATTTACTACATTTTTCATATTTTTGTGTATTTATTAATTTTTTAAAAAATATTTTTCTATTTAGATACATCTAAGTAAGGTGCATCTAAAAAAGTAAAAAAATTGCTTAAAATTTTAAATATATTTACTAAAAACAAAAAAAAATAAAAAATAAAAAACTTAATTTTTAAAAAACTGAAACCAAACATACTAAGGCCAAGTTTGGGAAGACTAAATAAGTGCACTTTTTGACTTTTTATTAAATATGGGTTGGATTTGGGTTGGGTTTGAAGTGATGTGTTAGAGAGGTGATGTGACTTAAATAAGATGATGTGACTTAAATAGGATAGTGACTTTTTAACTTTAATAGGATAGTGACTTTTTGACTTTTTAAATTTTTTTGAGGATGTCAAACTTGACCTAATTATTTTTTTGGGCAAAGTTTTTTCAGTCCAACATTGGAAGTCAATTTTAGGAGTAATTATTTTGTCTTTTAAAATTTTTAAGTTGGTGTTGTACCCAATGAATGCTATGGACTAAGAAGTACATGACGCTAAAAATATGAAAATTGTGGAGAAATGACATAACGGTCACGTGGTCTTCTTGACCTGTAAGATAATTCCTGTAATTTTAGGGGAACCTGACTTCATCTCGGTGATTTCAATCAGCCATTTTCTAGTACTTGTCAAATAGTAATTGAAATACATTTGTCTCTTTTTTTCTTTTTTTTTTTTTTAAATAAAATAAATAATAAGAAGAAGAAGAAGAAGAAGCCGGTAAATATAATTTTTTTCAAAACAATCCATTTTTTCAAAACCAATATGATGTAGTCATATGGTTTCCAACAATCGATCAACTTAATTTTTTTATGAATAATTTACTTAAAAAACATTAGAAAATAAACAATTTATATCACTAAATTGTGTATAGTGTGAACTCACCGCCTAAGACGGATCTGGGGATCTTGCTGTTTGCTGTATTCCTTTATGGAGTGTCGTCCCAAGCTTCTTTTGATAATTTGAACCGTTAATATTATAGAAATCGTCAAGTAGATCAACAATGCAAAAAATCAAGTTGATTGGATATCTGCAGCCCTATAACCAAAGCACATTTGCTTTTATAAAAATTAACGGTTAACACAACTTTTATAAATTTTTAAAAATAATTAAGACCTAATCATGGGATTATGAATATCTGATTAGGTTGATTTTTTATGTGAATAATATTCTTAACGAACCTACAATATAAACGATTCAAATTATCAAAAAAACATTTGGGACGAACTCACACAGAGCACCCCAAGTCTGCCTAAGACTCTCCAATCCAATTACTAAACTGAAAATAAGCCCCATCCCATTTTTTATGCTCTCTTCATATAATGAATTTCTTTGGCTTTAATCATGAGGTTGAGAGCGGGTTTCCAATGGGAATAAGAAGAACATGAATCTCCAATGAGATTGATAAAATAATATAATAAATAAAATTATTCATAGTTGCGACACAACTGTGCCTAGTAGCACAGTACTCTCTCATTCGGTGTCACTGACTCAACTGTGCCTAGTTTTTACGTTATGTTTAGTTAAAAAATTTAAAAAGAGATTTAGAAAAAGAAAAAATATATATAAATAAAATATGAATAAAATATATTTATATTTCATCTAATTTTATATATATTTTTCTTTTTTCTTCTAAATCTCTTCTTAAATCATTCAAACAACCACAACATTAAAGTTTGACGAATTTGAGAGATTCTTGATTTCAATGTTTTGTTTTATTGTATGCAACTAAAGGATTTCGTTTGACAGCAAAAAAAAATTTGTTTTTTTTGTTTAGGACATACCAAAGGACAAAAGATACCCCATCTGTAAAGTAGAAAATAATGCAAATTATATTGTTATGTTATTATCACAAGTGATTGATCTCTGTTCACTTGGTAAGGAATCGTTGGATCATCAGTGATATATTTTTATTGATAAAATTACTTTTATGTTATGTTAAAATCTTGAAATTATTAAAAGAAAAGAAAATGAAATTATTTACACATATTCATTCTTATAAATAACTAAAAAATTTAATTTTTGACAATTATTTATTCATTTTCTCAACCAAACAAAAAGAGGGAAGAAAATAAAACTTTTCTCGCTCCGTTTTCTTTTCACCTATATATAATAATAAACAAAGGCCACCATATGTAATGATTTTCAAAATCTATATACATATATATTTCACTCGTTGAGTGCCTACCTGTCCTTTTTGCTCGCTCATTCACAAATATTAATTTTAAATCTCTCATCAATAATTTATATATGTATGAAGCACATAGAAAAGAAGCACATGGATGACTTTGGTATTTGGTAATAAATTGTCAAGGGGATATGTTTGCCTAATTTTCTTCATCAAAAAAATAAAAATAAAATAGGGCTCGATGACCAATTCCTCTTCTTCTCCTCAAGGGTTGTTTGGAGTATTCTAAATAAGTGTATTTTTTATTTTTTTGGACTAAAAAATTGAGGTTGAAAATATGAATGTTTGGGTTAACTTTTTGACTTTTTATGAAAAAATGTGTAATAAAAAATTGTAAAAATTGATTTGTAGGAAAAAATTCGAATTGGGAATTGTACAGCCGTAATTGTTGACTTTTGGTAAATAGTGTTAATTTTTTAACTTTTTGAGTAACTTTTTGACTTTTTAACTTTTTTACAAATTTCCAAACTTGACCTCAATTTTCCAACTTCCTAGCACTGACATCCCAAGCCAAGAATTCTAATTCCCAATTTCCTAGCAATAACATCCCAACCCTATCAAAATTTTCTCTTCAAACTTTGCTCTAATTCCACCATTGAGATTGAAATTTATGTCGTATTTAGAATTGTAGAGGAGAAAAAAATAACATAGAAAAATCACTATCCTCTTTTCATTTTGTTTGACTTTTCTCCTCACATTTAATAGTCTTCTAACTTCACTATTCATAATTAGGAATATAATTTGGGAGACTTCAATCCGAGCAACTCTAATTCACAGAATTTTAACACTTTTGGTTAGGACTTGGACTAAAATTTAAAAACTCAATTAATTAAATTCGGACAGAGCCTAAGCTCTCCCAACCCGACTAAGGTCCTGTTTGGTAGGGCTTATTTCCAGCTTATTTCAGCTTTTAGCTTAATTTAAGCTATTTTAATGTGTTTGGTTCAACTTAACAATACAGCTTATAGTTTTTTGTAAGTCAAAAATCAACTTATTCTTTGAGTAGGGGAGGAGAAGCTTAATTTATAAGTAAAAAATCAGCTTATATTCACAGCTATAAACTATAAGCTGTTAGGCTATAAGTTATAATCACTTTCTCACAACTCTATCAAACGGGGCCTAACTTGGCCAGACCCCAATTCTATTGTTGATATATATAAATTATACAATAAATATGAAATATTATCAAATATTGATTTTTTTTTTTCTTTTTACAATTCGAATTAAACCATATCACAGTGTAATATATTATGTTACTTGGTACATATGACTCAACCAAAATTTTGTATTATGTTTTATATTTGTAATTTTTTTGAGATATATATATATATATTATATTCAAAAGGTGCAATATATTAGTTTTAGGCAATTGAAGATAAAATTGTGTGCTTAATTTTGAATAGCTTGAACCTAAAAACAAATTAGGTGAGAAATTTTTGATAGGGTACCAAGTTGGCATGCTTATTTCGTATCGTTCACCAATCACAACTCAGCATGTAATTCTAATGTCAGTGCAAAATTTTGTGACGTCAGCTCTAGCTATTACATAGTAACTGGACTTTAACTACCGTTTGCATTTTCTCTCTCTTTCTATACAAACAAATCCAGCAACATGTTTTCTTTTGACTTCAGATGAATTTCAAGAAATTACTTTTTGTTTTTTCTCTCTCTACTCTTCTATTTGCAGGATAAATTTCGAATTCAACTGAAATTGAAAATCACTCCCATTCAATTGAACACATATTAATGTAATTTTCTAATTCTTTTAAAATTTATTTGTCATTTAAATCACTCGCTGATTAATAAAGATCACCTTTAATTACAACATAAAATAACCAAAGAAAAACGGCCACCGGCATTTGGCCCCGACAACGGCGACTTGTTGAAAATGCCAATTTGAGAACCGCTGAAGAAATGAAAAAGAAAACAACCATTGAAGAGGTTGGTTTACTAAACTGATTACGAACCTATTTTAACAGTATGGTTATGATGATTCATGTTGTGATTTCTTTCTTCTTTATATATATATATATATATTCTTAGAGTGTTCACAGTTCAGTTGTCGTGAAGAAATCTTTAATCCGTCATCCGTCCATCGAATTGGCCTGTTAGAAAAAATCGATCCACATCAGTCCGTCGGATTGGTAGAAGCGGATTAGCGAATGGATGCGAATCAAGTTTAAACTTTTATAAATTTTGAATATAATACAACGACTTATTAACATTTTTTTTTGGATAACAATCTAACTCAGCATAACTAAAAGATATTAAGTAAATTGTCAAATACCAATAATAAATACATATAAGAAAACCATACATTATCAAAACTATTTCATTACTCTTTTTTTTTATTCAAAAACTATTTAATTTTTTTTTTTTTTAAATGACAAAATTAAACCTTACATTTTTTACACAAAAATCAACACTTGCTATTTGATGAAAAGATTTTCAAATTGAAAACATAACAGACTATCTATAAACTTTTTTTTCAATTGAAAGCACAAACTGAATATCTAAACAAATTAAAAATACAAAATATTACAAATAATTAGGAGTACTTGCGGTTTGACGGTTTGGTTGTGGCCAAAGGAACCTCAAATTCTCTATCCGTCCAAAACTAGGCAAATTGGAAAAAAAATTAATCCACAACCGTCCGTTCGTCATCACGCATCTATTCAAAATGCGACAAATCTATTCGATTCGATGAGTTTGAATGGACCTATATATTACAAAAAAATTCTTCAAAATCTAAAACGTTGTTCTTTTTTATTTTTATTTTTTCTTTGGTTTTTCTTCCTAAATCAAGTATTCATTTAGACCCAAATTAACTGTGGGCCAAACACAGGTAAATGTAGGCTATGTAGATAGTTGAAACAATATGGTTCTGATGGTTTGTTCTTCTCTACCATATAAATCCATTGCACTTCCTATGTTTTGATTTATTTAGGTGAAGAGAGCATTAGATTGGAGGAGTGAGAAGAAAATTCATTTTTTGGAGGAGACTAATTTGAATTACTTCCATGGGAGTTTGGCTGAGAGTGATTTTGTGAATGGGAAAAGTGTAAACTGGGTTTCTTGGAAAAAAGAGAGACAGTGAAAGAGAGAGAAAAAAAAGTAAGAGAGAGAAGAAGTTTAAATGCATATTTTTTTAGGAGTAATGATACGCATCATGAAATAAATATCATGAAAAATTTCATGAAACTAATTCAAGAATAATTACATAACATACAATAAAAACTATAAACACTATAAATTAATCCAAAAGTAGAGAATCTTCATAAAAAAAATTTCATAATACCTAGCATTATTATTTTTTTAGTTATTGAGTATTGCTGTCAATTTTTAATTGACAAACGATATATTTGATTAGAAAATTTAAAAAGAGATTTAAAATAGGGGTACTTACGTGTAGGTTCTATTAACTAGACTTATTTACCTACAGGTCCTAACTAATAAATTTAACACTATAAAAATAAGAGATTGATAAATTTATCACTATAAATTTATTCATAAAAACAAAGAGACTGATAAACTTATCAATATAAATTTATTCATAAAAATAAAAGACTGATAAATTTATCTTTATCACTTAATAAATTTATCAACAGGACTTAATGGGTAATAACTCTCAAAAGTAGGACCTATTGGTAGTTTACCCTTTAAAATATATATATATATATATATATGTGTGTGTGTGTAAAGTTAAGTAAAATATAAATATATTTTATTTATTTTTTATTTTTATTTTTTTTAAAATCTATTTTTTAAATTTTCAACAAAACAAAATGTAAAAGTACAAAAATAAATATGTTAATTTGATATCTATCTGCCTACAAAAATTTCTTATAAGGAAATATATCAGGTTCAACTCAGAATTTAGACAAATTCCGCTGCAAACTCGAGATTAGACAAACAGACCATTAACTGAACCTAACCTACCCAAATTTTAACCCTACTCATAAAAAAACAGAGGTAGCGGGGTGGCATGCAGATTTGCAATTGGAGGAAAACGTGACAAACGTACGCTTTCCCTTAATTATCTACTACCGAGCTTTTTCAAATTAAGGGTTGATTTGGTATGTTTAAAAAAAAATTAAAAAGTTATTATTTTATTTAAGTTATATCATTTTATTTAAGTTTTATTATTTCTCTAACACATCACTTCAAACCAACTCAAACCCAACCCAATCCATATTTCATAAAAGGTCAAAAAATGTACTTATTTAGATCATCTCAAACAACTCCTAAATCGTTTGACAATATTAACTTTTAGTTTAAAAGCTAAAAAATAATTAAAAAACAAAAAAATTGACAAGTTTTATTAAAAAATTAAAGATTTTTTTTAATATATATTTTCATAAAAAGTTAAGAAATTATTCTAAATATACTAATTTTTTTTATCTTGTATTTTAGTTAAGAAGTTAAAAATTTATTAAAATAACATTGTTGGCTTATTTTTTCTACGAAGAAAAATATCATAAATGCGAGCGTGCCAGTAAGGATTAAAAAATCCTCACAGATTAATTTCAAGCCAATTATCAAGTAATTGCATTGACGACTTTTTTGCCTTAATGAAAAGGACTTCAAAATTGTAAGTATAGAGAAAAGAAAAATTAAAAAAAGAAAGATGGAGACAGAGAAAGATGATCGAGTGAACAATCAAACTAATCATTAATTTATCTCTACTTCTATGCTTCGAAAGGAAGTTCATAAAATAAAGTGCAGAGAACTTACCTCTACTCCTATGTTTCGAAAATGAAGTGCATAAAATAAAGTACAGAAAATTATGTGCATGAAATATAAATGACAAGAAAAATAAAAATCAATTGTCTTTAATTTGAATTCTGAATCCATTACAATGCAACCATGAATGGCTATTTATAGGTAAACATTTGTAAGAAAAAACTACTTAAAACTATCCACTCTTCCACCTTTTCCATTTCATACTCCATGATCTTCAATAATTTCCTTCAACCTCCACTTCATACTCTATGTTCTCTATTTTGTTCTCTATCATCTTTCCACATTTCATAACTTCTCATAACCTCTAAATGAGTAGAAGGGTGCCACATATCTTGTAATTATATAAATAACAGATAATAATGAAATTGTAAATTTATAGCGCCAACAAACATGTTTTCAAACGAGGGTAAAAAGTCAAGTAAAATTGCTTCCGAAGCTTCTTAGGCTTCGTTTGGCTAGGGTTAAATAAGCCAATTGGGATTAAAAAAATACAAAAAAATAAAATAAGTTAAATAAATCAATAAAATAAAATGTCATATCCAAATTATAATTATTTTACATTTTCTCTTATAAAAATCAAAACAATTAAAAAAAAAAATCCAAACAAATCTTTTAGTTTTAGTCTTAACTAAAAAATTCTCAACTTAAAAAAGTTAACTAATAATTTTTTTGCCAAACGAAAATTTAATTAGTCGTGTTTTAATCGAAAGCATCCAAAAATTAAGGAAACATTGGTCAATTTTTGGCGTGCGTGAATGTGCGCTGTTTTTTTTTTTTGGTGGTACATACTAGTGCGCTCAACCAGGTTAATGATTCATGTGAGATAATAGTGTTAGTTCAAAACCGTTAAAGCTTCACAATTGTAGCTGATCAATATCATTTATTGGAATAGACCTCACATCTCTTAAAAAAAAAAAGAATTCAGATTAATTGACATGGATCTAGGACTCTAAACAACTTGAGTTGAGTTTGTTTAGTGAGCTCTAAAATTCAATTGGAGTTTGACTTGATAATTAACATATCTCGCTGAGAGCTCAGCAGATTAATATTAATCACATTTGAATTAGTCTTAAAACTTGATAACGAATTTTTTTACTATTATTTTATTTAGTTTATAAATAATATATTTATCCTATTATTTATAAACATTTTTACATGATTTTATATATAAATAATATATTTATCTTATTATTTAAATAAATGATATACTGACTGAGTTTTGCAAGTCGAGTTTTTTGAGCTTAAAATTAACTCGTTTATTAAATGAGCTTAAAGTCCAAAGTTCATTTATTTACATAACAAATTGAACCCTCAACGAGTTAAGTCGTATTCACAAACAGTTTAATTTATTTACAACCGTACATGAATCTCACATGGATAAATGGTATAAATTGCTCTTAGGGCATTACCGCAAGCACCCCCTCCAACCTTGCATGTATCATTTTTTGGGCATGGGCCGAGCATCAATGTAGCCAGGGTTGGAATCCCTTTCTATGGCCCTGAGGTGGGTTGCATTTCAAGTAAAATCTTGTGTAAGAATCAAACTAATATTAAAGACTCACATTTGAGATTCTCAAATACATTTATAACACTGTGACAAAGAAGTAGAGTCTCACGTAATTGAATATACAACAAACTAAAAATTGACACCCATCATTCTATATTATTGTAGATGAAATTAAAAATTAAAAAAAAAATTAATTAAGAATATTAAATATTTTCTATTTTAAAATAACATTTTTACCCATCAAATTATACTTTAATGGTTACATCTGAACAACTATCTACAACTAACTACATCACTTTTATTTGTCATTGTTTTTTATTTTTTAATTATATCTATTATTTTTTTAAAAAAATTTAAAAGTAAATTTTTTTTAAGATAAACTGCACTGACATCTCCTGAGGTCAAAAAAAAGATAAATTACAAATTATAGATATTTTAAAATATGAATTATCCTATGTAATTTATAAAATTACAAATATTTTTTATCAAAATTTTTTATCTAACAACATTAACTATAAAAATAAAATTCTTAACTATTTTCGTACACAATGATAAAATTACTTAAATTATTAAATTAAAAAGTACTAATTGACCTGATGATTTATTAATAAAAATAGCCATTTATTATGAAATTAGAAATTTCCAAGGATAGAATTGTTGGCTTATTTTTCCTACGAAGGAAAATATCATAAATGCGAGCGTGCCAGCAAGGATTGAAAAATCCTTACAGATTAAATTCAAGCCAATTATCAAGCGATTGTGTTGACGGTTCTTTTGCCTCAACGAAGAGGACTTCAAAGTTGCCAAGTGTAGCGAAAAGAAAAATTAAAAGAAGAATGAGGGACGGAGAAAGACGATTGAGTGAACAATCAAAGTGATAATTACTTACCTCTACTCCTATGCTTTGAAAAGGAAGTGCATGAAATGCTTCGAAATGAAAGTGCTGAAAATAAATGCTTCGAAATATAAATCTATGTTAAACTACTCCTAAGATAAGGAAAATGACAAGAAATATTGAAATCAAGTATCTTTGATTTAAGTTCTGGTTCCTTTACAATGTAGCCATGAATGGCTATTTATAGGCAAATATTTGTAGGAAAAAACTTCCAGCAATAACTACCCAATAACCACCTAAAACTACCCACTCTTCCATCTTCATTCTTGTCTTGCCATGTGTCCTTCCACTCATCCACTTTGTCCTTCATATTCTCCATCATCTCTATAACTTCTTTTAACTTCCAAATGAATAAGAGGATGCCACGTGTCCTGCAATTATATAAATAATAAAAATTGCAGATTTATGGTGCTAACATTACCCCCCGCGGCCCTTAAAAATGATGTTTATTTGAATTTTTGAAGGGCCGAACCAAGCACATGATTAATCTAAGCAATAAAATGCTTCGAATACTATCAACAAAGTGCTTCGAATGATGTAATAGCACCAATGAAGTGCTTCGAATGAGTATGAAATTATGACTAGATGACTCGAATTATGACTAGTAACAAGCTTTGAAAGTGGTATAAAGGACCAAAATCATTCTTCGAAGGTCGATGGAGCCGACAAAGGACGAATTACATCCTCGAAAATACTCGGCAAAGTTTCGAAGGTTCACAACCACCATTATTATTTCTTCGAAGCTGTTGTTAACGCAAGATAGAGTGCTTCGAAGCTTACAAAATTATGGCAAAACAGTTTTCGAAGCAACTTATGGCAAAACGGCTTTCGAAGCAACTTATGGCAAAATGGCTTTCGAAGCAACTTATGGCAAAATGGCTTTCGAAGCTGTTTTTGGCCAACATCGTAGTTATTCAAATCTTATATGTTCTGGTTCATACATAATTAATGAAAATATTAATTTTGTGCTTCGAACCAATTATTAATTATTCGAAGACACCAAAAACTGTTGTTCTTCGAACCAACTCATCATGCCAAAAACAGGCATTATTCGACAACTAATTAATTGTCATTTTACATATATTTGAAGATATGTACACATTTCGAAAGTTTTCAAAGCTTTATACAGTTTCGAAGGTGAAGTAATCAACCTTCGAAACGACTCTTGATGTTTCGAATGTATCTTCAAAGCTTTATACAGCTTCGAAGGTGAAGTAATCAACCTTCGAAACAACTCTTGATGCTTCGAATGTATCTTCGATGCTTTGATTATGTACATACAAACAACTGGCCATCAATTTGAAAAGATAAGCCATTCTCAACCATTTATTTAAATGTACAGGCTTTTTCTAGCCAAGTTCATGCATTTTAAATGGTCATCCCTTATTCTTAGTGCTTCGAACTCATAAGAATAATTTGTTAATTTTATTAACCACATCATCAGAATTATATTTTGATGTGAACCACAAATCCAAAAAGGGTTTTGAACACCAAAAGTCATGGTATAGTGTGACCATGAAAATTCATACTTTTTGACATTTTGAAAAATGTCAAAAATTTTGAATTCATGAACAGTGGCTTGTTCATTATTTTTGACCATGTTTGTTTTAAAAACATGACTTTTGCCGAATAGGTTCTCATAATTATTTGGCAAAGTGGGTTGTTTTTCCATGTTAGCCATTAATGGCTTATGAAAATCACCCATAGATATATTATTTTCATGACTTGACTCTCTAAAATTTGGTTTTTGGACCCCCCCAGTCATACATGAAACATCATTCTTAGCCAAATTTGGCTCAAGAACATGCTCTTTTGTTGTATTAATTTCATAATTTGGCTCTTTAAAAACGGACTCTTGAACCCCCCGAGCCATTGATGAAATCAACTATTTGCTTTTGCTGTTTTCAACCATGGAAAAATTCTAAAAAAATTCACCAATTCCGCCCATCAAAGCCTCAATTAAAGACTTGGTAGTGAAAGTTGATAACTCATCATTCCATTGGCGAATTTCCATATCAAGTTGATGAATTTCTCTAATTAAATGGTGTCTTTTTTCTTCCACCAAATAATATTGTAATGGATGAAAATTTATTTCATCAAGAAAATGGATCTCTTCTTGAAGATCCAAAATTTTTCTTTCACGCCAATATATTTCAAATTGACAAGTTCGAATGGCGAAATCCAAATTGTTTATCATTTCTTACACTTGGCTGTCCCACTGGACGTGCCAAAAATATATGTTGGCTTTTTGGCTTTTCAAAGGGTATATTTGTAAATGCGAGCGTGCCAGCAAGGATCAATCAGTCCTTACAGAAATTATAATTGCCAATCAATTATCAGGCGACTATGTTTTAGTTCTTTCAGCCTCAATGAAGAGGACTTTTACTGGCGGCTTGACTTTAGGAGAAATTAAAAGAAACAACAATTAATATGAAGAACAATTGAAGTATTTCATTAACATAAATACTTACAATAGTCCAAACTCAGCCTCGAGGAGGTTTACAGCAACAGTCTACTTGAATCTACTTGAAACTACTCCTATGAATTGAAGTACAGTGCAGGTATTTAAAGAACAAGTATTTAAAGTACAGGAAAGGTAAAACTGGAAAGGAAAATATGAAGTAAAAACTGGTTTATATGATCTGAGTCTGGGGGTCTTTTCTGGGGACTTCCTTGCTATTTATACTTGTCAAGGATGACCTTCGAACTGTACTTCGAGCCGTCGAACTGCTCCTCCATGATCGCTGATCATGCTGCCTTAGAAATAGTTCCACTACACCATCACTTGCAATTGAACTTCCCTCCTGTATTTGAATTTGAATATAGGTAACCGTTGAAGCCACGTCACCTTGTATCTCATTACTGATCTAGTGCTACTCAGACCACTTGAGAACCAATATTTATTGCCACGTGTATGATTGAGATTGAAGGTTAAAATCATCTTCCCATAATACCCTCATTCTGCCACGTGTCGAATTGTAACTGGCTTTTACAAAATATGTAGCCAACATTACCCCCCGCACTAATATACCCAATACTTGGAGATATTAGTGGATCAAAAGCTTTTCCCGCGCTTTTTTGGAACGTGCATAGAATCTATCTTCAGGAAACACAACCGTCACCTATTTGGTGATTATTTGCATACCCATTCAAATTTCTTAAATGGTATGCTCCAAAAGGCAGAACTCTATGAATTTGATATGGTCCTTCCCAGTTAGGTGACCATTTGCCAAACTTATGGCTTTTAATTCCTATTGGGAGTACTGTTTTCCATACCAAATCACCTTCATCAAAGCCAATATGTTTGACCCTCTTATTATAATTCTTGGCTGCTTTCTTCTTTTGGAAAAGAATGCTGTTTAATGCCAAAATCCTGGCTTCATCTATGCCTTCTAATTCCAAGCACATACTTTGATGGTACTGCTCAGGATCTAATTGATCTTGGCATCTTACCCTCAAAGATTTAACATTAATCTCCACAGGTAAAACTGCATCATGCCCATATACTAAGGCACAAGGAGTAACTCCTGTGCTTGACCTTGGAGAGGTTCTGTAAGCCCATAACACATCTATCAATAGATTATGCCAATCCCTAGGATTATCATCCACAACCTTTTGTATTCCTTTTTTCAAGGACTTATTGGATGATTCAGCTTGACCATTGGCTTGTGCATAATAAGGTGTGGAATTAACAAGACTAATCCCAAACTCTGCCACAAAAGCTTTCACCATTTTCCCATCGAACACAGTCCCATTATCAACTGTTATGGTTTGTGGGATACCAAATCTATGGATCAGATCTTTAATGAATCCAATAACTTCTGTTTGGTCTACAGCCTTGTATGGCTTAGCTTCGACCCACTTAGTGAAGTAGTCAGTGGCCACTAGAATGAAACAGTGATGCTTCGAAGAGGGTGGGTGTATTTTTCCAATCATATCCATGGCCCATCCTCTGAATGGCCAAGGCTTCACTACTGCATGTAAATCAGTTATAGGCACATGCCTTATTGTGCCATGCTTCTGGCATGCTTGGCAACCCTTTGCATATTCTATGCAGTCTTTAAGGATAGTTGGCCAATAGTAGGAATGCCTTCGAAGCAACCATCTCATCTTTACACCAGGTTGATGAGCACCACAAATGCCTTCATGAACCTCAGCCATGGCTGTTAATGCTTCTTTTGGGCCTAAACACTCCAGCAATAAACCATCTTCCCCTCTTTTGTAGAGAGCATTACCATATAATATATATTGCATGGACTGTAATTTGATTCTCCTGCTGGCCTTCGAAGATGGACCAATCAAATACTGCATTATTGGATGCCTCCAATCTTGTTCTTGTAAGTCATTATGATTGACTTCCAAGACCACATTCCTTTTACTCAAAGGTGGTATTAATCTCTGATATGTTGTTTGGCTTATATCCCTTTGGGTATTATCCCTTCTCTTGAAGTTCGAAGCTTTTTGAGCCACATCATTAGCTCTACTGTTCAAGAATCTTAGAACATAGGTTACATTTGCTATTTGAAACTGAGAAAGCAGATGTAATGCAACAACATAATATGGTAGGATGCTTATGCTTTGACACTTGAAAATCCCTTTTACTTGGTTAACCACCAATTGAGAGTCCCCAAATATGTCAACTGCATGTACTTGTAATCCAATAAGGATTTCTAGTCCCACTATTAAGGCTTCATATTCAGCCTGGTTATTGGAACAACTAGCTTCATCCACTCTGAAACCATGCGTGGTTTCTACCCCTTGTGGAGACTTAATCACGATACCAATCCCAATTAATCCATTGGCCTTCGATCCATCGAACCACATTTGCCATGGTTCAACACTAGCCATACCAAGTTCCATTACCTCTTGGTTCTCTGTTTGAGATGGATGATCTGCCAGAAAATTGGCTAATACTTGCCCTTTTACTACCCTTTGAGGGACATATTCTAAATGAAATTCTGATAAGGCTAATATCCACTTGCCAATTCTTCCCCTCAACATACGTCTAGATAACATGTATTTAACCAAATCTGTGGTTGCAATTACCAAGACAGTTGTAGGTAAAAGATAATATCTTAATTTCATTGCAGCAAAATACAAAGCAAGACACAGCTTTTCAACAGCTGAATATTTACATTCACAAGAATTTAAAAACCTACTAAGGTAATAAACAGCTTGTTCCTTGTCTTCTTCATTGTCTTGGGCCAAGAAAGCTCCCAATGAATCTTCTGCTGCCGCTATGTATAACTTCAAGGGCTTATTTCCTTTTGGTGGCATCAGCACTGGAGGGTTGGCCAAGTAGGCTTTGATACCTTCGAAAGCAGTTTGATGCTCTGCTGTCCACACAAATTCCTCTTCATCTTTCAGCCTTAACAAGGAAGAGAATACTTTAGTTTTCCCTGCAGTGTTAGAAATAAACCTTCGAAGTAAGTTAACCTGCCCAAGGAACCTTTGTAATTCTTTCTTACTTGATGGAGGCCTAGCTTCGATGATGGCTTTGGCTTTATTCTGATCAATCTGTATTCCTTTCTTGTGCACTACATAACCCAAGAAATTTCCAGATGACACACCAAAAGCACATTTAAGAGGGTTGAGTTTCAACTTGAACTTCCTCATTCTTTCGAAAGCTGCTTCTAAATGAAGCAAATGCTTCTCCATGGACTGGGATTTCACCACGATGTCATCAATATAACATTCTAGATACCCTCCAATAAGGTCATGAAAGATAGTGTTCATAGCCCTCTGATACGTAGCCCCAGCATTCTTCAGACCAAATGGCATCTTAACCCATTCGAAGGTGCCAATATTCCCAGGACATCTGAATGCTGTCTTGTGGATGTCTTCCTCTGCAATGCATATTTGATTATAACCAGAGTGGCCATCCATCATTGATAAAACTTGATGCCCTGCTGAACTGTCCACCAACAGATCCACTATAGGCATAGGGTATTCATCTTTAGGAGTTGCTAGATTTAAATTTCTGAAATCAATGCATACCCTCATTTTGCCATTTTTCTTAACTACATGCACAATATTAGATAGCCATTCAACATACCTGGCTGTCCTAATAAAGTCTGCCTTAAGTAGTCTAAGAATTTCTTCCTTGACCTTCTGAATTACGTCTGGACTCATCCTTCTTGGTTTCTGTTTGTATGGCTTGAAATTAGGCTTCAAAGGGAGCCTATGTTCCACCAATGATCTATCCAATCCTGGTAGTTCATTATAGGACCATGCAAAACAATCTTTGTATTTCTTTAAAACAACCAATAACTGGTCTCTGTCCAGAGCATTCAAACAAGTACTTATATAAGTGGGCTGCTGCACAGAACCTTCCCCTAAATTCACTTCTTCTAAGGGGTCCTGCGTCTGAGAATTCATTGAAGCTTTCTCTTTGGTTTCTTCGACCTTTGAAGCAACCTTTACACCTTGTACTGCTCCTAGGTTCTTTACCTCGACATCTCTGCCTTCTTCCTCATAGACAAAATCTGTCCATAAGGCGTCTTCTTCCTGTATCTCCTGGACTTTTGTTTCAATGTCCAATGCACAATACTTCCCAAAGGTCAAACTTCTGACCTGTTGTTGCTCTTGTTTACAGCCAATTATCATGGCTTCTCTTTCTTGTTTCTGTACTTTCTGGACTATTGCTTTTACATCCAATGATGAGAATTTAATCAAAGCCAATGACTTGGCTTCTCGTTCTTCACTTCTTTGCCTACAACCAGGCATCATTGTCATCTTTCACGACAACCTCTTCATCAGCACTTTCTTGGACTAAGTGCTTCAGGTGTGTTACTTCCTCATCAGCCGTCACTTCGGCTGAGCCATCAGCTTTCCTCAATATACTGAGTGGGGTTACTCCCTCAATGTACAGCTTGGCCTCTGCAAAGTCTGCACAAGCTATGAAGGGTTGAGGATCTGCATCAATCTCCTCTGTCTCTCCATTGCTCAGGGCCATCATGATCTTCTGATGCAAAGAGGAAGGCACACATTTGTTGGTGTGAATCCAATCTCTCCCAAGTAAGGCATTATATTTAGCATTGCTGTCGATCACGAAGAATGCTGTCATACAATCCCTGGTTCCCACACTCAAATTGATAGGCAGAATTCCTTGGGCCATCTGCTTATTTCCAGCAAAGCCAGCAATGGTTGTACTGGTTGGGATCAACCTGGGATTTTTCTTCCCTAATTTCTTCAAAGAAGATTTCGGTAATAAATTTACCGCCGCCCCATTGTCTACTAGGACTCGGTTTAACTGTATCCCATCAAAGAAAGCTTTAATGTACAAAGGCTTGACATGTTGAGTCATGGAATTCGAGGGGTATTCAAAAGGATATGAGAGGTTGATGCTCACCTCCTCCTCGCTTTCACACTCAGTTTCCATTGGAATAGCCATTTCAGGAGCATCCTGTACCATACTCACTTGTGATTCCTCACTAGAGACAGGAATTGGATCCATGTCTTGGTCCTCCTGATCCTCATTTTCAGCCTGGAATTCATGAGGTAGTATATGTACCATGTTGACTGATACAGGTGGAAATGAGCCAAACTGGATGGCTGGTTGTACCTTCTTCCCCTCTTGGCTACCTTGCTCAGTGTCTTCAGCAGCGTCCTCCATGCTGCATTCTGGTATTTCATCGATAACTGAGCCCTTCGAAGGATCCTTCTCAACTAAGCTTTTAGTCAGAAATGTTTGTTCAGCCATGAAGGCTTCGAACATTTCTTCTTCTGCCATTTCCTTCTTTTGGCTCATGCCAATCTCTTCTTCTATTTCACTATCACTTTCCATCAGAGCCTTCTCTAGCCCTGCCAAACTGGACTTCTCTCTGGCCTTTAGTTCAGAATGAACTTGGGCCAATTGTTCTCTGCTACAAACCACTTTACTTTGTAGCGTCGGTTTTGGAACATGGTCTGACTTCGAAGCTTTCTTTTCTTCTGTCTTGACATGTGAAGAACTCTCTTCACTCTCTTTCAAATCTTGCTGGTACTGGGTGTACCTGCGCTGAATCTTCCTCCTTTGTGATCTGGAAATAACCGGAACCATATTTGGTTCCTTTGTCTTTGGGTGCTTCAGCAATACCCAGTTGTTGGGGGCCACCAAAGGAGGTTTGACCATTCTGCCTGTAATTCCAATATCTCTCCTGGCAGGGAATTCCCTAGGTTTGTTTTGCTTTACAAACCAATCTGGGACTCCAGGTACCCAAGAGCTTACTGATTCAGATGTTGAATCACCCTTTTCCACCTTCGAAGCCATCTTTGGAACTGGCTGTGGAGGTAAGTGCTTGGTTCTGGCCTCATACTTCGAGCTTGATTCTGGCCTTCGATGGAGATGGCCATTTTCTGTTCTGTGTGAGGTTGGTCTGGGGGGCCAATCTCTGGCTTTAGTCCTATAACCTGAATTCCTCTCTAATCTTCTTTCAGAATGTTTGCTCTCCATTCTGTAGTAGTTAAGTGGCCTAGACTCATACAAGGGCCTTTTACCTTTAGCATTTGTTCTGTCACCTGCAGGCTCAACCACCACTGGTCGCTGCCTATCACTAGCCGGGTACGGCCTTTTGTTGTAAGCGTTGGTTGATCTAGGACGTCTCTGAACATCCTTATAGTATTGCTTCCCATCAATTGGAAGCCCCTTCAACCATTTGTAGCTTAGTCTACACCTTGGACACATCCTTTGCATTACAGCTGCTTCCAAAGAATCGTCGTCCAGTATTTCTTCATCAGAATGTTCCTTCTGATGTGAGAGACTCTGTCCAACAACTGGTGGATTTCTGGTCTCTTTCTTGGCAGCTGTCTGGTTGGCAATATGCATTTGCACATTGACCTCTTCCAATTCCTGCAGAGATAGATTCTGAAAATTTGGAACAACCACATTAGCCGCGCTTTCTCCAACTTCTGGAAACGGGTTACTGTCAATTCCCATAGCTTTCTCTGTTTTGGTTGGGAACTTCAGACTTCCTTTCCGGATTTGCTCTTGGATCCTGTCTCGGAAAACAATGCAGTTTTTAGTTGAGTGAGACCAAGAATTATGCCATTTACAGTATACTTTTCCTTTAAGTTCATCAAGAGAAGGCAGTTTTACCCCCTTTAGTAACTTAAGGAAATTGGCTGCAAGCAAATGGTCAAAAATGTCATCTGCTTTTGTTAAATCGAAAGAATACTTTCTGTGAAAGTCTTTCTTTTTAAACTGCTGGTCGATAGTCGTATCCTTATGAATTAATGCTTCACAGATTACAGGTTCTTTGCCCACAATCTCTGCTGCATCGATCTCATAATTGGGATCTCTATAATAGGTCTTATACGAAGCATTGTTTCGATCTTGTTCTTCCTCTAATAATGCTTCATATCGAGACACCTTATAGGTTAATTCGACTAAATCCCTAAATTCAGTTGAGTCAAACTTCTTTTGAAGCCTGAACTCTAAACCGTTTTGAGCCAATCTTACAAATTCTGGCTCTGGAAGGATGACTCTACATTTACTTCGAGCCCTTTTAAATCTGGCAATGAACTGAGTAGCCTTTTCTTCAGGCCTTTGACTCAATCTTGCCAAGTCTGCCATGGACACCTCTGGCTCCGATTGGAAAAATTGGGCATGAAATGCCTCTTCCATTTGTTGCCAAGTTTGAATGGAGCCAGGTGTAAGGTTGATATACCATACAAACGCTCCCCCAGTTAGAGAGTTTGGAAATAATCTCAATTTTATGTAGTCATGATTAGTGAATTCACCACACTGAGCAGCGAATCTAGCAATATGCTCTACTGTTGATTGATTTCCAGTTCCATAGAATAGGGTGAAATCTGGTATTCTGAACCCTCTTGGGTATTCATGTACCCTATCCACCCACTCTGGGTATGGTTTTCTGTATACAGGAGTCTGGACCCCCCGAGCCATTGGTCCACACATCTCCCTAACAATATCAGCAATTTGGTCCCTAGGGACCATATTTTGGGCTTGCTGAACCACTACTGGAGGAGCAAACACAGGGTTTGGTGGACAAACTTGTGCCTGTGGTTCTCTTGGTCCATAAAGTGGTACATTTGGGGCTGGTTGCCCCTGTGGTGCAGGTTGCTGTTGGGGGTATGGGTAACCCCTTTGAGCCTGTCCTGCGAAGGGACCTGTGAAAGGTGTTGGAACAGGCATTGTGTCCCTTCCATTTGTAGGCAAACCTTCCAACCCCCCGGGTATAAATTCGAATAAGGGATTATTATACCCCCTGGTGCCAGGTATGGCTTCGAACATGGGATTTGCCACCATTCTTATGCCAGTTTCTTGTACTTGGCCAGATCTACCAACTGGTGTGGCTTCACTGTTGAGTACTGTGGCATTTTGGCCTACTACAGGCCTTGAAATGGGTTCATACCAAGACTGAGGCGATGGTCTTTCATAGTTCTGAGTACTAGTCTGACCATTAATTTGTCCATTAACTTGCATAGGCTGTTTTTCTCTAGCCAATCTTTGCTGAGGGACATTTAAAATTTCCTCTGTATGTCTTGTATTTGTTGGTTGGTGGTTGTTCATTCGATCCAAGAAGGATGTTGCCCACCTTTCCATTGTGTTCATTAGCTGTTGTCCCATAGCATCTACCAAGCCATCCCATGGATTTGTTGGCTGAGAAGATGGAACGGTGGATGGTCCAATTCCTTGGTTTCGTCCAATATCATGAACATATGGTTCTTGTCCAGAAGTACTGGTCTGTTCGACCAAAGGTTCTGATAACATAGGAGTCTCCACAGGGTGTGTTACCATATTCTCCCCTGGATTAGGTATTTCTACCTCTCCTTCTACGCCCTCTTTCAAGCGTTCATTTTCTCCTTGTCGTCTCCGTCTAGCCATTTTAATTAGTCCCACTGGGCGTGCCAAAATTGTTGGCTTATTTTTCCTACGAAGGAAAATATCATAAATGCGAGCGTGCCAGCAAGGATTGAAAAATCCTTACAGATTAAATTCAAGCCAATTATCAAGCGATTGTGTTGACGGTTCTTTTGCCTCAACGAAGAGGACTTCAAAGTTGCCAAGTGTAGCGAAAAGAAAAATTAAAAGAAGAATGAGGGACGGAGAAAGACGATTGAGTGAACAATCAAAGTGATAATTACTTACCTCTACTCCTATGCTTTGAAAAGGAAGTGCATGAAATGCTTCGAAATGAAAGTGCTGAAAATAAATGCTTCGAAATATAAATCTATGTTAAACTACTCCTAAGATAAGGAAAATGACAAGAAATATTGAAATCAAGTATCTTTGATTTAAGTTCTGGTTCCTTTACAATGTAGCCATGAATGGCTATTTATAGGCAAATATTTGTAGGAAAAAACTTCCAGCAATAACTACCCAATAACCACCTAAAACTACCCACTCTTCCATCTTCATTCTTGTCTTGCCATGTGTCCTTCCACTCATCCACTTTGTCCTTCATATTCTCCATCATCTCTATAACTTCTTTTAACTTCCAAATGAATAAGAGGATGCCACGTGTCCTGCAATTATATAAATAATAAAAATTGCAGATTTATGGTGCTAACAAGAATATAATTTTCAGAACCACAAGAAATAAATCGTATTTTAAAGAAATTTCAAAGGATATATTTGTAATTTATCTTTTAAAAAATATAATAAATTTTATAAATTTTGCATAATTACATTAGGTTTGTTTAATATTTTAATTCATATAACACTTTGTTTTATTTTTGTTAAAAAATTATTAATTTTATGAATGAAAAAAATTATATTGTCATCTCTATTATATTAAAATGTATATTTTATCTTGTGTATTGTTGTATTTTGATATCATCATATGTGTAGTTTTAGACTTTTAATTTTACTAAAAAGAATATCAATATAATTAAATCAAAATTGTGGAGTTTATTGTATTTTTTAAAAAATTATGTCGGTGTAATTTACCCAATTTTTTAATACAATTTTTTTTAAAAAAAAAATTAAATAAATATAAATAAATAAATTACAGTACAGACCCAAAAATTTTAAAATTAAAAGTGATTTTTCAGTTGGGTTCCAAACTCACTCTGCATGCATGCATGAAAGATTTGGGGTTGCAAACGCATTGCAGCATCGATGGCGGAATGTGAAGTGGGAAGATGAAAGTTTTGCATAAAAAACCCTAGCAGATTATTTCCCAAATTTTCTTTCTTCATTCACCCAAAATTGACTTTCTATTCTAGGGCTTCATCTCGTTTCCATCTATCTTTCTTATTTGTTTCGTCGCATCTGTTCATGTATCTATTAATGGATTATGCGTCTCCACTTGTATTGGATTTTGTTCATTTAAAAAAAAAAAAAAAAATCATTTTTTGGGTGTTTTCTTAGAAGTTAGAACAAATTCTTTAATTTATAAATTAGGTGAAAAATGATGAGAAATTAAGAAAAAAAGATTATCATTTCTCATTAAAATTGGTATTTGGTAAGATTAATAAGAAACAAGTTGATTGATTGATGGTGGTAGATTTTGAGAGAAATTTGAAAGCAAAAAAGGAAAATGTGGGTGAAATTAGATGAAATACATGTAATTATATTTTATTCATATTTTACTTATTTTTTTTCAAATCTACCCTCAAATCCCCAACTACACACATGAGAACTTTTTCATTCTTTACTTTTTTACCCAACTGAAAAAAAAAAAAAAAAAAAAAAATTATATTTAAAAATTTATTTGTTTCTTAGCTAGAAAAGAGATGACAATAAAAAAAAAAAATTTCTTTTGCTCACCCACCCATGATCCAAACGGAGTGTAAATCTCTGCTGTACGGATTCCAATTTCTTTTTCTTTATCCCCTGTTTCACTTCTTCCATAATTCATACCATATGATTTAGTTATATTCAAACAAAAATTATATTTTTCAGTGCTTTTTATTGCCTAATGTAATGCTTCTCCATTACAAATACGTTATGACATTGAACGTCTAGTGCTGTTAATTCTGGATAACTGAATTAATCTTTAGAACGATGTGGAAACTTATTTTTTGGTTGACTTTATCAGTTGACAACTGTGAACAGCTAAAATATGCCGATGGCTTGTGTTACAATTGTAGATCCATGTTGGTATTGTTGAATATTGGATAATGTCCTAGTGAACATAACTTTAATAAAATACTGTACTGAACTTCGCCTTTCTATTGGCTAACAAAATTTTATCATTTTTACTGAACTTAAATGTTATGTTTCTATCTTGGATTTGTCCAGAAATAGGGAAATATCTTTTTCTTCTTCTTCTTCTTCTTCTTCTTCTTCTTCTTCTTCTTCTTCTTCTTTTCTGTTTTTTTTTTTTTTTTTTTTTCATGAATAGCTCCATGAATAGACAAACTGAAAAAATGGACTTCTTTTGGCAAATGAATATTCTTTTTCTTACTTACCCAAAAAAAAAAATATTCTTTTTCTTCTCATTCTTCTAATCCATCCTAACAAAAGTAAGGAATTTCGCTTCTTTCACTTCAGTTTCTTTTCGCATCTTTTCCATTTCTATTTTTGTTCCCTTCACAAATCCGTGAATCAACCATAACATAAGTAAATTTACGATGAGGTAGAATTATTATGAAGACTCGATTTCCGTTCAGCCGAAGAAGGACCTGGATAATGTTTTGTTTGCTCCATTAAAGGATAATAGTATTTTGGGAAATGCAAATTGCTCTAGGTCATTTGGTCAGTCTTAAAAAACCACAGCAGGTTGTTGTCACAGAGCTTGCAGGTTGGGGAGTAAGAGGCTTGGGGAATGGAAAGCGGAGAAAGAGACCACTCTTCTTCATTATTGTAAACTCATGCTTCTAAACTCCATGTTTGAGTATGAATATGTTAATGCTAGGACTAAGCCTTAGGTTGCTAATTCATGACTATGTAATGTGTACCTTGGGTAGAACCCAAGCCACTACCATCAGGAGACAAGGTCCTAAAACCTTGAAAGTCTAGAGTGCTATGTGAGAACTTCATTGGCATGGAAGATTCAATGGGAGAGCTTCATCAACACCAAGTTTGCTTTTAACAAGGCTAGGATCAAGAAGACCTTGAAGAGTGGACACTATTGTTCATTTGGTCATCTTGGTTGACGAAAGGTAGTCTAGGTCATTGGTGAAGAACTACATAGGGTGGTTGACCTAATTGGGTCCAAATTGCGACAGCCAAACATGTCATTTGCTCATCCAGAGTGTGGATCACTCTACAGTTGGGAAAAGGCCCACACTTCACATAAACTAATTCACTTGGATCTCATTTTGTTTTTTTCCCCAAACGTGGATGGTAAATTGGTGAGATTTTGCCGACCAAGGCTTACTGTGGGCCGGCTCATGCTTGGCTATTTTCTTAAACTAGCCGTTGGTTGTGAAAACTTTAAACACTGTGGCACCTCCACTTGGTATTCTTGATGAGAAACAATCTATTTGAGAACTAAAGCATCTCTACACACTCTACATCACATCTCTTTTAGGTTTCCTACGTTATTTGAGTGAGTGTAAGCATGTGAGACATTCATTGCACCATTGGCGGAGAGTTGAAAGTTTCCATTGAAGGTATATCTATTCTTTTTTTGATTCATGAAGGTATATCTATTCATCCTAATGCTATACACACTCGTTTGTACAACTATTGCCAATGCCATCTTATACACCTATACTTTGGTCTCACACAGAGACATCCTAGGAAACTTTTGGAGTCTTGATAACCATCTTAGTTATGTGTTAGGTGGTTGTGTTTTTGGTGGTTATTCGTTTTGATTTGAGCCAATAAAACCTTATTGTCTATGATTGTAATTTTTATGTAAAGGTTGAAGGTGATTCTAGAGAAAACTTAAGTTGACTTGTAAAGTTTTGGTATAACCTAGGAAAACCCGGTTGTCTAATTTAGTGGATTATGCTGGCAAGGTAGAGTGGGAGTGCATTGACATTTCACCTTAAATAGTGTCTTCCATCTAGTGCTCCCTGAACATGCGCACGGGTGTTCAAACTGTGATTGTAAACTTGCTCCATAAAGCATGTCATGCACCTGGAAATGGAATCTTAATCTGATGGAGCTAGTAGCCATTCAATCTATGTACAACTCTCCTTTAAAATTTCTTATTAGAAGTAATGGTTACATTGTTTCTTATATCATGCATTATACACATGCAAATCTTGTTTTCATATTATTTAGACTTCTATTTCTATTATGCATATCTATGATGTATATTCTTATGCTTTTATATATAGAAATGCAAGATCCAAGTATACTGCTACCTGAGGAAGGTTAAGTAATTCCCAATTCACGAAAAAAGAAACCCTCAACCCATAAGGCTTCCACGTTTCAACAAGGTCTCAATGTGAAAGGGTTCCAAGAGCTGTTGCCACTTCTTCAACTCAAACAGGGAAGAAAGCCTCCAAAAGAGGGTTGAAGAACGAAGTTTCTTCCCCATTATTCCAACAACCCGAGAACTCGCCCTCCGATTCATTGCTGGACTCCTCGTCTGCATCTGGAAATGAGTACTGGGCACTGAGACGAAATATTTGATGCTGGAGGAAGAAAGCTTTGGGCTAGGGGGAGAGTTGAGAGAGGTTGAAGATCAGGTCAAAACCCTTGAAGATGAGAAGCTTGAGCTCTTGAATGAGCTTCTTGTGTTAGGACTCTTTGATCCTTCAGAGTTGCAGTCTCAGGGCGAGCGTTTATTGTAACTCCTGAGTCGATAGCTTCTGTTTTTGTTTGATAATTGAAGTATATATTGATTTGAATGGATAGACATTTGTGAAACATGTTCATGGTTACTATCTGTACAAAATGAGGTTAAATTCTAGTTCAGTAATTACCCATTAATTACAATTATTTTTAGCTCCTCCTTTCTCCGTCTATGGCATTTATCCCAGAAAGTCACATTTAGTACACTTTCATCAATTAAGGACTTGAAAAAAGGGACTCCAACAACTTCCCTTTTCCCTTTTTTTTTTTTGTTTTTTGTTTTTTTTGTTTTGTTTGTGTGTGTGGCTGTGAGATGTTTGATTGATATAAATGATTGTGAATTCTCAACCAAATCAAAATGATCAAATACCCATTCTACCTTAAGTTTGTATTTTATTGCATTTTGGTCCTCAAAATATGCATTTATTTCATTTTGATCCTCAAAGTTTGCGCTTTGTTTACATTTTAGTCCCCAACCTTTTAATTTTATTGCATTTTTATGTAAAGTTTCATTAATTTTGAACGGCCTTGCTGCTAGGGACTAAGGTGCAACAGATTGCATATTTTCGGAACTAAAGTGTTACAAATTACATACTTCAGAACTAAAGTGTTACAGATTACATATTTCAAGGATAAGTAGTGCAATTAACTTCTTTTATCAGTTGAGTAAGTTCACATAATCTATTGAGGAAGAAAAACTGAAGAATTGTTTTATCTCCCAATGGCGAAAATTAAGGCAGTGATTGTGACAAAGTTGGTAAAGAGAAGAAAAGATCAAGAAATGGTCAATTATAGTTAGTAGTGAAAAGGAATTATTGTCTTTAGAAGTCATCTCATCAGCCACTCTGATGATTTAAGCACACCTAATGATTGAAACAAGTATCAAAATCAAGACAATATTATGATAGTGCTTGTCATAGGAAGGGGTCAGTCAACTAACCCTTTAATTATCAACAAAAAAAAAAAAAATGACAAATAAACTAACCCTTTAATCATCTTCATTCAAACTCACAATTTAGAGGCCATTGCTCCTCCACTCAATATATTTCACAGTACCATAAATTGTAACAGATTATGTTTCAGCAGCACCAATATATCTTTGGTCTACAATCCATTCAAGAAGATCAGATAATTTACACAGTATCAGCAAGGAAGGAGCAAAAAAATTCAGCAATCACAATATATAACGAGAAAAAATTAATCAATTTGGATTTATATTGCTTGTATGTTGGTTTCTTTTAAACATATGATAGTAATTTCAAAGAAAATAACTTAACTGTGATTGAAAATTGATATTTGATCTTCAAAGTTCCTATAACAATTTCTTCAATTTCAGCCCTGTCATCTGAGTAATCCCAACTTGGAACGTGTGTGACAGACCACCAGTGGCATGGTCACCCGTGATTTTCTGCTTCTCCATGTCAAGAACCCAAATGCATAGGCCTCTGATGGAGCTTCCGCCTTGAAATTCACAGTGAAACTAATCTTCTGACCGTACCTGTTGAAGACTAACAACCTTGGCACAACTGTCACATTGATTCCCATTGGAGACAAGACTAGAGCTCTATAAACGCTTTTTCGGTCCCCAACATTTGTCACAGTTCGCGTTACTGAGAAATTGTCCTTAAGATTGGGTACTGTGATAGATGGATAATTGAGGCCATTTGGTGTTGCAAATGTTTGATTACATGTGCTGTTGTCTCTTGTTATCAGATGCAGCATTCTCTCATTGTAACCAATTGAACAGAGAAAAGCTTTATAATCTGTTGGCTGTGTGTCATAGATAAGCCCGGGATTTAAGACTCTAGTTGGGTTCACAAAGCCAGCACCATAGTCAAACGCGTTTCCCCGCCTTCCTTCAGGGTCGACTGTGATCGGTCTGTGATGCTTGTCTAAGGTGGTAGCTGCATTTTGCAATCTCAGAATTTTGAGAAAAAGCTAGTTGACATAATTGATAGTCCTAATAGCAACTCTGGTGTAGTATTTAGGTGTAACAATGCTAAAATAGCACAACATAACATAAAACACTCATTCCAACAGTGTAGTATATGCAATAGCACTGTGCTATATCCTATGCCAACAGCAGATAACACAGTGCTATTATATATTACGCCAATAGAGAAGCATGCAGTAAATTCATATAAAGTGTGCCTTTGATGTGCTAAAATAGCACAAAAAATACTACACCAATGGAGAATGCTATAAAACTGGCCCAATGCTAAACAGAATCAATTCTGAGATTCAACACAGACATGACACGCACATAATAATCATACTTGATAGTGATGAAAGAGATCAGCCTTAAGCAACTTTCAAAGCTGTAAAGCTTTCTTAAGAGAAACTTGATCACATTAAATAAGATACATATATATGTGTGTATATAAAAAAACTGAGCTTGTTTTGAAACACGCAAAATTTACCAGTTGTCATGATTGCAGATTTGATAGCAGATGGAGACCACAAAGGATGCACAGCTTTGATCAAGGCTGCGATTCCTGTTATGTGTGGGCAAGCCATGGACGTGCCAGACTGAATGTTAGACTGCAATTTTCCAATTGCTGGCGACCAGGCTGCTAGGATATTTAATCCAGGAGCTGTGACATCGGGCTACAAGGAAGAACAATCAGAAACAAAGCATGATAAGAAGTGGAGAAAAAAAAAAAAAAAAAAATGTAACACGGATTGCTAGAACAAAAATTCACCTTCAGAATTTCTGGGGTTATCGCATTTGGGCCTTTTGAAGAAAATGCTGCAATTTGAGGAGCAGGTTGAGATCCTAAGACGGTCTTCGCAGAGAAAATCCTAGCCATTGCCTTGCTGTTCATGATGAAAGAATAGCTTAGCATAAAGAGAAAAAATAAGAAAAACGAATACTGATGAATCTCTGTCATGGTTAAGTACAAAACAAACCGTGTATGCTTAATGTAAGTCAGGATCTTGTTTCCTTTTTTTTTTCCAACAATAGCTGCCGGGATTACAAAGGGAATAGCGACATCTTTATCTGTTTCGTCTACAAGAATCATCCCCACTCCACCGGCTGCTTCAACTACTTTGCTTTTTGCCAGCTTAGACTCGGTTGAACTTTCAGCGTGTTGGCATACTAGAACCTTCCCTCTGGCCTTAGTACTATTCAATGAACTCTCCAAACAGTAACTAAAGGAACATGTAGGAGAGACAAAAAAATAATTTAAGCATTTCCCATAATGCATAGGTGTGTAGATTGTACTCACAGCTAAGTACCTTTTGATTCACCTGGATTGATAAGGAGTGAAGTACCCAGCATAGGCTTCCGAAGCAGAGATGATACTTGTGGAGGTGCTCATTTGAAGTAGACTGAGACTTTCACCCTACTCAATCACCAAACAAAAAGAGTCTCAGAATCAGTGTAATGATACTAAAAGTCCAGAAATAAATGGCATCACCGTGATGTTGATGGCGTCTCCAAGCATGATATTGGATGCAAAGTCACGGTCTGTTGAGCTAGCACCAACAGTGATCATCCACGGAGCAAGGTTTGTTGCAGAACCCTGGTTTCCCTCATTTCCAACTGAGGAAACCACCACAATTCCATGGCTAGCAGCATGGAACGACCCCACTGATATGGCATCGCTGAAATAATCTCCCTGAGGAGAGTCAGGACCCAGAGACAGAGACAAAATATGAATCCCATCTCTGATAGCATCATCGAATGCAGCCAATAAATCAACATCGTAGCAGCCAGAGTCCCAACATGTCTTGTACACTGCAATTCTGGCCATTGGTGCACCTCCTCTAGCTCCACCGGCTGCCAAACCTTTATAGTTCATGTTTGTCACGAAGCGGCCGGCAGCTATGGATGCTGTGTGGCTACCATGACCAGAGCTGTCCCTTGGGGACCTGAATGACATTGTCTTGATCGGATCTTCTTCAGCCTCATACCCACTCAAATAAAATCTTGCTCCTATTATTTTCCTATATCATGACAATTTTAGCTTGAGGGTTGGCGTTCAACAAACAAACAAACTCCAAGATTCACAAATTTGGGTACCAAAAAAAATCGAATAAAATACCTGTTGCAAGTTGAAGCATTGAATCCTTCTCCTGATTCACATTTCCCTTTCCATTTAGCCGGCACTGGAGGCATATGAGCATCACTGAAACTTGGGGATTCAGGCCAAATTCCTGCTTTAAGCAGTGCTTAAAATTAATTGCAATTTCATAGAGTGTGAGAGAGATATTTTGCTATTCAATATGTTTCACAACAATTTGAGAGTTGTGTGTGTGAAAAAGAACTCTACTACAATCTTAACAGTGGCAAGAGAGACCGGCACGCCTTTGTTAGCAAAAACAGTGACAGAGAGGATTAAAAAGAAAAGTGGACTAGAATGAAGAGTGTTTTTTGATTAAACAAAATGAACCTATAATTTCTAAAATCATAATGAAAAGTCTCATTTTAGTTCGAAATCATAATGAAGAGTGAGGAAGGGCATTGTTAGCTCACATACTTGTGACTTCAAACAAACAGGGCATCAAAGAAAATGATAATGGGTAGTCATTAAAGAATGAGCAAGTGTTGTATTCAATGAGCACAGAGAGTCAGTTTGTTTTCTACTCCTGATTCTAGGAAGAGCCCAGAGGTCACGTCTCCATAATGAACTAATAAATGAACATTGTCTAATTTGTGCATACACATACAGTGATACTAATCAATGAAACCAATTGTTTTCGATAGAAAGGGAAAGACAACTAACCGGTATCAATGAAGCCGATAACGACATTAACTTGGTTCTTGGTGGAATACCCAGGGATTTCCATGGTTTCTTCTCCCAAAAGACCCATGAAATCCCATGAATGAGTCGTGTGAAGCCTCCTGCGGTTGTTTGGAAACACCGACACCACTCCAGGCATCTCTGTGTTCCAATTTTTAAAACCATGACATTGATTTTTCAGAGCCATGGATATAAATCAATCAATTATGATGAGAAATGGTAAAGATAATAGTAAATACTACTATTGTATTGACATACTGGCAATTTCAGAAGCTTGGTCCTCTGTCAACCTGGCTGCAAAGCCTCTGAAACCATGTCTGTAACTGTAGACATGAGATGCCCTGGCTTGTTCAACACTGTGTCACCAATTGAATGATTCAATCAGCACAACCAAACAAACCTCAATAAGAACAAGAAGATGAACACAACAATAACATCAAACCAAAAAAAAAAAAAAAAAAGAAGGAATTTGAAAACATGGTGGTGTACAGTTGAAAAAAAAAAGAAAAGAAAGAGAAAAAGGGAACATTGGGTGGACCTTCCACCATGAAAATCAGTGAGGAATTGGTGGTTCTGCATCAAAATCTCATCTGGGTCATGACCATCTCTGCTTCCCATATAGACCACATAGACCTGCACACAGGACAAAGCTTGACCCAGTAACATAAATCCGAAAACAAGAAAACAAAAACAAAAAAGTTGAGTGAAAATATCATATCTATATCCATACCTTAGCAGAATAACAGAGGGCAACTTGGGCAAGGAAAGCACAAAGGAAAAGAAAAAGAATACCAATATTAGTAATAGTGGTGTTTCTGGATGAAGCCATTCCAAGTACTGAAATGGGAATAGACACAGGATGGAAAAGAAGAAGATGGGTTTTTTGTTTTTAATAGCAGAGAGAGAGAGAGAGAGAGAGAGGTTTGAAAGGAAGTGGAGACTGGGGGGTATTGTTGACACAGACATATGATGGAGTAATCTATGTGAAAAGATTTAAAGATGTATCCATGTATGTATAGATGTATGTATATATGGGTCCAAGATGGTACAAAAGAGAACGAAATGTGAAGAGAGAGAGAGAGAGTGGTGTGTGAGTGGGTGGGTATGGTGGGTATGGAGGTATGGGTGGATGAGGTGAGGGTTTTTCCTTTTCAGCAACTTGTTCTTCTTCTGTTAAATTAAAAAAGCACGGCGCCGGCCCCCAGCAATTCCGGAGACCGTTGTTGAAACAAATTATTCCCTTTCATATTATTCTCTTTTCACCGTATTATAATGCACATAATTTAAGGTAGGAAAAATAAATAAACAAGAATGATTGAGCTCTTAAAAACAGAGCTCTGGGGAATTTGTGGGTGTTTGGGGAGTGAGTTTTTATGTAAGTTTTTTTAGTTGTAGGATATTATTAGATAAAAAATTTTTAGTGTTTGGAAAGATAGTTAGATTTTTTTGTGATTGGATGTGATGTTTGTGAGAGAAAAAGTAAAATGATTATGGAGTTAGATATGATATTTTATTTGGATTTATTTTTTTTTTATTTTGCAAAACTTTTGTCTTTTAGTGAAAAAAATAAAAAAAAAAAATCTGGGAACCAAGTTCCCAAACACCATAATGATTGTGATGAGTTTTATGTGATGTTTTGTGTTAATTTTTTTTTTTTTTTTACAGGTCTTTTGGGAAAAAAAAAAAAAAAGAAGTTAGTTTTTAACTTTTTATCTATTTTGAATCATATCATCTTTCAATTTTTTACTCAAAAAAAATAAAAGAGACTAAAAAAATTAAAAAATCAACTTTTTACTAACTTTCCATTAAAAAAAATAGGAAAATGACTCAGAGCTCGATTTTTTTGAGGCTCGAGAGGCTCGAAAGAGGGAGAGGAGAAAGAGAAGGGAGGGAGAGAAGAGAAGGGAGGGAGAGGACCGTCTGCCGCTGCTCCCCTCGCCGATCGTGGGTCGTCCTCGTCGCAGCCCAGCCCCGCCGTGGGTCGCCCTCGCCTCGCCGATCGTCGCAGCAGCCTCGCCTCGCCTCGCCTCCGCCGCAGCAGCCTCGCCTCGCCTCGCCTCCGCCGCAGCAGCCTCGCCTCGCCTCCACCGCCATTTTAATGGCCCCCTCCAGTTCCTCCTCCCTCCTCCTCCTCCCTCCTCCCCCCTCCTCCTCCTCCTCCTCCTCCTCCCTCCCTCACTCCCTCCTCCTCTCTCCCTTCTTCTTGGTTTTCTTCTTCTGCAAAAAAAAAAATTTAGAGAAGATGAAGTCGAAAATAAGAAAAGAAAAGAAAAGAAAAAAAAAAAAACAGGGTCAAAACGACGTCGTTTTGACCCTCGAGCCAAATCTCGAGCCTCAAGTGTCGAGCTACCAATCACTGCCGAAAAAAATATATCACTTCTCTCAAGAAACCCAACCCAAAAAGAAGAAATATATGCGCCATTTTTTATTAAATTCAATATATTTTTATTCATTTAGGTACCGTTTGGTAACACTTACATTTTCAGTTTTCTGTTTATATTTACAAAAATTTTAAAAACTCAAATAAAAACTTGTTTGGTAAATTTTTGATTTATAAATCAGTGGTCTCAGTTTATAAATTTGGCCAAAAAATATAAACTCAAAAAAGGTGTTTCCATTTTGAGTTTTCAGTTTTTTTTTTTTTTTACCACCCAACACTAGCTACCACCCGCCACTATTTTTCACCACCGTCTTCCGCCACCACCACCCACCTGCCACCACCACTCACCACCCACCCGGTACCACCACCCGCCACAACCACCCACCTGTCACCCACCAGCCACAACCACCAACCACCACCAACCACTCGCTACCACCAGCCACCGTCACCCATCCACCCACCACCGCCACCACCTGCCATCTGCCACTCACCACTCACCACCCGCCACCACCACCACCACCCACCACCCACCCATGACCCGCCACCGTCACCGACTCACCATCACCACCCGCCATCCGCCACCGACCTGCCACCACCACCCACCACCCGCCACCACCACTACCACCACCACCACCCGCCACCATTTTCTACCACCGTCTTCCGCCACCACCACCCACCCCCCCACCACCACCGCCCACCACCGTCACCCACCCACCATCACCACTCGCCACCTACCCGCCACCACCCGCCATCCGGCACCCACCTGCCACCACCACCCACCCGCCACTGTCACCCACCCACCACCACCACCCGTCACTGTCACCCATCACCACCCGCCATTCGCCACCCACCCGCCACCACCACCTGCCACCCGCCGCCACCACCCGCCACCGTCACCCACCCACCCACGACCACCCACCCGCCACCACCCACCACCCACCGTCACCACTTTCCACCACCGTTTTCCCCCGCCACTTGCCACCACTTGCTATTTCTTACTCTTTTTTATATTTTTAAATGTTTTTAAACATTTTGTCAATTACCAAACGCGTTTGTAGTTTATGTTTTTCTAAAAATAAACAAAAACCAGTTTATAAAATTTTTGTAAATATAAACTGAAAACGTAAACATTACCAAACAGACCCTTAACATTTTTGAATATTTTCAACATATTCTTACTTTAATCTTAATATTAAATAATGTTATACATATTTAACATTGGGGTTTTTAGTTTTAGGTAGCTAATATTAAGATTTTATAAGATAAACAATATGAAATATTTTTATAGTAATTAGGGTCCCTCGACATTTTTCACATATAAATTTTAATTTAAAAAAATTTCAGTTCGTCATAGAGAAATTTCACTTCAAAGATAAATTTCACAAAGAAATTTAAAATTTCTCTGTGACAAACTAAAATTTTTCTAATAATATTATTAAGAAACCTTAACTAATAAGAAAAAACATATTGGACCTCTCCTATTACCAAAAGTTGGAGATGAATGTTTTAATAATTTCCCCTTTAACATTTACCAATATGATATTAGAATTTGACTTGTCTCAAGTTGGCCATCCTAGTTTGAGACAATATTTGAATTTGGTAGATCTATTTTAAGACCGACTTCAGCGATACAAAATCGTTTAATTTTTAGAACTCATTTAATAGAATATTCATGTAAAAAATCAAAATAATCAAGTAACTATATATTTGAATCACATTTGTATTACAAAAAATGAATTACTATTTTTGAAATTATATTTTTTTTGTCCATCTTTTAAAAACTATTTGGTTTGGAGTTTTCAAATTTATTTTTTTGATTTTTCAATTCGTATTTTTGTACTTTTACTGATTTTTTAAAATATTTTTATCAATATTTTTTTTTTAACTTTTTAAATCTACTTAATTTTTGTGTACTTCAAAAGTATAAAATTTATACAAAAATCTTTACAAAATTCATTGAATACAACAAAAATATGAAAATGTATTGAATTTTGGTTTTTTTCTTTATACATTTGGTAAAAAAAAAAAATTTTGAAATCACAAATATTATATTTTTTAATTATATCTAGATTATGTATATCTAAAAAATAATTTTTTTTGTAAAATATTTAAAAAATTCAATAAAAATAAAAATAAATACAAAAAATGAAAAACTCAATTTTCAGAAAAAAGTGAGTCAAACCAAATAGAGTAAATGGTCCGGACCACCAAAATTGGTTCAAAAATGAACTTACTAAGCTCAAATGCTCTCTCAAGTTAAAATGATAATTTGAGAGAAGTTAAACCAATAATGTTAACATAAAAGTTTAAAAGATTACAATCATAATAAATGTCAAGTGTAACACATAATTAATACAAATAAACTCTTAAAGCTATAAAAAAAATAGAGTTACACTAAAGCAAGCATAGTTTTTATCAGGGGTGTGAGCGGTGCTGTTCGAATGATTTGAAAATAAAATTATAAATTAAATAATAGATTGACAAATAATCAAATCACAATTTGGACGATTTGGGGCAAACTGGCATATTGAAGAATATTATTAATCAATTATTAAGCATTTGCATAATATATAACGCTAAATTGCATAATATTTTTCATATATATAACATAAATTAATTTTACATAATATTTTTCATATATATATAACTACTTATTTTGTAACAAATTTCACATCTTAAATTTTTCTCATACTTATTTTTACTTTGATATTTCACTAGAGGTTAATATATATATTAACTATAGCGGAGCGGTGCGGTTTTGAAGACGGATTATAAATTTTAAATTTTAATCCGTAGTTAGCAGATAGAATGAAACGGATCAGTGTGATTTTAGCAGATTGGCAGTATTCTGCGCAATCTTAATTTATTTATTTATTTTTTTTTGTGTATAATTTAAAAACTGAGCAACATTGACGCAAAAAGGGAAAGGGAATTTTTATAAAATAAATGACATACAATATTTTTATAGTAATTAAGGTCCCTCAATATTTCTATAGAGAAAATGTGACTAAGATAAATTTTGCCCGACTCAAATAAATTTTTCTGATTTCATAGAGAAATTTTTGAGTCGGGCCAAAATTTCTCTGAATCGAGTGAAATTTCTTTGATTTCTTTCTCTGTGATCATACTAGAGAATTTTTGAAATTTCACTGAGTCAGGACCAAAATTTACCTAAGTAGGTTGAAATTTCTTTAATTTCACATAGAAATACTAGAGAAATTTTGAAATTTTTCGTGCAAAATTTTTCTAAATCGAATTTTTTCTGTAAAAATGTTGAGGGACCTTAGCTAATTAAAAAAAAAAAATTTAAACCTTTTTAGAGAAATTTCGGGCCCAAAATTTCTCTGAATCAAGTGAAATTTTTTTGATTTCTTTCTCTGTGATCATACCAGAGAATTTTTTGTAATTTCTCTGAGTCGGGATCGAAATTTACCTGAGTCGGGTGAAATTTCTCTAATTTCACAAAGAAATACTAGAGAAATTTAATTTCTGTAAGTAGAGTGAAATTTCTTTGATTTCATAGAGAAATTTTGAATTTTTCAGGCAAAATTTTTCTGAATCAAATTTTTTTATAAAAATGTTAAGAAATTTTAACTAATAAAAAAAATATTTTAAATATTTTTTACCATACAAAATTAAAAAGAAATGTTTCACTAATTTTCTCACAGGTAAAACAATTGAGAAAACCTTTGGTGTGACTAAGATATTGCCTACCCAAGTATCATATTCCTTGCCGCATTCTTGTTTGGGTGTCCTCTCTATCTTTCTATATCATGTAAGATATTGTTTGTCTGTTTCCAATTATTTATAGAAGGGCTAATCATTACACATGGAGATAGGCACTCTAAGAAGTAGTCGAAGAAAATTAAAACAGTTTATAATTATTATCATATTTTAAGAACGTTTTTTTTTTTTTTTTTTTTTTAAAAGAGAAAATTATATGACATTAACGTCAACAATAATGTTCGCTTTAATTATTAATATAGACATATGTGTAATTTCACTTTTTAACCAATAATCATCCTTGCAATGGTTAAAATGGTACTTGACATCTAGAGAGAGAGTGTGAAATGGGCTTAATTAGTTGTACTTTTATTTTATGTTTGTGTTCATATTTAAAATATGGAAAATGCTCCGTAGCTCGAGAAAGTGAGGCTCGAATGGCCCGAATGGTACGAAAAATATTATCTTACCGGTAAGAAAATCAAAAAAACATCCTAAAACGATGTCGTTTTGGGATTTCGAGCCACTTGAGCCACGGAAAATTCGAGCTACGAATCAGAACCGTTAAAATATAAAGAAAAAAATTGGAAAATACTCCGTAGCTCGAGAAAGTGAGGCTCGAATAGCCCGAATAGTACGGAAAATATTATCTTACCGGTAAGAGAATCAAAAAACATCCTAAAACGACGTCGTTTTGGGATTTCGAGCCACTCGAGTCACAGAAAATTCGAGTTACGAATCGAAACTGAAAAAAATCAAACTACTAATTATTATTTTTTTGTTTGAAAGTTGTTTTAAATTTTTTTGAAAATATTAATTTAATCTTTTTAAAAATAAAGTTATTTTGAAAACAATTTGTCAAGCAAATTTTTTGTATTTTTTGACTTCATACTAGACAAATTAAGCAAAACCGAGCATGTAACCTATGTTTAGCGTATCCAATATTCGATCAAATAAAAAAAAAAAAATATTATTTTTTCCCCTCTTTATATAAAGTTAAAGTTCATTGTTAAAAGGAGAAATTTCTCTAATTTTTGTCAGGCTTTCAAACAACCAACACTTCTTCAGTGCCTACCTTAATGCACCTAAAAAAGAGGACCACCATGACCTTAATCTTTTTGATTATTTTTATGGATGTCAAACTAAAAACATGAAATATATAACTAATAATAAGAGGAAATCAGGCAAAAGTTGAGGTTGAACCCAAATAACAGTGAAATTTGCTTAATTAGGATCCAAAAGTTCCCAATAATGTGAATCCATATATGCTTGCATCAAAGTAGTTGGCAGTGGCACCCCCAAAGGAATTAGATTAAGGGATCTACAAAGATCTCATCTCTAATATTAACTTAAGTGCTAACAATAGTGACTCAGATTGCTGGTGTGTCTACCTAAATTAGTCATTATTATTGCCATCAATATCAATATCAACATCATGAGGCATCATTTTTATCCTCATTGTTACATTTGGTGACATTATTAAAGTGTAAGGTTAGGTTGATTAGAGTAATGTTGTGATGATCATTTATTTCAATCATTTTATTTTATTATCTGATGTGTCAGTTTAAATATTAGTACTTTATTGAAAATATAGATGAGTGGTAAGATCTATTATACGAATATTGTGTTGACAAATAAGATAATAAGCATAATATGGTATATAAATTTTGTATGCATAGTATTATTGGTCGATTAATTGTAAGGAAAATATTTGAAATATCTAATAAAATTTTCACATTTTCACTTACAATGATGTGGAATGATGGGTGTTAATTTTTGATTTGTTACACACATAATCATGTGTGGCTTTACTTACTTGACACATCATTGTTAGTGTATTTGAGGGTCTCAAATGTAAGTCTATAGCATTACTCTACTTATAAAAACAATGTTAGGTTAAATGTTTTAAAGCCTGAATGTCAGTAGAACTAGTTGAAGTTGCTAAAGGGACAATTAAAATGATATGCTCTATTCAATAATAAGGAGTATGATTCAATCAGAACTCATTTGGTAATATGTTATTTTAGTAATTTTTTAATTTTTTACGAAAAAATATACAGAAAATTAAAAAAAATGATGTAATAATTTATAATAATATTTTAATTTTTTGATTAAAATATGTAGTTCCCAAACAATAGGTCAAAATAAGTCGATGTTAACTCTTGACTTGATGGGTTTCCAACACAACCCAATTAAAAATTCAAAGGAAAAAAAATGAAAGAAAACAATAATTGAGAAAGCTGCAGAATATATATGAACTCTCTCTCTCTCTCTCATATCTTATGACCCTCAATCAATTTTTACTAACTTGAACTTCAAAGTAACTTTTTTTGATATGAGTGTTTGGGACAACTTTCGCACTCTTTGACTAATTTTGGCATCCTAAAATTAGCAACTGGGCAAACCTTTAGTGACTTCAAGATATAACTGGAACTCAAAACCTATGAATTTTATTCTCTAAACTTTACCACTTAACCACATGCTTTGGGATTAAACATCAAAGCAACTTTAACCGACACCATACCAATATTAACTTTTTTTTTATCCATCAAGTAACATTTTGTCTTCAAATGTACCATAAAGTATCCACTAAAAGATAAAGTGTCACTGTAGGTTAAAATTTATAAAAACCGGAAATTGTGATGGTAGAGAACTAGCATGTGTGCGGTCACGGAGCACGTTTAAGGCGGGTTTGTCATTCTTGCTCCCGTTTTCAAATTCCACTCTTACTCCTGCCCCTACCTCAATCCCACAACGGGTAGATTTTTTCAACTCCATTCCCGTCCCTGTGATACCCGATCACATTTTAAATAGCCAATAAAATTAAGAACCATTTAAATATTTAACACACTAAATAATTTATCTTATTTTCATATATATAAATAGTGAGACTTTTAGGATTATTATTTATTTATATTTAAACAGAATCACAGACTTTAAATATTCATTTCTTGTATCTAATTATATTATATATATACATATACATATACATTATTAATTATATCGAGTTGGGTTTGGATCGGGAAAGGTGATACCTACCCCCACCCCACCCCCATTGCGGGTGATCAAAATATAATCCACTCCCGTTCCACATAAGTGCCGGATCAGGTAAAATCCGTCTCATTCAGACAAGTATGAGCGGACTCCCCGGATTGAACTAAAATGGTCATTCTTATTGTCACTTAAATATATGTAATTTATTTAAAAAAATATATGGTCTCACATCACATGTGATTTTTCACTTAAAAAATGAGCTCTGTATTCTTTCCTCTTTTTAATTTGAAAGGAGTCCCAACCTATTTTGGTTGCAAAAACTTGAGATCTGATTATTCATGTGTTTCAAAGTTCATTGTTTATCAAACTCTTGAGTATAATAGAAACAAGTCCATGACAATTGAGGACTTGCAGGTAAACTTTCGAAATAAGGCCTTTTACACATAATGTTTTTTAATTAAAAAAATTGTGAATAAAATGATAATAATTACATTTTTTTAATTTGTTAATATCCTCAAAAATTCTGCTTGCATATATAATCACTAAAATTTATTTATATAAATCAATGCATGAATAAATTATTACATGAACTCAAAAATAAAAATATGGTCATGTTGGTTTATAATTTAATAAAATGTAGTTTACAAGAAGAAAAATAATCACCCAATCTAATAATAATAATAATAATTGAGGGTTGAAGGTCGCTGGCTAACCGGGTTGGACAGCGGTTGGTGTAAATTAATGCTTTCCTGGCATTGTTTTATTGTGTTTTTGTTTCTTAGTTTAGCTCTAGACCAAAAAACACAACTCACTTTCCCACTTGTCAAAGTCCCAAGAAAAAATGAATATTTTGAATTTGTGGGGGCACTAACTAAAAAAAATAAATATAAAATAAAATTAGCGAAAAGAAATGGGAGTAATTTTAAAAATATGAAACTTCAAGTTGAGTTTATGTTCTGAGACAAATAAACTCACAATTTTTATTTCTAACTGAACATAGGCCTATTTGTACTCTCATAACTTATTTGATTGGGCAAGTTATTAATTATTCGAAACTCTTATTTGTAAGTTCTATTTTATTATTTTTACCAATAAACTCTTATTTTCAATAGATTTTTATTTATGATTATTTTACCCTTAAAAGAAGGCGGAAGGAATTGAAGAGTTAATTCATTAAGTGCAAAAAAAAATTGTGAAGTATTTTAATTGCACCACATGACAATTTTAAACATTATGTCATGAAAAATGGTATACAACTTAACTTTTTAGATCGAGTGATGTGTTAAGGAGATAATTAGTTGATAATTATTGGAAAATGATCGAGAGCTCGAAAAAGACGGCTCGAATTGGCTCGAAAACCCCAAAACGACGTCGTTTTGGGGTTTTCGTTTTTTTTTTTTTTTTTTTTTCTTCCATTTCTGCCATTTTCGTTGCAGAGGCGAGGGAGAAGAGGGAGAGGGAGAGGGAGAGGGAGAGAAAGAGAAGAGAGGGAAGAGGTCGTCGCGCAGCTCGCCTCCGGCCGTTCGCCGGCCCGTCGCAGCTCTGCCCCGATCGCAGCTCGCAACTCCGCCCCTCGTCGGCTCTGCCCCGATCACGTCGCCTCCGCCCCCTCCTCCTCCTCCTCCTCCCCTCCCCTCCCCTCCCCTCCCCCTCCATTTTTTAGGCCCCCTCCAGTCCCCTCCTCCCTCCTCCTCTCGTCTCCTCTCCCCTCCCCTCCCCTCCCCTCCCCTCCCCCTCCCCCTCCATTTCTGCGTCTGAAAACAAAAAAAAAAAAAATCGAGCCGTTCGAGCTACGTAGCTTTCGAGCTACGTAGCATGGTCCATAATTATTAACCAATCATCTTGTTAACACATCACTTAGTTTAGAAAGTGGGTCTAACTTTTGGGTTTGAATAGCAATGCTAGTATGTCACATACCCCAACACAAAATTGTGGGCTCCACCATCTCCACCAATCATAGCTCTTCTGAGCACCATATAGTGTTTTGAAAAGTTGGTAAAAAACTGAATTTTTAACTTTTTTATGTAAAAAACTAGAAAAGTGATGTGACATAAAAAAGTCAAAAAACTAACTTTTTGCCAGCTTCCCAAAAGGGCCCCACATGACCATGCCTCAACAACACTAGATAACTTCTCCCCGCTTCAAAACTTAACAACTTCATAACTTTTATTGTACCCATTTATTTTTAATAAAATTTATATTTCTGAAGTCTACACAATAAGATCTATTAAATAAGACCAATATTGAATATAAAATTTTATAAAAATAAAATATTATTTTTTTAGCCTCATGAAATTTGACAATTTCTTAATTTGTGAAATTATCCAGTAAAACTGAGAAGTTTTTCATTTTTTTTTTTTCAGTTTTAAAACTGAAAACATTATTTTTTTTTTCAGTTTCAAAATTGAGAATATTAATTACTATCAATGTTTTACAATTTGAAAACTGATTTTTTTTTTTCAATTTTACACAGCAATGTTCCATCATCATGCTCTTTTACATCACCATATTCTTTTATAAACAATTACAAATGATGAACAACTATTCTTTGAATGGCAATTTTGTCTACTAAAAATTAATAGGACTTGAAAGAGAAAAAAAATTATTTAAGATTTAATGGAATATAAGTTTACAAAATGAGATTTGTGTGTAAATGTCCCAATTATAATTATTAATTCATATGATTCACATTCGAGTTATTGTAATTTTTGTTATTCCTATTAGATTTTCATGAACATTCTGTCCAACAAAATTGACGAATATTTTAATCTTATAACTAATAATGCAAAATAAAACATACATTTAAAATTATATATTTTTCATATTCATTACAAAACAAATGTGGACAAGAGAAGATTATTTATCCTATTAATATCCTGGTAAATAACCAATGCTACATTAATTTCATAATTATTAATTTCTTATTATTAACCTTGCTAATCAAACAATGCATCATATTTATATAATCACTTCACTTTATTTTGTTAATTTACAATTTTTCTAAAAAATAATCTCAAAAAAAAAAAGAGGAAAAAAAAAGAAAGTGATTAGGTGCAGTAATTCGAATCCCAATCACTTTTTATTTTTTTTAAAGAGTGATGATGGGGAGATAGGAGTTGGGAATTGCAAACATTCAATTCCCAGTTTGCAGCCTGTACCTTTTTATGTTAAGCAGCAAACAAAAAATTATATGAGAAATGTTGTTGTTATTGTTATTGATTTTATTTTTGTTATTTTGTTTCAATTTTTAAGTGTACTAATGTAATAAAAATTATTTGTATGTATTGTTGGACTCACCATACGAAAATTCACGTAAGTGGTGAAAAGTTTTGCTAACTATTTCGGTGATATATGACTATCCTCAATACACATACAAAAATATGTATTTAAAATGGTGATGCAATGACTCCTTTTTTTTTAATTTGAAAATTGTTATTTTTCACCATATTTATTTCACATTTTGTATGTATGTATTCATGAAATAAATGTCATGTATATATGCGGAACCTATTGCATTTAAAAAATTGCAAAACTTATCATGTCATATGAGAAATCGCATAGGAGAGCTAAAAAAATTCGGTGGTATATATTAGCCCTTTTTAAATTATCTTGACGGATGTTTTGTTTAAAAAATAATGGCCTTTCTTTAATCACATTATTATGTTTAAAAACTTTGTATAAAACAAGTTGTATACATACTTTTTTTAATAATTGTTTTCCATACCTAAAGTTATTAAAGAAATGATGATCGATACAAAATTAAAAATTTAAAAAAAAAAAAAAAAAAAAAAAAAAAGTTGCACAAAAATAGGCCTTTTGAAAGGGGGAAAAAAAAAAAAATTTATTAACTTATTGACTTATTTAGGTCATATCATTTATTTATTTATTTTTATTTTTTTATAATAAGTATATGTCAAAAGTCACTTCTCAAAGTAGATATAATATGATATCTTAGTAATTTTTACAAAGTCCACTTTTATTATTCTAAAATAATAATAAAAAAATGGGAGCATTAAGGAAGATATGTTTTTGTTTTCTAATTAAATAATATAAAAATTGTTTATTTGTGTATAAAATTGTGTTAAAGTCGGTCACTTTTTACCATTTTTCTAGGCACACCAAACTTTTAACTTTGTGATTATTTTTTTATTAAAATAAAATAAAATTTAAAATTAGGATTTGGTGTTAGATTTAATTAAGTAATGGAGCACCAACAAGCACGTAGCTTAGCTGGTAAGGAGCTATGCTAGCTTAACCAAGATCTTGAGTTCGAGACTTGGGAACGCAGCTGTGTCAAAAACTTGTTGGGAGAGCTTTGCCGCTCTTGTGGTCCTACTCGGCTCGAACCGGATTAGTCGGGGTCCTATGGACTTCCGGATACTAGTGGTTTAGACCTAAAAAAAAAATTAAGTAATGGAGCACGCGTGCACCAACATTATTAAAATTAAAGGGTAAATTATCTAAAATAGTTGGACTTGATTTTCATTGATCAATTTATCACTGAAAATTGGTCATATTATAGTTGTTTAGGAGTGTAAAAATGGCCTAGGGTCCGTGGACGGCCCGAAGCCCGCCCGCGGCCCAGGGTGGGCCCAGTCCATTTAGTCTCGGGCCTGAGCCCAGACCGAGACCCTAGACCTAGGCTTGGGCCATCATTTTGAAATCAGGCCCGCTAGTGGCCCGACCCATCAACCCACTTACAGCCCACTCAAGACCCGACCCAAGTCCCGGCCCGCCTGAGGTCCAATGTCTTTTTTAGTGAAAAATAATAAATTTTTGGTAAAAAAATTTTAAAAAATAAAAAAAAAATGTTTAGACCCGCCTAAGCCCGAGCCTAGGCATAGGCCCACCAGCCCGCCCGAGGCCCGAATACCCCTTGGGTCTGGGCCTGGGCTTGGGCTTGGGCTTGGGCTTAGGCTTAGTCCTAGGCCTAATTTTCTAACCTGTGACCCGATCCGAATTTTAATTTTCTAACCTGTGACCCGATCCGAATTTTGGCGGAAGCCCGCGAGGCCCGACAAGGGCTGGGCCTGTGCAGTGCGCTGAGCCAAATTTATGTTAGAAAAAATAGTACCAAACTATATGGAAAATATAATTTGAAAAATATGTAAACAGTTTTGGGGCAAATCAAAATTGAAATAAATTGAAAAAATAACGTAACAAAACTTACAGAACATAAATAGACAAAACCTAATTGAGTCGAGTATGTAACACTCTTTCTTTAAGACAGATTCGTCCCTCCCACCGATGCTTAGGATTCAATGGACGTCTATCTCCTAGGATACAACGATCAATGTCTTGCACTAGCAGCACTACTATTGCAAGCCTAGCGAACTTCGCCGTGCATGTACTCTCTTTATAGGAAAATTAAACTCAGAAAATATAAAGAATAAATGCAAAGTGAAGAAGAGAATTGCAAATCCCTATACAAATTGAAATGAGGGAGATAGAATTTATAGATTCCTCTATAACTCTTTAGAAAGGTTGTGACCCTTCAAAAGGACACACCATTTCATGCAGTGGCGGAGCCAGAAATTTAATATAGGAAGGGCACCCATTAATTATAATCTCAAATTTTTTCTTCCCCAATCAATAACAATAACATAATAATAATTTTTCGAACTAATGTTAAACATTAAAAATTAATATCTATTACAAAAAGTTTAAATTTTAAACTTTTACAATTGATCCCGACGAGTTTTCATCTTTTGAAATCTTTCCATAATAGTATCATTGTCAATGCCATCAAAAATATCTCTCTCAATGTAAACAATCAAGCTATCATTCATCCATTCATCACCTATTCGGTTCCGCAACCAATTCTTCACAATATTCATAGCTGAAAATATCCTCTCAATAGTAGTAGTTGCAACAGGTAAGATTAATGCTAAAGTCAAGAGCAAATACACTAATGGATATGTCCTACGAAAATTATGATCACGAGGTTGACAAGGGCCTTTTTGTAGATATGCCTTACGAATTCGGTCTTGATCATTAGCATTATAATCCATAATCCGAGGCCGTAGTCTTGGATCTGCAGGAAGGTCTACTAAGTTGATTTCTATGCGACTTTGTTTTGCGGAAGAATAATTTTCATCTTTTTCTTGAGAAAGAGATGATTCCCACTTTGATTTTCTTTTGAAATATTTCTCCATGACTGTTTGAAAAAATTAAAAATCAAAATAAAAATTCATAATCAAAATCTCAAACCCGCCCACAAATTAAAAAATTTAAATTAGCACAAATCACAACAAATCAAAATTTTTAATTTTAGCACAAATTATAACAAATCAAAATCCCTAATTTAAATATTAATCACTGCAAATTAATATTTTTAATTTTAGCACAAATCAAATCCCTAATTTTAGCACAAACAACAACAAACCAAAATCCCTAATTTTAATAGAAATCACCACCAATTAAGATTCATAATTTTAGCATATCAAAATCTCTTATTTTAACATAAATAATAACAAATAAAAAAAATTTACAAATCAAAACTTAACAAATAATTATAAATTAATACTCATAATTTTTATTTGAAAGTTAAAAAAATAATAATAAAGTTACCTGTAAACAATGAAGAGAAGATACCAAGGTTATAGTGTGGTCCCAAATCTGTGTTGTGTGATCCTAATTTGGTGAATCGCGAGTCGGTAAATTGCAAAACAACAAGGGGAGACGAAGAAGACAAGGAAAATATGAAGATACTCCACAAATACTGTGAATAAGTAAAAAAATAAAAAATTTCATACACTTGTAGGGTTTTAGAGTTTTAACCTTGTTGTAATTGGAATTGTGTGCACTCACCTAAAAAAAAGTTGTGTATCAATATTTGATTGGGATTGGGATTCCCAAAAAAAATAAAAATAAATAAAAATACAAACATGGGTGGGTCTAGCGTGTGGTGTGTGTGTGTCAGTGGGTTAGTAGGTTTGAATGTGTGTGTGAAAGTGAAAGGCAGACCACACTTAAAATTTAAAATTTAAAAAAAAAAAAAAAAAAAAATTCAAAAGTTAGGGGGGGCACGTGACCCCCCTGGGCCTAAGCTCCCTCCGCCCTTGCTTTCATGTCAAGAGACACAACTATTGGAGTAAATTTAATTCAAATTTTCCAACAATCCCCCGTATGAATGAAATTTACAGAAATGACATGCAACAACATGCAGACAGAGAGAGAGTACATTAAGGAAATACCCTGCATCGGGATATGTAGCTTTTGGCTTTGAACCTTCCCTGGTAAAAGCCTATCGGACTTACTAGCTAATCAGTGGACGTGATGCCTTGAACTGTTTAGCCGTTTGTGTAAGCCAAGATAACAGAATTCACACAGAATATCTCCAGACACAATTTAGTTCTCACGATTGTACCCGTTTTGGCCTTGGGCATCTCCTGGTATTTCATGAGTGCTTTAGAGAATTTTGCCTTATCAATTCTCATAGAAGCGGCCCCTTTACATTCATATAGGTGATCCTTATTTCAAGTCTCTTAAATACTCCTCTTGAAAGATACCCCTCTAGGGTTTTCAAGATATAAGTGATTATTAAAAGCATAACTTACCCTAAGTCTCCTACATACAACAAATGTTGCAGATATTGCTCTCATCATAGGAATGGATAGGAGATAGACTCCTTTAGTGATTTCTGGTGAGCCACACATAACTTAATTGTCACTTTGAACTTAGTTTTTGGGATCTCTAGTCATTTAAGTACGGTTACCATTATGATGACTCTTATGTAATAGACTTTAGTCACATTCTCCTCGATGAACTTTCCCTCATTTGCTCTCTGGTCAAACCTTTTGTTTAACAGCCGCTATTTATTCATTTGACCTTCTCAGTTATATATCATTAAGTAGTTCGTGAATCTACTATATTATCTTTAGACAATATTCACAACTGAAAGCAAATGTCCACGGGTATTAAGTCTTTAATTACATCAAGACTTACTGTTACTCTATGTCACTCCCATTTTCAAACATTTTCAAATAATAAACATAGTGGTGTTCCTTAGTAGTTAATGAAACAATTTTTGCTTTTACTACAACTTTGTCCAATAAAAAGAAATGAGATTCTTTGTGGACCTACAATCGAACCGTTACTTTGGTAAAATCTTCCAAGCACCCCCCACATTTTAAGCATTCCAAGGAAACTTAATTTCTTTTGCTGGTGTATAATTACACAAAAATATTAATACACCCCCACAATTCTGAGATAAATCAGAATATATCATTAATTGGTGTGCTTGAACTAAATAACAAGATGTAAATTGCTTTGTGAATATAATCACAAAGCTAATTTGTCTAAAATATAATTAGATTTCATAACTTGCTTTTGCAGTACAAAGAAGAAATGACTAATACCGGTTGTGGCCACAACTCTTTGTCAAATAACATTTCTTTAGCCATGATTAATTTATTTTTGTTTACTGCAACCCTTAATTCCAATCTCAACATGGAATATAAATATCACTGTATAAATACATTTACATCTTATTTGTCTTATCCAGTATTGGTGACTACGTCGACAATAACCAAAGTGTTTTTTTACCCATGAAATATTTTAACTCATATAATATTTCATTACGGAGCTATCACTCACCACACCAATTTTAGTCATTATTCCAAAGAATAGTTAGAATTCCTCTTATGTCAAAACACATAGGTTCACATTTTTATCAAATAATTGACATCCATTTATAATACACCACATACCAAATTGATATTAATGATATTATAAAATAAGATAAAAAACAAAATAAACTGTTGGAATTTTGACTCACATGTTAACCCCATTTCTTCCTGCCAGTAAAATAAATTGTTCCTCTTGTTGAAACCTCAACGCCATGATTAAATTTTCTTTGATTTGTGCTATATGATTGATCCAAAATTGTCAGCAACATATGATGAAACAAAGAAGAGGTGTTTATCATCATTGTGGGGGCAACTAACTTCAAATTTAAAAAAAAAAAAAAAAAGAATTGCATAATACACAATGTCGTTAACTAATACGATTCAAAAACTAGCGACATAAATACTATAATCTCATTCAAGAGATTTAATCAGCAATTTCTTTGTTGAACCCCACTTCAAAATGGCATCAAGAGTTCCAATGCACCCCTAGGCCACAATATCAAAAAGAAGTATCTAAGAAGTCAACTGCCATGAATTTGGGAAGGCCATCAATAAGCTTTTGGATAAAAGATGTTAAACTTTCCCACCATATTCAAAAGGAAAGGCCCTAATGAATAATTATATAAATGAGAATAATCATTAGCGAGCCATGGCTTCTTTTGCAATAAAATGAATCACAGTAACAATCCATATCCTCATTTCATCATCTCAATCACAATAACTCATATAATATTTCAAAAGATTGTAATGATAAAATTGTAAACCATGATCATAATTATATAAGAAAATAACTGACTCATTAAATTATATTTGAATACAGTGTTTAACCATATATAGATCATACACAAATGAAAACCTTTCCATCAAAATGACATCACCAAATTTGTAGAAGATAAACCCAGTGCCTACTGTTACAAATTTCTAATGCCCAATGTTTGTCCAGATCAAATTCATTTGAGTTTATATCCTCCTATGAGATGTAAACCATGTCACGACCTAAACCCGCCCCTATAGGTTTAGTGTCGTAACCGGCCAGTAATATGAGATTACCAAAGGCCTTCCTGTACAATCAAAATAATCGGGGCTAGCAGAAGCAATATTCAAAAAAATATATCAATAGTCCAATGAGCTGTGCATCTATATGATCAAATAATCACATGCAAAAGCGTTAATTTACCCACTTACATTACATAACATATAACACTAAACAATTTTTGAATCGGTCGCCGATAAGGCTTTAAATTCGCAGTTCGAAATTAAAACATGAACAGATCATTCAGTAACAAACAGATAGAAACGCATTTAAAACAACATACTCATGTAATCAATTTAGGATTTCGTCTTAATCAATTACTTATTATGCTTAATCACAATTTAACGCTAATCAGAGGTGAGGGTTGTTACAAACCAAAAGACTCAGTACAAACAGATTATGGATATAAATCTTTTACAACACAATAAAGATTTGTACGAATTAAAAAGCAAGATTGTAACAGTTTTAAAATTAATTCATAAAACCATTTCAAAACCAATCGTTATATCATCTTCACAGTTTGCGGCAGTATGTTCAGAGCCGAGAAACAAGACAAGGATTTGATGTCCTAGTTCATCAGAATAGACGATAACTCGGTCAACTCGGCTGAGCGTCTCCGAGATATCGTCATAAACTTCATCCTCGCAGGTTGCGATTCAACATCGTCGGCATTCACTTGGTTCTTCTAGCAACTCTCCTCTAGACCTGAGATTCAAATTCTCTAAGAACTCGAAACGGTATGAATCCGAAATGCGAAACGTACCGGCGAAACATATAGTTTCAACGAGTTATGCGAAATGGAATATCTCCATGTGGCGATTTCGAAGGTTAAGAGACTGGACCCTTTGATTCTTGTAGACACGAAGTCGTGCCAGGACAAAGACATTTTACCAAACAGTACGGTTGTGAAAAAACATTGGTTTGTGATGGATCACATACCACAGGGAATCTTGATGATAAAAGGAACCAATAATAATAATAATTAGATCAAAAGGAAAACCAATGACCAATCAAACAAATCTATCATATTGTATTCTATAAATAAAACAAAAACAGTTCGAACTAGTCATAACCCATCAGTAAAACCACAAATTCAAAAAATGATCCCATTAACAGTATGTTGCAACCAATCATACAAAGTCAAATCATACTATTCATTCAGAAACAAATAACATCTAAATCATCAAAATGAAGATGAACGAAATCCATATTTAAATCAATTATATTTTCCCAAAAACCATAAACATGATGGATCTGTTTTAAGATTGTTAGAAAAAATAGCACCAAACTATATGGAAAATATAATTTAAAAAATAAGTAACAGTTTTGGGGCAAAACCAAAACTGAAATAAATTGAAAACATAACGTAACAAAACTTACAGCACATAAATAGACAAAACCTGATCGAGTCGAGTGTGTGACACTCTTTCCTTAAGACAGATTTGTCCTCCCACCTGTGCTTAGGATTCAATGGACGTCTATCTCCCAAGATACAACGATCAATGTCTTGCACTAGTAGCACTACTATTGCAAGCTTAGCGAATTTCGCTGTGCATGTACTCTCTTTATAGGAAAATTAGATTCAGAAAATATGAAGAATAAATGCAAAGTGAAGAAGAAAATTGCAAATCCCTATACAAATTGAATTGAGGGGGATAGAATTTATAGATTCCTCCATCACTCTTTAGAAAGGTTATGACCTTTCAAAAGGACACACCCTTTCATGTCAAGAAACACAACCGTTGGAATAAATTTAATTCAAATTTTCCAACAATTTATACCCTAGTCGTCACTAAAAATGACTTTTTGTAACGATATTATGAATCTGTTACTAAAAATTGACAATTAACGAATTTTTTTATGAAGAATTTTTTAAGTTGTTTCTAAAAAAGTAACATTTAGTGACTCTTTTTTACAAAAATGTCATTAATTATCATAGAACCTATTGTAATATACTCGTAAGTCCCCTATTATTAAATGCATATATGTGTATTGGGAAATACTATGTTACACACCCTTTCAAAAGGTTTGTACCATATGCACCTGTTACGTATTTTTGTAATAAATGTTATGTATTTTTGTAATAAATGTTACGTATTTTTTGGTAGGAGTTACAACAATTAGTGATTATGCATTTTGCAGTACTGTTATGTATTTTTTTAGTAATGTTACACAATTTTTATCCAAATATTTTCTAACCACAAAATATGTAACAATACCACAACAAAATAAGTAACATTACTACAAAAATACATAATTTCATTTCTCAAGTACAAATTGTTGTAACTCCCATAAAAGAATGTATATAACATTTATCACAAAAATATATAACACACTTCAAAAATATATAATAAAGTGTATATGATACTGTTAGCACCATAAATCTGCAATTTTTTATTTCTATAATTGCAGGACATATGGCATCCTCTTATTCATTTGGAAGTTAAAAGGAGTTATAGAGATGATGGAGAATATGAAGGATGAGTGGAAGGACAAAGTGGAAGAGTGGAAGGACACGTGGCAAGACAAGAATGAAGATGGAAGAAATGGGTAGTTACTAAGTAGTTATTGCTGTATTTTTTCCTCTATAAATAGCCATTAATGGCTACATTGTAACGGACCCAGAACTTAAATCAAAGACACTTGATTTTAATATTTCTTGTCATTTTCCTTATCTTAGGAGTAGTTTAACATAGATTTATATTTCGAAGCATTTATTTTCAGCATTTCCATTTCGAAGCATTTATTTTCATGCACTTCCTTTTCGAAGCATAGGAGTAGAGGTAAGTAATTATTACTTTGATTGTTCACTCAATCGTCTTTCTCCATCTCCCTTTCTTCTTTTAATTTTTCTTTTCTCTACACTTTGGCAATTTTGAAGTCCTCTTTGTTGAGGCAAAAGAACCGTCAACACAATCGCTTGATAATTGGCTTGAATTTAATCTGTAAGGATTTTTCAATCCTTGCTGACACGCTCGCATTTATAATATTTCCCTTCGTCGAAAAAATAAGCCAACAGATACACACCCCTAAAATTTCCCATGTATATTGTGAGAACGTCCAACCCCAATCTAGTGTACATTTTTTAAGATTATTGGTAAATTTTAATTTTACTACCACCGCCGCCATTTTACTGTAGAAATATAAAAGTTTGATAGGATAGAATACTAAAAGACACAATTTGGTGTTCTTTTATCACATCACAAGCACTCCGCACATGTAATGTGTGTTGAATTCTAAAAAAAATTAATGATATAAAAATAATGATAAAGAGAAATCCATAAATAATGTGTTGTTCAAGGTGTAAGAATTTTCTTTACCAAATTCATGATCTCACACTCAAGTCTTGTTGTTTTAATTAAATTTTTACATAAACACCAAGTGTAAAGGTATTTTGGATAAAAAAAAATATGAGACATTTTATATATAATAGTATAAGTATAAATAGAAGATATAGATAAATGAAATTTTGAGTATAAAATTATGAATTTTTAGTATTTGTCTTAATTGGAACTCACCTTCTTTAAAAAAAATAAGAATTGATACCCCATCTTGATTGATTTAAATCGATTATAGTTAGTGGAGACTATTAACAACTTGATGTCCCAAACCCGTTGAATATATTCTTTTAATGTACAGCCAAATTTAAAGTTTTATTATTTGATATATATAAGATTAAATTTAAAACGTATTAAATATATATATATATATATATGAACTTGTAAGGTTTAACCCTGGTAACAAATAAATCTTGAGTTTCATTCGCCTAAATAGAATTGATAAAAAAAAATGATAATTTAGTCATTAAATTTAACAAAAAAATAATACTATAGATATTTTGTATAGACTTACATTGATTTTAATGACTAAAAAATTATTTTTCATTAATTTTACTTAACATAAATAGGTGGATGATTCAAATTGAAAATAAATTAAAATATTAAAATTAAAATTGATAAAATAAAAGCTTAAAATTTATTTTATTATAAAATTAAATTCTAAATATTTTTTTATAATTTTCTCAATATACATTGATTTATTAAATATAATATTTTTAAGTTATATTTTAAATTTATTGTAGATCAAATTAAAAAAAAAAAATTTGTTACGATTTCTAGCAAATTTTCCTCGATTAAATACAACACCCAGATCTCTTTTTTCAAAGTTGATTAATTATAATTGGTTAAAAATATTAATAATGTGATGATCTCAAATCATCAAAAATTGAGTCGTACATTAATGTATATGATATATTATGAGTGAGTTTAGTAACAATTTAAATAAATTATTTATTGATTTATTAACTTATTTTTGTTATATTATTATTTTTATTTTTTATATATATTTTTTTATAAAAAAAATTAAAAAATTAATTATTCCCAAACTCACCCCATATATATGGCAGACACACACGTCAACATTCCCCATGAAATACGTGCTAACCTGCTCTCCCCACTCACATGAACGCACCGATTGGTCTGATAATAGTCACCAAATAAATAAATAAATAAATCAAATAAAATTATGTTGTAACTTTTTAACTAATAACAGTAATATTATAACTTTGAATCACATTTGAGTTATTATGAGATGTGGTATTATGGGATGAGAAAAAAAAATAATGTGACACTACAACAAAAACATATTTTAGTGACATCATATTAGTGGCATATTCTTAAAAAATGTCACAAAAAAAATATTTGGTGGCATTTTTTTAAAAAATGTCATAGAGCCACAAACATACAAGGCTCTAGTGGCATTTCAATTAAAAAAAGTGTCACTTTACTACAACAAAAATGTCACTACAACAAATTTACACTTTAGTGACACTACACTAATGGCATGTTTTTAGAAAATGCCACAAAAATAAAAATTGGCATTAAATGTTTTAGAAAAATGCCACAGAACCACAAACATATAAGGCTCTAGTGACATTTCAATAAATAAATGTCACATCAATTTTATGACATTTTATAAAATAATGACACAAAAAATTATGTTTGTGACATTTACCAACATATGCCACTAAACTTTAGTAGCAATGGCATTTTTTAAAAAATGTCAGGACACTAGGTAGGTGCAAATTATTTTTTATGGCACTTAGGTGAAAAGTGTCATAAACAAATATTTTATAGCATTTTGAGAAATACTACTAAGCCAAAAACTTTCCAAGCTTATAATGACATTTTTGAAAAAACAAAAAATGCCAATATATTTTCTAAATTTTTAAAATGCAGTAAATGATTAAAAATAAATAAATAAAACTCAATATACACTACAAGAAAAAACACATTCGGCAACTAAATTTCCTAACCAAAAAAAATTTGTCGCTGAAAGTATAGCTTTCAGCAACCAAAACAACATTAGTAGCCAAAAGTAAAGGCTTTTGGCGACTAAACAATTTTAGTAGCCAAAAGTTTACAATTGGCGACTAAAACTAAGTTTGGTCGTTGATTATATGAGTTTTAGTGACTAAAGAATTTTTAGTAGCTTAAAGTAAAGCTTTTTGGCCACTAAAAAAATTTAGTAACCAAAAGTCTACAATTTGCAACTAAAAATAAGTTTGATTGCTGATTATATGGGTTTTACCGACTTAAAAAATTTTAATAGCCAAAAGTAAAACTTTTTTGTGATTAAAAAAATTTTAGTAGCCAAAAGTCTACAATTGGCAACTAAAAAATAAGTTTAGTCGCCAAAAGTGGTCATTTTTAGCGCAGAGAACTAAAATCCTAAGGTGGGAATTAAATTTTTTGGCGACTAAAATTTTGGTAGCTGAAAGTGCATCTTTGGTGACCAAATCCGATTTTGGTCGGCAAAAGTTAAGTTTTTTAGCAACTAAAAAACAATTAGTAGCCAAAAGTATAGAATTGGCGACTAAAAAATATTTTCAGTCCCCAAAAGTGGTCTTTTTTTATTTTGCTAGTAAATAATTTATTTTAAATAAATTATGTTCAATAAAATAATTATGTTTGTACATATACTTTTATATTAATATGGATGTATGTACTATATAAATAATATATGTTGCATATATAATCATGTGGTGCCATAGAGCTGTAGTAGGAAGAGTGTAGTGTATAAGGTTTATGGTGCGGGAGGTTGGCGGTTCGAGTCTCCGCAAGAGCGGATCAAATTGTTCTACAAGGAATTCTCGTCACAAATGGCACTTGAAAGCGTCACGAATAGTGTCTACCATAACATTAAAGTGTCACTGAAAGGTTTTAGTCTTGATGATGTAATGACACTTATAAGTGTCACTAACTCTTTTTTTAATGACGCTTGATGGTGCCATAAATAATATCTACCATGACATCAAAATGTCATTGAAAGTGTTTAGACATGATGGTGTAGTGGCACTTGCAAGTATCTACCGTGGCACTAGTATCTACCGTGGCACGGATACAAATGGCACTTGTTCAAAATGCCACAAGACTAAAAAATGTCATTAAACCAATAATTTTGTGGCACTTTCAAATGTCACTAAATGAAGAAAATGTTGTCACTAAATTAAGAAAATGTTGTAGTGTGAGCTCAATTATCTTTATGTATATGGTTTGAATAGTAATGTGAATTTTGAATATTTTATGACCTGATATATATATATATATATTATTTATATAGTGAAATATTTTATTAGTTCCGTTTGATTAGAAAGAAAATTTGGTAAAAAATAAAAGTAGAAGAAAATGAAAAGAAATAGAAAAGAAAATATATATTTTTTTATAAGCATTTAATTAAGATGAACATTTAGTAAGAAAAAGATAGAAAAATTAAAAAGTTTAGTTATAAATAACTCACACATTTAGGCCTGGTTTGAGGTGTTTAAAAAAATTTAAAAAGTCAAAAAGTTACAAAAAAAAAACAAAAAAGTCATCACTATTTATAAATTAAAAATATTAAAAAATTAATATACATAATATTTTAATACAAACCAACTTTACACCGCTCTAAGTACTGACCTGAAAGGAAAGACAGTGAAAGGTACAAAAAAAAAAATTACATATATATATTCACTAAGTTGGCTAGTAATGTTAGGCCCGTGGGGGTCCACCATGGGTCCCTTTTTGATAATCCAAACCATCCAATATGTAGAACTCGTCTAGTATTATATGCCTATAAAAAATCACATTGATCGGATATCGTTAACTACATGATCAAATCAGTTTTGTATAAAAAATGGATGGTGTTATAGTTAACAGTTGACAAAAAAAACTAACACGATCAGATAGTTATCGCTATCCAAGCAACGTGATTTTTTACAAGCATATATTACTCAACGAGTTCTACACATTGAACGGTTCCGATTAGCAAAACAGGACCCATGGTGGGCCCCCACGGACCTAACAACATCGTCTAATTCAAGCCCGAAAAAGGAGGCAATCATTTCTCATCTTCTAACCAGCGCACTACACTGCCCAAACTGTACGGCCTATTTTACTAACTTCTCTTATACACTTATTTATACAATTTTTTAATACACATTTTTTCGTAAAAAGTCAAAAAAATTAACTCAAACATCCATATTTTTTTCCTCAACTTTTTAATCCAAAAAAACAAAAAAGTACACTTATTTAGGACACCCCAAATAACCCCTTAATTTTTCTTGTATTTTCTTGTGTCTTTTGCAATAAATAAAAAATTAGTTACAATGCTTATATGCATTATACAAAAAAATTAATTTTCTTATATTTTCCAACACTTTCAAGTTAAACAAATTAATAGAAGTCAATTCTTTTTCTTTTTTTTTCTTCTCATTTTTTTACATTCTACCTATTTCATTCTGAACAAACAAAGCCTAGTTAGTACACTAGAAGCCTATTTTGTGAAAATAATTCCGATAATTAATCATAAAAAATAAATATAAAATTTATTCTAATATATAAAGTGAAGTCTCTTGATAGTGTTGACACGTTTGTTTCTCATATTTTGAGTTTTCTCAAAATATTCCTATTATTGATATCTTTATATATAACTATATAATAAAGGAGGATGGTTTTTGAATTTGTCCTACACACATTTGTCTTACTAGAACATTTGAACGGATTAGATTTATTCCAATTATAAAACAACGGCTAAGATATATTTTCAAAAAAATATCCTACATGTACATTTTATATTTTCTCGCTTCTTTCTCTTACTGTTTCCTTTTCCTACCCATCATTCTATGATCCCATGATCCCACCTTCCTCTCTCTTTTCTTTTTTATTTTTTTTATTTTCTCCCATTTTTATTTTTCTCTCTATTTGTTTTTTTTTTTTCTCCTTTTTGTTCACTTATTTTTTTTTCATATTATATGGAAAAATCTACGATCCTAGAATTAGGAGCCAGATTTTACTGTATGTAGCGGAGATTAAATTAATGAATTTTATAGTCCACAAATTAAATGAATTTGAACAATTAATTATTATTTTCAAATATATTGAATATCTGATAAACTTCATAAATTTCGACCTTATATGAATCTTCAACATCTATATAATAAAGTATGATGGTTTTTGAATTTGTCCTACACACATTTGTCCTATTAGGACATTTGGATGACTCACATCTATTCAAATTATAAAATAACAGCTGAAATAAATTTTTCAAAAAATGTCCTACATGTACATTTCTATTTTCTCGCTTCTCTCTCTTACTTTTTCTTTTTCTCATCCGTCCTTCTATGATCCCATGATCCCACATTCATCTCTCTCTTTTCTTTTTTTTTTTTATTTTCTCCCGTTTTTGTTTTTCTCCCTATTTTTTTTTTATTTTCTTCTTTTTGTTCAATATATTTTACACATATTTCCATTTAATGTTTGCATGCCTATAATACACGAGGACATTACGGGCATACATACAATTTTCATATCTATATAATAAAGCATGATAGTTTTTGAATTTGTCCTGCACACATTTGTCCTACTAGGACATTTGGACAGCTTAGATCTATTCAAATTATAAAACAACGATTGAGATATAATTTTCAAAAAATATCTTACATGTACATTTTTTATTTTCCCGCTTCTCTCTCTTATTTTTTCATTTTTTACCCATCCTTCCATGATCCCACCTTCCTCTCTCTTTTCTTTTTATTTTTTTATTTTCTCTAATTTTTATTTTTTTCTCTATTTGTTTATTTGTTTATTTTCTTCTTTTTGGTCACTTATTTTTATTCATATTATATGAAAAAATCTACAATCCTAGAATTAGGAGCCAAATTTTATTGTGTGTAGTGGAGATTAAATTAATAAATTTTATAGTCCACAAATTAAATTAATTTGAACAATTAATTATTATTTTTAAATATATTGAATACTTGATAGACTTCATAAATTTAGACCTCATATGAATCTTCAACATCTATATAATAAAGCAGGACGGTTTTTAAATCTTCGACATATTTTTCTTCTATTAGGACATTTGGATGGCTCAAATCTAATCAAATTATAAAATAATGGCTGAGATATATTTTTCAAAAAATGTCCTACATGTACATTTTTTATTTTCTCGCTTCTCTCTTTTACTTTTTCCTTTTCTCACTCATCCTTCCATGATCCCACATTCCTGCCTCTTCTCTTTTTATTTTTTTTATTTTCTCCCGTTTTTATTTTTCTCTCTATTTGTTTATTTGTTTATTTTTTTCTTTTTGTTCACTTATTTTTATTCATATTATATGGAAAAGTCTACGATACCAGAAGTAGGAGCCAGATTTTACGGTGTGCAGTGGAGATTAAATTAATAAATTTTATAGTCCACAAATTAAATGAATTTGAATAATTAATTATTATTTTTAAATATATTCAATACTTGATAGACTTCATAAATTTAGACCTCATAAATTTAGACCTCCTATGAATCTTCAACATCTATATAATAAAACAGGACGATTTTCGAATTTTCAACATATTTTTGTCCTACTAAGACATCTGGATGGTTCAGATCTGTTCAAATTATAAAACAATGGCTAAGATATATTTTCCAAAAAATATCCTACATGTATATTTTCTACTTTCTCGCTTCTCTCTCTCTCTTACTTTTTTCTTTTCTCGCACATCCTTCCATGATCCCACCTTCTTCCCTCTTTTCTTTCAATTTTTTTTGTATTTTCTTCCGGTTTTATTTTTCTCTCTATTTTTTATTTTTTTTTATTTTCTCCTTTTTGTTCAATATATTTTACACCTATTTTCATACAATGCATGTATGCCCTGTAATATAATAGGACATTATGGGCATACATACAATTTCCATATAATTATATATGCAAAAGCAATATTGTATGTATGTTCGTGGAAATTGTATGTATGCCAGACACATCTATCCGTCTAGCTATATATTATATAAGCAAAAATGAGTTTTTATACGGAGTTTTGTGAGAATTCAAAAATTTTATAATAAATTTGTGATTTTATCAAATTAAAAAATAAATTTAAATAGTGTTGAAATTACAATTATATTCTAATCCTAACATTACTTACACCATACCTTCAAGCACAAGCTTACACTAGTGTGTGTGTATATATATATATATATATTATAAGAATGTTGTGTAGAACATGAGAGACCTCCAAAATCTTAATACTAAACCCGTCGGCACTCTTTTTCCTAAATGGCTTCATCTAGAGTCACCTTTACTCACTTTCTTAAATTCTAATTTTATTTAAGTTAAGCAAAACAAAAAATATATATATATATATATATAAATCAAATATACAAATAGATAAAATTAAAAAACTTGATCTCTATTTGTTCAGTTAAAATCTTCATTTTTCCTCTCAATATCTAATTTTAAATCTTAATTTTTTAAAAATCTATCTAAACAAATCTAATTTGAAAATTTGATTTTTTTTTCCTTATTTGAACTAGAATATCCATATATTTTAATTTAATCTTTTCAAAGTTTATCTTCAAGTTGAATTTAATATTTTATTTTTTGAAATCATCAATTAATTATCCACATAAATTTTAAATATGATAGAATTTCAAGTGTATCTTTTGTCTAAGTTTAGTCTTTTCAATATAAAACAAGTGTTTGCAAAAGGAGCCACGAACAAAAAAATGAAAAGGAAAAAAAAGAAAGAAGGTAAACTATTAATAGGTTCTATTTCCATCAAGTCTTATTGAAAATAAGTCTTAATAAAATCGTTGTTAAAAATAATTTTGTAAATATTTTTCGCATGTCGTTAAAACTTAGCAATTAGTGACTTTTTTTGTTACGTTTTTTTATAAATTGTCACTAAAACTTATCATTAGTGACGTTTTTCTGTGACGAATTTTTCAAACTGTCGCTGAAAGTTAAAAATTAGTGACCTATTTTTGTGATTTTTTTTAAACTATCGCTAAAACTTATAATTAGTGACATTTTTTTTGTAACAATTTTCAAACTGTCGCTGAAAATTAACAATTAGGGACAATTTTTAATATTGTTTGATAAAAAATGTCATTAATTATCATAAGACCTATTCGACAATAAGTCCACCTATTAGGACCTACATGTTGTTAGAAATGGGTTTTGAAGTTTTGGAAAAACTGATTTTTTCTCAACTTTGGTCTATTTTTTAGGTGGGACCCATGTGCCAAATTTGGCGGGTCAAAGTTGTAACGCATTCTATGCTACGTTGTGATTCACGTAGTATATTTGATTACTCAAAACCATTATCGGGTGAATGAAAAATTAAAGCCAAAGTGAGCTCCATGGAAATGGAGTCTTTGGTAGAAATTTTTTAAAGGTGTGGTTTAAGGCTTGTCGCACATTGATTTAGTAGGCATACTTTGAGTGGGGTTTTAAGGTTTGAATTTGGAACTTGGGGTAGGCCCTAAGGGGCACTCAAATTTTGTAGAGAGAGAGGTTATGGGCAAAGTGAGCTAGCCCATTGGACCCAAAATCGCGCGGCCGTCCGGGCGGGCTGGGTGCGGGTATGTGGTTGGGTTGGGCTTGTCCGGCCCAATACCTATCTTTTTAAGCCAAAAACATTTGAATTTTATTTTTCTAAAATTAAATTCTAATTTTTTGGAATTTGAATTTCGAAAATTAATTTCAAAATTGGCTCCGATTTTATTTTCCCCACCCGAACAGATTCAAATATGTTCAATACAATTTTTATCTATTCAAAATTTGAACTCAACAGATTTGTATATGTTTATTCAAACCGAACAGGTAACATACCTATTCAAACAGGTTTTGCACCTGTTTAATTCAAACCATATAGCCACGAATTTTCCTATAGAAAGGCAGTTTCTCATTTGGATTTTTCACTCCAATTTTTCGTTCTTCTCTACTGTCATTCATCTCTGCATTTTACTGCGTTAATTACATTAATTTTCTGTGAGAGAGAGTGTAATTAATTTTTTGTGAGAAAGAGTATACAAACAAAGTGTGTTCGTTGTGTGAATAGTGTGTAGTGCTGCTACTATTCACTGTTGATCATTTTATCTTGGAATATAGACGTCCACAATCTGAAAGCACCATGGAGACGAATCTATCTTAAGGACACAGTGTTAAACACTAGACTTAATCAGAAAATTTGTTCAACAAATTAATTTGATAAGCAATTAATTTACTTTTCTATTTTATTATTTTTCCTGTTTCAAATTTTGATTTTGTTTTTGTAACAAAATAAAAATCTGTCTTATTTATTTTGTTTTATTTTCTGGTTTGATTTTTGTAATCAAACAAACTCTCTCTTTTCCTTTGTTTCTTCTGTATTTCGTTTGTTGTTAAGTACACAAACAGAATTTATTTTTTAAATATAGTGAAGATTGTTCGACAATCTTAAGACAAATTATTTTTTGATGTCTTCATTGTATTTAATTTTCTGTGATTTCACAAAGTGATATTCTGGTTGGAAAATACAAATAGTAGTAATATACTATTTGACAAATAGTAGTAATATATTGCTTATTTTCTTTGACAACTAGTAGTAATATACTAGTGTCATTAACAATTGCGGAATATTAATTTGTGTTACAGAAAATTATTGTGATATTTTATTTTTCTAGTTTTAGTAACAAGGAAAATAGAATTATTTTGTGTTATAATTTATTTTCTGGTTTTAGCAACTAGAAAATTAATTTGTATTTTGATTTTTCTGATTTTTGTAATTAGATATTATGGCTGCTGAAAGTGGTACTCTAAATTCGATCGTTACAACGACTCCAGTCCCTATCCAGAACCATGTTCAAGTTCCGATAAATCATGGAGAAAAACTTGAAAAATTTAATGGCACTGAATTTAAGAGATGGCAGCAGAAAATGCTATTCTATCTTACAACTCTAAATTTGGCCTAGTTTCTCTGTGAAAAGGCTCTAGTACTTAGAGAGGATGAAAGTGATTGGCAAGTTGTTGCCGCTGTAAATGCTTGGAAACATTCTGATTTCCTATGCAGAAATTACATCCTCAATGGCCTTGACAACATGTTGTATAATGTTTACAGTCCTCTGAAAATAGCAAAAGAATTGTGGAATTCTTTGGAGAAAAAATACAAGACAAAGGATGCAGGCACAAAGAAATTTGTTATCGGTAAATTTTTGGACTTCGTTATGGTAGACTCCCAAACGGTAATTTCTCAAGTTCAAAATTTTCAAATAATTTTGCATGATATTCATTCTGAAGGTATGCCTCTTAGCAAGTCTTTCTAAGTCACTGCTTTAGTAAAAAAGTTACCACCAGCTTGGAAAGATTTCAAAAATTATTTAAAACATAAACGCAAGGAGATGACCATGGCATTGTAAGACTAAGAATTGAGGATGATAATCGAAAGGCTGAAAATAGGAATGGTAAAAATCTCATTAAGTCTAAGGCTAATGTGGTTAAACAAGTGCACAAACCACATAACAAAAAAAGGAAGTTTACTGGAGATGGTCTTAAACAAGGCGACAACAATGGCAATAAAAATTTCAAAGGTAAATGTTATAACTGTGGCAAGACTGGACATCGAGCTTCTGATTGCCGCTGCCCTAAGAAGGATCGCGGAAGTACAAGCAAGAAGACTACCAATCAAGCCAATGTGACAAACCTTGATTACATTTCTGACGGGGTAAATGACATCAATCTCTCTGTTGTGGTGTCTGAGACTAATTTGGTTGGAAATCCCAAGAAATGGTGGGTTGACACTGGGGCAACTCGTCACATTTGTGCGGACAAGAAGACGTTCACTACTTATAATGAGGTTGCAAATGGTGAACAACTTTTCATGGGAAATGCTACTACTTCTACTTCTACTGTGGCTAGACAAGGAAATGTGATCTTGAAGATGACATCAGGGAAGAAACTTACCCTCAACACGTACTACATGTACCAGACATCCGGAAGAATTTAGTTTCTGGTTCTTTGTTAAGTAAAAATGGTTTTAGGCTTGTATTTGAGTCTGACAAATTTGTATTAACAAAGAGTGATATGTATGTTGGTAAGGGATACATGAGTGATGGTCTCTTCAAGTTGAATGTAATGCCGGTTGTACCAAAACTTGCTATTAATAAGAATAACACATCTTTTGCTTATATTCTTAAGTCGAATCTATGGCATGGTAGATTAGGACATGTAAATTTTGATACTTTGCGTAGATTAATTGGTTTAGATTATATACCAAAGTTTGAAATTGATTTTAATCACAAGTGTGAGATTTGTGTAGAAGCGAAACTAACTAAGGCTCCATTTAAATCGGTTGAAAGAAAAACCGAACCTCTAGAATTAATTCACATTGATGTATGTGATCTTAAATTTGTTCAAACTAGAGGAGGCAAAAAGTATTTCATAACATTTATCGATGATTGCACAAGATATTGTTATGTATATTTACTTAGAAGTAAAGATGAAGCCTTAGAAATGTTTAAACTTTACAAAATTGAAGTTGAAAATCAACTTGGTAAAACCATTAAAATGGTTAGAAGTGATAGGAGTGGTGAATATGATGCACCATTAAATGAATATTGTGCACAACATGGCATTATTTACCAAACTACAGCACCCTATTCTCTACAGCAAAATGGAATTGCTGAAAGGAAGAATAGTACCCTTAAAGAAATGATGAATGCCATGTTACTAAGTTCAGGCTTATCGCAGAACTTGTGGGGGGAAGCAATATTGTCTGCTAATTATGTTCTTAACAGAATACCTCATAAGAAAACCAACAACACTCTTTATGAATTATGGAAAGGTCAACCACCTTCCTATAAATATTTAAAAGTATGGAGGTGTTTGGCAAAAGTTGAAGTTCTTGCTCTGAAAAAGACTAAGATAGGACCAAAAACAGTGAATTGTGTGTTTATTGGTTATGCTCAGAATAGTAGTGCATATTGGTTTCTAAATTATAAATCAGAAATACCTGATATAAATGTGAACACTATTATAGAGTCAAGGAATATTGTGTTTTTTGAACATGTCTTTCCTTACAAAAAAGGATAAGAATTAAATTCACAAAAAAAAACTTATGATTGTACACAAAATTAAGAGACTAATGATAATCAAACATAAGAGACTAGTAATGGTCTTGACCAACAGGATTTAACTGATGATGAACCAAGAAAAAGTAAGAGAGTAAGAACATCAAAATCCTTTGGTCCAGATTTTCTGACATACTTGTTAGAAAATGAACCTCAAAGCTTTAAGGAAGCAATGATAGGTCCTGAAGTATCTTTGTGGAAAAAGGCTGTTAATAATGAAATTGAATCTATTATGCAAAATTATACTTGGGAATTGGTGGATCTTCCACCTGGTTCTAAACCTCTTGGACATAAGTGGATATTCAAGAGAAAAATGAAAATAGATGGTTCAATAGACAAGTATAAAACAAGACTTGTAGTAAAAGGTTACAGACAAAAGGAAGGTCTGCACTATTTTGACACATATTCTTTTGTGACAAGAATAACATCCATCTGCATGCTTATTGCCATAACAACGTTGTATAATTTAGAGATACATCAAATGGATGTTAAGACAGCTTTCTTAAACGGTGATCTGAATGAAGAGATTTATATGGAGCAACCCCGAAGGGGTTGTAGTGCCACGGCAAGAAAGAAAGTTTGTCGGCTTGTAAAATCTCTTTATAGATTAAAATAAGCACCTAAGCAATGGCATGAAAAATTTGATTAGGCTATGCTTACTAATGGGTTTAAGATAAACGAATGTGACAAGTGTGGCTATGTTAAAAACACTGACAAAGGTTATGTCATTGTTTGTTTTTATGTGGATGACATGCTTATCATTGGAAGCAGTCAAAACATGATCAAATCAACTAAGAAAATACTGAACAAAAGATTTGATATAAAAGATATGGGGGTCACATACGTTATATTAGGAATGAAAATTACTAAAACATCTGATGGGTATGCATTATCTCAATCTCATTATATTGAGAAAATTCTTGGTAAATTTATCAAGGATGATATAAATGTAACTAGAACACCTGTAGACATCAATTTTTATTTATCGAAAAATAAAGGTGATGCGGTGTCTCAGTTAAAATACTCCCAAATCATTAGAAGCCTAATTTACCTAATGAATTGTACTCGTCCTGATATAGCTTATGCTGTCCGTAAATTGAGTACGTGCACTAGTAACCCCGGAGAAGACCATTGGAAAGCGATCATTCGGGCTCTTAGATATCTAAGATTTACCAGTGATCATGGTTTGAATTTTACTCAATATCTAGTAGTACTCGAAGGTTATTGTGATGCCAATTGGATATTGGATACTAAAGATTTCAAATTCACTAGTGGATATGTCTTTACTCTAGGAGGCGCTACTGTTTCTTGGAAATCCATGAAACAAACATGCATCGCACGATTCACAATGGAATCTGAGTTCTTTACTTTAGACGAAGCAGGAGAAGAGGCAGAATGACTTCGTCACTTCTTAGAAGACATTCCAATGTAGCCAAAACCTGTGCCAGCTATTTGCATTCATTGTGATAGTCAATCTGTAATAGGCAGGACACATAATCATATGTATAATGGTAGGTCACGACATATTCGTCGTCGATATAATACCGTAAGGCAATTGCTCTCAAATGGAATAATCTTAATAGATTATATAAATCTAAAGAGAATATTGCGGATTCGTTAATAAAATGTTTGACAAAAGAGCAAGTGTATGGTTTATCAAAGGGGATAGGATTAAAGCCTATTACATAAGAGTCATTATAATGGTAACCCTACTTATATGACTAGAGATCCCAAGAACTAAGTTCAAAGGGATAACTAAGTTATGTGTGACTCACCAGAAATCACCAAGGGATTTAAAATTCCCTACCCATTCCTATGGTGAGAGTGATATCTGCAACATATGTTGTATACAGGGGTTTAAGAATAAGCTTTGCTTTTAATGATTACTTATATCTTGATTTAGGCATAAAAATCAAGACGAGTATAAGAGATACTCACAATAAGAATCACCTATATAAGTGTCGAACTGGAGCCGGTTCTATGAGAATGAACAGGCTAAATTATTTAGAAGCACTTGTGAACAACTAAGAGCGTTCAAGGCCAAAATGAACACAACCGTGAGAACCACGATGTGTCAGAAGATATTTTGTGTGAAATCTATTGTCTTGGCTTACACAAACGGCTAAACAATTCAAGGCATCGCGTCCACTGGTTAGTTAGTAAGTCCGATAAGTTATCACTAGGGAAGGTTCAAGACCGAAAGCTACCTATCCTGATGCAAGATATTTTCGATTTATACTCTTTGGACAAATTCTACATATTGTTGCATTTTCGTTGTCATCAAATTCTATTTATGTGGGGGATTGTTAGAAATGGTTTTTGAAGTTTTGAAAAAATTGATTTTTTCCTCAACTTTGGTCTATTTTTTATGTGGGACCCATGCACCAAATTTGGCAGGTCAAAATGGTAACGCGTTCTATGCGGTGTTGTAATTCATGTAGTATATTTGGTTGCTCAAAACCATTATCAAGTGAATAAGAAATTGAAGCCAAAGTGAGCTCTATGGAAATGGAGTTTTTGGTGAAAATTTCTTAAAGGTGTGGTTTAAGGTTTGTCCCATATTGACTTGGTGGACATACTTTGAGTGGGTTTATAAGGTTTGAGTTTGGAACTTAGGGTAAGCCCCAAGGGGCACCCAAGTTTTGTAGAGAGGGAGGTTATGGGCAAAGTAGGCTAGACCCATTGGACCCAAAATAAACACACACGTGCGCGCTGTTTGTCTGTCCGGTCGGTCGAGCGGACTGGGCTTAGGTGTAGGTACGTAGTGTGTGGTTGGGTTGGGCTTGTCCGGCCCAATACCTGTCTTTTTGGGCAAAAAACATTTAAATTTTATTTTTCTAAAATTAAATTCTAATTTTTTAGAATTTGAATTTCGAAAATTAATTTCAAAATTGGCTCCGGTTTTATTTTCCCCACCCGAATAGATTCAAATATGTTCAATACAGTTTTTATCTATTCAAAATTTGAACCTAACAGATTTGTATCTGTTTATTCAAACCGAACAGGTAACACACCTGTTCAAACAGGTTTTGCACCTGTTTAATTCAAACCATACAGCCTCGAATTTTCCTATATAAAGGCAGTCTCTCATTTGGATTTTTCACTCCAATTTTTCGTTCATCTCTGCTGCCATTCATCTCTGCATTTTGCTGCATTAATTACATTAATTTTCTGTGAGAAAGAGTGTAATTAATTTTCTGTGAGAAAGAGTATATACATAAAGTGTGTTTGTTGTGTAAATAGTGTGTAGTGCTGCTACTATTCACTGTTGATCATTTTATCCTGTGATATAGACGTTCACAATCTGAAAATACCATGGAGAGGACGAATCTGTTTTAAGGACACAGTGTTAAACACTAGACTTGATCAGAAAATTTGTTCAACAAATTAATTTGGTAAGTAATTAATTTACTTTTCTGTTTTATTATTTTTCCTATTTTAGATTTTGATTTTGTTTTTGTAACAAAATAAAAATCTGTTTTATTTCTTTTATTTTACTTTCTGGTTTGATTTTTGTAATTAAACAAACTCTCTTTTTTCCTTTATTTCTTTTGTATTCCGTTTGTTGTTAAGTACACAAATATAATTTATTTTTAAGTACAGTGAAGATTGTCCAACACATGTAAGTCCCAAAAAAATAAATAAATTACAATCAACATTGAGCTATTTTCAACTCCTTTTCATGGTGCCTAAAAAATCTTGCATTAAAGTCAAGTCACAAGTATTTTTTATTTCAATTGTATCTACGTTACATTTGAAATATATATTTACATGAGTTTTTGCATGTGTGGGAAAGAGAGTTTATATAAATGGATGTTATTATTTTATTCTTCTTTAAATTTTGTTTTTGTTTTTGTTTTTGTTTCTTTTTCTTTTTTCCTACAATCCACATCTTTCTTTATTTCTTTCTCTTCTTTTTTTTTTTTTTAAATTTTTTTATACTAATAATGTGCTATTTAATTGAGATTTCATTCTTTTTCTGAAGCGCTATTATTATTAATTTTTGACTCTCTCAATTATTGACTATTTATGTTTAATTTTTTTGGGTGTAGATGCTAGATTGGAAGTGAAGAGAGTATCAAAATTTATTTGAATATGGGTTTATGCTTTAAATTAATCATTAAAATAGCTCATGATTAAATTAATTTATTTCTTTTGATACCTAAACCACAAATTTCTTTTCTTTTCTTTTTTTTTTAAATGTCTTTTTATGTAGATTCAGAGCTTGAGCAAATACAAGCGATCTCATATTAAAAATGTTAGATTTAAAAAAAAAAATTAACTATTCTATTTTGTATGGTTGTCAGTTCAACTTTAATACATTTACAAACCTAGTTATGTTTAGTGAATCAATACAAAATTAAAGGAAAAAAACAACAAAAAATAAATAGCATGTAAAATTTTTTAACCACTAACTAAATATAACAGGAATTAAAATTAATTTTATTTTAATTCACTATACTATGTGGAATGACTAATGTAATATCTCCTATTGATTGAAAGAAAATGAAAAAAAATATTTTATCCATATTAGAGAGTACAACCAAATAAAGATTTTGTAAGGCTTTTTTAATAAAGATGACCAGGTATCATAACAATTTTTTTTAATAAAGATTTTGTAAAATCCAGTGCATCGCATGAGGAGGGAATAAAGGCTTTTTTTTTTTTTTCTTTTTTTTTTCTTTTTTTTTTTTTTAAATAGGAGGGGGGATAAGGCTTGAAACCAAGAACTTTGGTTTGACAAAGCATGCCATTACCATTTAAACAATACATAACATATGTGTATATTTATTTATTATTATTCTTATACTAATACATTCTTTTGAATTGTACATGCATTACATGTGTAACCCACTAATATATATACATAAATAGGTCACTTATGATACTTTTTGGTCGAAAATTACTTCTAAAACTCTTATCCTTCTTTATCTATCTTCTATACCTATACTATTATTAGGATTGTAAACTCACCTGATGCGTGTGTTATTAAATTTCTAAAATATAAATTTTGATTTTGAATTAGAAATATATGTAGTGTTTATTGATCAAGTGATAAATGTGTTGTTTTTCAAACTATACTATTATTAGGATTGTAAACTCACCTGATGCGTGTGTTATTAAATTTGTAAAATATAAATTTTGATTTTGAATTAGAAATATATGTAGTGTTTATTGATCAAGTGATAAATGTGTTGTTTTTCAAACCTAAAATCTTAGGTTTAAATATTGTGCATTTCACTTTATAATTTTTTTTCCTTTCTTGATATAAAAAATTCACTTGGCAAAAGGAGAGAATATGCTTCAAGAGACTAAAGTGAGTTGTTTACATATATAATAGTGTAGAAGATTAAGTGAAGGCCTTTGGTGTAAGTGAAACCTTAGGCCAAGTTTGGGAAGTGTAAAAAAAGTCAAAAAGTCAAAAAGTTATTCAAAAAGTTAAAAAGTTAATACTATTCATCAAAAGTCAACAATTACGGCTGCACAACTCCCAATCCTCATTTTCCCTTACAAATCAATTTTTACAATTTTTTATTACACATTTTTCTATAAAAAGTCAAAAAGTTAATCCAAACATTCATATTTTTTTCTTCAACTTTTTAGTCTAAAAAGACAAAAAGTGCACTTATTTAGGACACCCCACATAACCCCTTACTCTCCTCGTACCATGTGACAGTTTTATCTAGCTTAAGATAAAAAATTATTATTCCAAGGCATAAGCAAGTTTTGAACTCAAGATTTTAGGTTTCATTAAGAACAATCTTAGCACTTAGGCAACACACATATTATGATATTAATTTTTATTTTTTATTTTTTATTCTTATTTATTAAAATTGTACACGCATCACGTGTGCCATCTACTAATATTGTTATATGTGCTCGTTTGAGAATTTGGTTGTTTTAATTGCTTTTTAATTTTTTAATTTTATTATAAGTTGAAAAAATTAATATGTTTGAGTTAATTTTTTTTAATTGAGTAGATAATTATAAGGGAATAAAAAGTGATTGATTTGATACATATGATATGACCCATTGCAATTGGATTTGAATTTTTAACTTATTTATTTATTTTGTGTGAATTTAGCTAAAAAGTCACAGAATTTTTTTGAGAGAATAACTTTTCTCGAGTCTGAAATTAGATTGAAAAGTGTTGGTGGGTTCCGTGGGCCTATCATGGAGTTCACATTGATAATTCGAACCATTCAATGTGTAGATCTTGTCAAGTATTCTATACTTGCAAAAAATTACGTTGATCGGATATCGATAACCATTTGATCAAATCAAATTTGTGTTAATAATAACTACATTTTTTAAAATAAATTGTTAATACAAATGTGATCTGATTAACTAGTTATTAATATTTGATCAACTTAATTTTTTACGAAAATGAAGTGCTCGATAAGCTCTACGTATTGAACGGTTCGAATCGTTAATGCGGACTCCATGGTAGGCTTACGAAGACCTAATAACATGTTCCAGTTAAGTCTGTGTCTTTCTTTAATTGAATAGATAGTTATAAAGGAAAAAAGGGGGAAAGAAAAAAAAGGGACATTTACATACAAGTCCCATTTTGTGAACTTATACTCTATTAAATCCTAAATAAAATTATTTGCTCCTTCAAGTCCCATTAATTTTTAATAACCCAATTTATCCTTCTAAGACCTTCACTTGCGATGAAATCATACATGGGCTGTTCTTTGGAGTTGTTTTGGACTCGATTCACTAAAATCAAATTCAAACCACGCTCAACTTTCTCAATCCTCCCCTCCTCTAGCGGCGAATCTGATTCCAGTAAAGCTCTCTCTCTCTTTGTCTCTCCCTCTCTCTCTCTCTTTAGTTGTATCGATTACATACATATGTATATATGCACGCATTTGTGTGTATATGAATCACTTCATACTTCTGTAATTGAATCTCGAACTGTTTGGTTTCGAAATTTACAGTGGTGACTCTGCTTGACTACGGTGCTAGAAACGTTCGTAGTGTTAGAAATGCAATTCGATTTCTCGGCTTCCCCATCAAAGATGTATTGTTTACTCGCTTCTTTCAATTATATATATATTTGAAAGTTTATTTTATTTTGTCTGGTTCTGTCTTATTTCAATGCTAAAGAAGGGGCAAAATGTAAAGAAAAGACAATGGTAATTTATTTTTATTTAATTTTTTTCATTTATCTCTATTCTATTGTGCCTTGTAGACTTGAATGAAATTTTTTACTTTATTCTCTTTATCTGAGGTTTCTAGGGACCAAAGGGAGCATCATTTTGAAATTGAGAGCATTCTCAGCTTATAATATTCTCAATTTTAATCATGAAAAAAATTGAGAAATTTCTCAAAATTGATAATTATAAATTTTTTAGTTTTGATAATATTCTTAGTTCATACTAGAAAAAATTGAGAAATTTCTTAATTTTGATAATTATAATTTGAGAACATTCTCAGTTTTAAAATTAAAAACATTCTCAGTTTTTGGATTAAAGGGCAAAATGTCTTTTTACCTATAAATGGAACTTAATGGTTCAAAAACTTTTTGACAGGACCTAAGCTACCACCAAATATGTAGATAGGACTTTTTGGTAATTAATCCAAAAAAAAAATGATTGATTTGGTACATGTAATAGGACCCATTGCTATTGAAGTTGAATTTTTAACTTATTTATTTATTTTATGTGACTAATTTAATTAAAAAATCACTTGCGAAACGAGATTATATGTCCCAATTTCTATATTTTTAAAGGGAAATTACAATTGCATATTTAGAAGAAAAAATTATACACAAGTGATAAACATTATTATAAACAGCAATAATTAAAAATTGAACTTTTTTTTCAAAAAATAATAAATTCTAAGCATTTTCATGTATCTATGAATACTTTGCGGTAATGTTACAAATTCACATTTAACTACTTAAAAATTATCTAAAATTATTATCTTATAGTTTAGGTTTATTCTATACATGGATCCAATACTACACAAATTCAATCTCAACCACATATTTACATTCATAATAAATTCGAAAGGGTAAATTTCAAATACGCCATCTGAGATTTGCTTAAAATACGGATTGTTTCTTGTAATTTGAAAAATTATAAATATCCTATTGTCAGAATCTTTTATTTAATAGAATTAATTAGAAAAATAAAATTCATAACTGCTTTCTTACACAATAATAAAATTATTTGAATTATTAATTAAAATATATTTCTGATATCATTAAAAATTATTAATTGATTTGATAATTTATTAATAAAATGATCATTTATTATAAAAATAAAGATTTTAAGAGTTAGAATGTAATTTTTTAAAACTATAAAAAATAATTTATATTTTAAATAAATCTTAAAAAATATATTTATAATTTATCCAATCTGAAAGTAATTAAATGAAATTTATAGAATTATTCTTTTCAAAAACCATCCCTACTTTTAAACGTAAAAGCAACAATGACATCTATCTGTGTGATGCGCCACAACAAGTGTGATAGTTGACTGCAAATCTTTACTTTTGCAGCTTTCTCTTTTGGTGCCAAAAAACACTTTACCACCGCTTGACGTTTCCCTTCTGCTGAGCCTTTGTTTGGCATGGCGTTAAAATGAGATTGGGTTAAAATAGTTAAAAAAAATTAAATAAATAAGTTAAAAAATTAATAAATAAAATATTATATTTAAATTATAATAATTATTTTTTTTATAAAAGTTAAAAAAGTTAAAAAATCCAATGTAAATGAGATTTTTAATCCCAGATGAAAAGCTAAAAAATCAATCTACTTTCCAAACAAAGCTCGAGTCCAGCTCCGTGGTATTTTATGGCAGAATAAGCCTCTGTTTGGGAAGAGGCTTTTTGGGCTATTTTGACTAAAATAGTTACAAAAAACAAAATAGGCTTTTTAGTCCAATAAGACAAAACATCACATCCAACTCATAATCATTACATTATTTCTCTCATAAAAAAGTCAAAAGTTCTTCCCAAATCAGGTTTTTTAACCCTAAGCTAAAATAGTCAAAAAAGTCAAAAAGCCAACCCACTTTCCAAACGACACCTAATTAGGATGGATCGTGTTATGTTGAATCGTATTTGTGTTTGTGTCGTGTTATTTTGGATTCGTGTCAGAATTATCTTAACACTAATTCGATCAATTTATTATTTTATCTTATCATGTCGTGTCATTTTCGGCCCGTATCTAATTCATATTGTATTAACGTGTCATGTCAAAAATTTTACTATTAACTAAAAATATGAAATGTATAAAAAAAATTCAAAATTTTCTTCACAAGTTAAATTTAATGAAATTAATCTCTATTAAATGAAATTATTTATAAAAATATTTGATTTCAACTTAATTTGATTTTTCTTAATTTATAAAAATTATATTTTATTATTATATTTTTTTTTTACTAGATTAACTCAAATAATAGATAAAAAATACATTAAGTTCAATTAAAAGCAAAAACAAAATCTGTATTAAATTGAAAATTGTATTTTACATACTTTTTAATAGATTAGATGTAATTATGAAGAGATTAAAAAATGTCATGATACTCTTTAGTGGAAATAATATTAAAATGTGTAATTAAGTCTTCATTATACGGGTTATTCGTGTAATTTCATATTATACAAATTTCACACTAACTCGACATGTTTAATATTTGTTATCAGGTCATGTCATATACGTGTTTGTATCAGGAAATGGTCAATTCTAAATCACTAATTTCGTATACAGTTCAAATCGTGTTATCGTGCCTTATCACAAATTCCCACTCTTAAGAATAATGATATAATCGCACAATTTTTTTTATTTATCACATTTTATATCTGATTTCACATATACACATTAGTTAGTTCATTAATATTTAAGTGAATTTTATTATTGTCACTAATATCTAATTAATAATATATATTTATCTGATCAAATGATATATAAAATGTGATAACTAACAATCCATTTGGAAATATGTTATTTTAGTTAAAAAGTTTTTTAAAAAGCTAACAATTTAAAAAAATTTAACTTTTACAAAAAGTTAAAGATTTTTTCTCTTTCACTTTTGTTTTTGCACATCTTCTTCCTCTTTTTTTTTTCTTTTTTTTTCTTTTTTTTTTTTTTGTAAAAAGTAAAAAAAATTACTTCCTAAATGGAACCTTATGGTAAAAAGAAATAAACAGAGGCATGGTTTGGGAAGAGGGTTTAGGGGATTTTTTGGCTAAAATAGTCATAAAAAATAAAATAGGCTCTTTAGTCCAATAAGATAAAATATCACATCCAATCCATAATCATTATATTCTTTTTCTCACAAAAAAAAATCAAAAAAGTTAAAAGCCCTTCCTAAACCAAATTTTTTACCCATAGGCTAAAATAGTCACAAAAAAAATAAAATAAAAAACCTAAAAAGTCAACTCACTTTCTAAACAATGCCATAGTAGCATTACTAAATGAAAAATGATTTGTGGCAATAATTTTCCTGGCACTAATGGCACTAATTTCCTGTTTTGGTAACTTTGTTTTTTTTTTTTTTTTTTTTTACCTGATATAGAAATTAGTGCCATTAGTGCCACAAATCACAACTGTTACTAAATGATATAACTAATAATTATGACTATGATGAAATGAACGAAATTGACGAAGAGATGATGTATCTTAGTAACTAGTAGGTATATTCTTACTTGCTAAAAAGAAAATAGGGTAGTGATGGTGGGGTGGATGGACTGGTGGTTATGGAAGTTGTAATCATCACCTTTAGCTCTTTTGTCAACCAATTCCACCAGCCTTACAAGGCATCCAACCCGCCGGTTTTAATAACTATATTATAGATTGATTAGCGAGGGATGGAATCTTATTATAATCATGATGAGACCATGCTTTTCTTTTTCTTTTTTTATCAACAAGATAGATATGCAGATGAGACCATGTTTGAATGGTGTTATGAATACAGGAAATTGTCACATAATGTGACATAAATGTAAGGTAATAGACAGGTGAGATTATAATTCAGCATAAAAAATAAAAAATAATTACAAATATCTGAAAGGTGTAAGTTTTTTGTATAATAAAATTATAACAAAAATTGTGCATCCATTTTTTAGTAAATATTTTATTCATTTTTCATTATCTTATGATTCTTCATAAAATGATGAATCTCATATATTAGTCCGTCATTGTCAAAATCCTCCATTTATTTTACATGTGTTTTATTTTGTAAAAATTCTTTGTACACTTGAGTTAACTCTTAAATGATAAGAGTTTTTTTTTTTTTTTTTGGCTGGTAGGTAGATTGGGACAATTTTGACAATAAATTCTAAAACAACGAATAGCACATTTATTTTGAAATCATTTTTTGGACTTTGGAGTCCAAAAACACAAATTATAATAGTCTTTTGGGAAGCTGGTAAAAAGCCAGCTTCCAGTTTTTTACTCATTTTGAATCACATCACTTCTCACATAACTTATCCACAAAAAGACAAAATAAGTTAAAAAAGTCAAAAAATTAATTTTTTACCAACTTTCCAAAACACGATATTTCCAAGTGATGTTGGATTGTCCGTGCAAATATGATGCATTTATTGTAATTATACATTTAAATTTTTTAGCAGTTTGATAAATGAAAAAAAAAATTTGTTTAACAACTTTTTAAATAAGGTAAACCTTTTAGTAATTTTAGATGGTTTGAATAATAAGAAAATTTGTTTAACAATTATCTAACGTGGCAATTATTGAAAGTGAATGGTATTTTTTAATTAAAAATAAAATGCATGACAATATTAACCCCAAATTGAGTGTACATTATATATAATAGAATAAATAGATATGAGAAGATTGTCTGCCTCAAGGTATGAATGTTGGTATCCCACAGAGGACACTTTTATCTTGGAGGCCTCTTTTAGCTTTTAGGTCTTGTTTGGTAACATCATTTTTTAGTTTAAAAGTTAAAAAATCACTAAAAAAATTAAAAAGCCAACAATCTATACAAAAAAGTCAAAGATTCTATTTTTTATCTACTTTTTACACATTTTTTTTTATAAAAAATCAAAAAAATCCCAAATATACTAATTTTTTTACATTATATTTGAACCAAAAAATTAAAAAATTACTAAAAAAGTTTATTCTCAAACGAGGCGTTGATCTCCAAATAAACAAACTTGTGAAGTCAAATGTTGGGTTGGACAGTGCATCTTACATTTTTTATTGTTTTATTTTTGCTTCAACTAAATTTAAAAAAAAAAATATTGGGTTATTAGAAAACACCCCCCACCTAAAAAAAAATAAAATAAAATTGTTGGTTAATGATCAATTTGAAGCAATCTTCAAATGAATTATAATTTCGGTGATGTTATATGCACTAATTAATGTATATACTAATGTATTAATTAGTATTATGTCATTATTACTGATTCCATCTATTATACAAATTACAAGTATCTAAAACCTTTAAAATTATGTCACATTATCTGTAAATATATTAGTTAGTATATTAATTTATACATATAGCATTATTCTTATAATTTATAGGGTAATCTTGAATGTAATTTAGCAACCCAGGGCTGGGTCTCCAATCAAACTATGGTAATGGGCCTATTAGATCAGAGCCTAAGCCCAGTTGTTGCCAAACCAATCTGCTTTCAAGGCTTCAACCTGGGTTCCACTTTACATGCTCTGATGGGCTGCTTTGGATATGGATCTGGGTTTTATTGATCAAGAAAATTTGAATCAGATGAATTCATTTTCATTTCTACATTAAATTTTTTATTTTTTATTTTTGCATTTTCAGTTCTTCATTCTACGTTATTTATAAGAATAAATATTGAGTCCATTGATTATATCATTTTATGTGGCCGGTGAATAAAATATACCTAATAATGTTAGGTGGACATTCTTTATCTTTGACTAATCCAATCAACTAGTCTTCACTACTGCAATATGATTTCTCATTAATTATTAACACTGTTGCTTGATATCACCATTATTAGATATACCTGGGAATGTATTTGAGAAGAAAGGTAGGTGATATCACCGTTTTAGGCTTCCTGTTTGTTAATGTTTTCTTTATTGTTTGTACGTCTCATTACATCAATAGTGTTCTTTTTTTTCTTTTTTTTTAAAAAAAATGTGAAGATGTTGTGGGTTGAAGAAGTGGAGAAGAGGAGTTATTTGGATTAGAAATTATTCTAATTTTAAATTAATTAATTTCACAATAAATTAAAAAATATAAAGATAAAAACATATATAAACATATATGTATAATATATTGAAGGGGGAATTTTTTAAATGCCTCTAATATTAATATTTTATAAGATAAAATATTTTCATAGTAGTTGGGGTCTTTGAACATTTTAACAGAGAAAATTCGACTCAGAAAAATTCTGGCTCGACTCAGAGAAATTTCGACCCTGACACAAAGAAATTTCAAAATTTCTTTGATATGATTATAGAGAAATTTAAAATTTATTTGGTATGATCACAAGGAAATTTTATTAAGGGATCTTAACTAATAGAAAAAAATATCTTAGACATTTCCTACAAAGGTTTGTTTGGGAAGATGGTTTGTGGCTAAAATAGCCACAAAAGACAAAATAGGCTATTTTAGCCACAACAAATAAAACATCACATCCAATCCATAATCATTACACTCTTCTCTCACAAAAAAAGTCAAAAAAGCCAAAAAGTCAAAAAGTCCTTCCCAAACCAAGCTTTTTAGCCCAGGCTAAAATAGCCAAAAAAATCAAAAAGTCAAAAAGTCAACCCACTTCTCAAACCAACCAAGTTGAAGAATAATATTTCACTAATTTTTCCTAGAATTCAAATGTCGTTAAAAGCCTAAATTCAAACCTTTCCAATTCATTTTTAAAAAGGAGTCAAATTAGTTGTCTTCTAAGGCTTAAGCAAAATTCATAACTCATATGTAACGGGTTAAAGGAGCAAGGCTTGGAATTCAAAATTTCTTTTAGAATGATTAGATTGAGTTCAGTGTTAGGCAAAGTTAAATTTAGAATGACATAAATATTCTTATTATGTAGTAAAAGTCCAGTACGCAATGATTAATGGTCACTTAAATTTGGTGGAAAGAGAAGATTGGAGACCCCTAGTTTGGTGGAAAGAGCTGATTGGAAAACTAATGTGAGTGTCGTTCCAACGAGTAATGATGTATAATTCAACTACTCGGCACTAGACGAGACAACATTGTTGACATAAAATGTTATAATTTTTTAAAAATTTTGAATTACATCCCAATTTTTTATGCGTCAATTAATAGGAGAGTAATTACAAGTATAAAAAAATGACATCATCAAACAAATCACCCATAATAATTAGAAAGTCAACAAAATCTACTGAGTTTAAACCCAACAATCACTCCACTAATATTTATATACAACTCTCATAATGAAAAAGAAATAAATATCGACACAAAGTATATCAAAACTCTTTTATATAAAAATTGAACTTGAGACATCACACCACAAATAGTGTAATATATTACCTGAAAAAAAAAACAAAACGTGTAATATAACCATTAGGCTAAATGCCTTGGTTTATTACACCCCACTCCAAGGGAGTGAAAATGATAAAACGTTATAATTGAGAGTGATCAAATATTACATTTTATAATAAAGGGGGATAGAGTTATAACAAAAGATTAATGCTCTATTACAAATTCTCATGCAGATCAAAAAAAAAAAAAAAAAAAAATTACAAATTCTAATACTCTAAATTTTATACTACAAAAAGTAAGATGTTCCACCCTTCGTGCTACAACAAAAAGTGCTTTCAAAAACAAAAAGGCACTTTTAATTAAGAATAGCTTGAATATCCTATTTGTTATCAATTAAAAAGAAAAACTTAACTTTCTCACTTACAAAATAATAATAATAATAATAATAACAACAACTTCTTTTTAAATGCCCTAACTTTTTAAAAAATTTAAAATACTAAAGAAATCAAAAAGTTAATAAAAAGGGTAATATTAAACTCCCTAACTCTAAAAAAAAATAAATCTAATTAATACAATTTTCCCATGACATTAAAAAAGCATGAATCAAATGACTAGGGTACACCATTTCATTTAAATGGATCACATGACTAGGGCGCACTATTTCCTACTCAATGAATCACTTGAATGAAAATGACAGATACCGGATAGTGTATTTCAATCAATGGAACATAATTTTATCATTTTCGTGTGAAAGAAATAACTCAAGTAAAGGTAAGTTCACGTCTTAAATTTACATTTGAATTAATTATATAAAAATCTTATTTACAAATATTATGGTAGTTCAAATCCTATTTAAGATTTTTTAAATTAATAAGTCTTATTTAGTAAAATTAAGAATATTATCAGTTTTTTAAAATTTTTAAAATTAAGAATATTATCAATTTTGCATAATAATGTATCAGATAATTGTTGCACTAACTGATAAAAAAACAGAGTACGAGATTAAATGTTTTTGTCTTTTTACTTATTAGTTTGATTCAGTTATTCAATAAAACCGAGAACATTATTAGTTTTTTCATTTTATTTTTTTTTAGTTTTGCACATTAATGCTATATTATCATGCTCCTTTATAGATACAAACTTTTTAGTTTTGCACAAAAAAATAATTTAGTTTTTTCAATTTTTTCAAATTTTTTTTTTGCACATATATATATATTTTTTAGTTTTTTTCAATTTGAAAGTTAATATTTTAAAATTTTGAAAATCAAAATAGATGTCAAATCATTATTTTTTTTTTTTTATAGATAATCATAAATGATGAGCAATTATTGTTTGAAGGACAATTCCGATTACTAAAAATTTAATGGGACTTAAAGGTTTAAAAAATATTAATTAGAATTTAATGGAGTATATGTTCATAAATTAGGATTTGTGTATAAGTGCCCCTTTACATTTTAGATTCAATAAAATGTAATAGAGTCTATATTGAAGATGATTGATTGATAATTAAGAAATATATTGTAATAAACTGCCACCTTATTGAGTTTGAAAAGTGGATTTAACTTTTGAGTTAAAAACAATTATGTAAAGAAGGGTTGGGTTTTCTTCATATCTATATCTCAACATGACAGAACTTGAAAGATTCATAGGGCCCATCATGAATCATGTTTTAATGATCCAAACAGTTTAATTTGTAAAGCTCTTAACGTATATCATTCATGAAAAAAAATTAGATTGATACGATAATCGTAATCTTTTCATTTTATCGTATTTGTTTATAAAAAAAAAATGTGTGATTTATTTTTAAAAATATGTTGTCATCTATTTTTTCATAAACAAATATAATAAAATAAAAAGTTACGATTATCAATTTATTTTAAATGATTCAAATAATTTACTTTATTAGGTTCATCAATAAAAATATTTATATAAAAAATTAAGTTCATCATGAAAATATATGCCCTATTGTCAAACTTATATTTGTAATCTAACTGTATGCAGCAAATCAACATGATTACATATCTCACAAAATGGATAGTTTTTATTCATTAATCTTTCTATACAGGAAATTATTGCACGGAATTAAATAGTTAATTATATGGATATTATTTTAATTATAATTGAATATCATCTTTCTTTTTTTTAATTGTAAAATAATATATTTAGATTTTCAAATTTATAAAAAAAAAAATCATATAAGTATTAAATTTAAATGGATAAAAAAGGGAGAAATTGCAACACAAAAAAAAATGACGGGAAAATTACATTTTAGTGGAGTAGTGGAAAAAAAAAAAATTGCATTTCTATGATGGTGTTACTCTTCTATGTGCTTGATACAAATTTATTCTTGTGTTTGATGCAAATCTTCTTATATATGTTAGAGTTGCACACAAAAAAACTTCTTATTTGTAATGTGATTATTTTGTGATTATTCCATATATTTGCAATTTCTTCAAACATGATATCAACTCAAAATAATTGTAATATCATGAAACTACAACTAATTCATATATTAGATTGTGCATCTAAATCTACTAATCTTTGCTTTGGGATGTGGGTTGATTTTTAAATTTTTTGGCTATTTTAGCTTAAGATTAAAAAGTCTCGTTTAGAATGAACTTTTTGACTTTTGTGACTTTTGTGAAAGAAAAAATAAAATGATTATGGTTTGGATGTGATATTTTGTCTTATTGATTTTTTAGTCTATTTTATATTTTTTGTGGCTATTTTAGCCAAAAAAATTTATGCCAAACATAGCCAATTATTTTGAATTTATATCATTTTATTGTAATTATTTCTAAAATAATCTAATTTCATAATTAAAAAAAATATATATACAATTGTAAAGGTAGAGTCCGATGATAAGAGAGAGTTGACCTTGGCCTTGTTTGAGAAGTTGATTATTTTAGTAAGTTATTTTAGTTTTTGATTATCTTAGACTTTGTTTGGGAAGAAGAGTTGGGTTGGGTTTGAAACTATTTTAGTCACAAAAAGATAAAATATGTTTTTTGGCTCAATAAGATAATATCATATCTAACACATAATCATTATATTATTTCTCTCACAAAAATTCAAATTTTTTTTTCAAATGAGACTTTTTAACCCCAGGCTAAAATAGCTAAATAGTCAAAAAACTAACCAACTTTCCAAACGAACCCTTAGTAGGCTAAAATTTTTGTATTTGGAAAGATGGTTGGATTTTTTTTTAGTTATGGTTGGTTTGGAATGTTCTAAAAAAGTGTACTTTTTGACTTATTGGCTTATGTGGGTTGGGTTTGGGTTGGGTTTGATGTAATGTGTTAGAGAGGTGATGTGATTTAAATAAGATGATGTGACTTAAATAGGATAGTGACTTTTTGACTTTTTGTATTATTTAGTAGATGTCAAACTTGACCTTAAATGTGATATTTATAAGAGAAAAAATAAAATAATTATGGATTTGATGTGATATTTTGTTTTATTGACTATTTTAACTTATTTTATTTTTTTATGAATTTTAACTCAAAAAGCCAAATTTTCACATCTTTTCTGCGCATCTTTGCCAAACAAGACTATTGTGGATGCAATTTTAACCCCAAAAAATTAAATCGACACATGTTGAGTCGAGTCGAGAATTTGTTGGGAAATAAATTTTTTTTAGTAATTTTTTAATTTTTTTAACTAAAATATATATTTGAGATAATTTTTAGTTTTTAACAAAAGGATATGTGAAAAATAGGAATTTTTTTTTTATTTTTTAATACAAATTATTGATATATATATATATATATATTTTATAGTAATTTTTGATTTTTAAGTTCGAAAGCGAGGCCGCCGACGCCTTAAACAAAAGAAATCGTGGTCCAGACGCAGAACGTGAATGAACCAACAGCTAGGTGGCGGAGGCGAGTGGTTGTTGGGTGACGCCGACGGTGCTTTCAATTCGAAACACTTTGGATTTTACTATCTATCTATCTATATACATACATAAACTTGTATGTGTGTATGTTTGGATTCAGATTTTACACTTGAAATTCTTGGAAAACTCTGCGATTGAGATTTCAATTCTTCCATGGCGACGGAGCCGGAGTCCGTCACGGCGGCGCCGCCCTCACCGACTGAGTTCACTGGCTCAGAAAGCTCAGTCTTCCACACGATTTTGGCGCTCATCATTTGGCTCGGCGCCATCCACTTCAACGTCGTCGTCGTCTTGGCTTCCTTCCTCTTCCTCCCCCTTCCCAAATTCTTCATGTTCGCTCTCTCTCTCTCTCTGAGATACTGAATGTATAAATGATATGTATGTATGTATGTATGTATGTATATGTGGATTTGTGAATTTTTTCAGGGCAATGGGGTTGCTTGTGATTTTTATGGTGATTCCGATGGACGATAAAAGCAAATGGGGCAGGAAATTAGCGAGGTCAGTGATTTAAAACCCTACGGCCATGTTTGTTTGGGCAGACTGGATTAGCATTCCATGACCAATAGACCTAGGACTACGAATCCGTTGGATTATGTATCCTATCTTAACTAATAGTCAAGTTTAAAATTATTAGTCCGTACTTCAATTGTTTAACCAAACATCGGATTAATAATTTTATTGGACTATTAGTCCAATCCTAAGCTCATGTCCACCCAAACAAACATTGCCTACAGGTTTACATGATGATATGAATCGCGTGTTTTTCTTGGTGATGATGATTAAACGAAACGAATTTCAGGTATATCTGCAAGCATGCTTGTGGTTATTTTCCCATGACTCTTCATGTGGAAGATATTCAAGCCTTCGATCCTAATCAGTCCTACGGTAAACTTCTTTTTCTTCTTCTTCTTTTCTTACACTTGTTTACTGAATTGATCTTGTCCCAAATTTGTTTTACCAATATTCGAATCTTCATTGCTTACTCGGCTCATTCTTCTTGGATGCAATTTTTTGGTCTGTTTTAATTTTTTTTAAAAATTAAAATTAGAATTAAAAGTCAACAAAAATGAAAGCACAAAAATTGGAAGACTTGTAGAAGCTATAGGTAGTTGGGGGAAGTGATTCAAAAAGCGAAATTAAAAACAATTAATAATAATAATAATAATAATAATAAGACAGAGGCAGCGTTTGGTTTTTCAGAGGGTGACATATGATAGTGACAGCATGGTTAGAGAATTAATTGATGAAGGTGGTTAGGAGTTACTTGGAGTTAGTTGTAAGCTGTCGTCCTAGTCAGCAGTGAGGTAGTTGGTTGTAGTGGTATTGTAATCTGCATAGACATATATGTATAGGTCTAACAAAACCAGTTAGATGATAGATTGAAGTGTAACTTGTGTATAAAAAGCAGAGCATTGTATAATACATGTTGACGAATTCACAATACAAGTTTCTCTGTTCTTTCATGTTCTTTCTATTCATCTTCTTCACCAAACGAAAGATTCAAGATTGACAGGCCTAAATCAAACCCCCACCCCCCCTTTTTTTATTCCACAAAACACAAATAGGCATATTTATGACTTACGGTTACGGAACACATATGGCCCCTTTTTTATTCCACAAAACACAAATATGCATATTTATGACTTACGGAACACATATGGTGGAAAAGGTGTGAAAAGAAAGGTAGCTTAAGAACAATACGGGGCCTTGGGTATAAAGGGGCTTCTAGCGAGCACTGTGCAATCTAGCTGTCTCTTCTCTCTAGCAAGTCATCCTTAAGTCCTGTGTCAAGTATTTTTTTGGGTTCTTTCATGGGATGGGTCTATAGTGTGATCTATTTTACATAGACTCCACTACGGGTGTTGTGTGCGGATATGTGTCTAGGTGTCTAATTCATCTAATCTCATGTCTAAAGACATGGGGACACAACAAAATATTCATATTTTTTAATGTACTTAAAAAAAAAAAAAAAAAATTTCTAGGGCAAAATGAATGTAAAAAGTTGTTATAGAGTATTTCATACATAATATGGGGGGTTGTATGTATAGTTTTATGTTTAACTTGAATTACTAAATATGCTTGCTAGTTGAATATCCAACTACACGTTGGACACATATCTCTCATACCCTAACTCAAGTGTTGAGTATTTGACAAAGGCACTTTATATATTTAGAAGAGTCTATGTAACATAAATGTGATTATGTCATGGTTTTGAGTAAAGTGTTGCATTGTGAGAGTGATACTTGGCGGGTGATGGGGTCCTGCATTTTGGATATTTAGGACCTTGCTTTTGGCGTGGTCTCAAGTCTCAAGTCTCAACTCTCCCTGGCTAAGTAATTTCAATCAAGCAAGCTTGCTGGCTATTAAATGATTATTTTTTACGTGCTTGCTTGCATATTTCACTAGCTTAAGGATGGATTTCCATGTGCTGGTTTGTTCTACATCTTGATAAAACCATTCTAATTGTTGTCCTATTAATGTGGGGTTTGCATGATTAAATTTCTTTGTCTTACTCTTGCATAAGTTCCCCTTTCGGTTTTTCTTTGGCTACCTAGCTTGAGGTGGTAGGCTGCTGCCATGTTACATAAACTCTTCAAAACAAATCAAATACCCATGTCGGATACCCAATACTTGTACAAGGGTATGAGATATGTGTTCAATACTTCACATCGGACACGTCTTAAATATTTGTATTTGACACTATCATTATATGTATATATATTGTTGTATAATTGCTATAAAATGAGTAAAATATCTTTTGACATTGTATGTTACATATAACACCATTTTATTTTACATAATAGATTAAAAATGTGACCATTTTGAGCCGAGCCCGTGTATCCTTGAATTTGAGGTTTGATGGGTCTGACCTCTACATACGCACTGCCACCTGACACCTGTACCGTACTCATGTCCATATAACATGTTACATGGGTTGCCACTCTGATCTCTAAGGAGCTTTGACTTTACTTTGGTGCTGATGACTCTATAGTTTATTTATTCTTGTTTTGCCCAAGTAATGAAATAAGCCTGTGCTTCATGCAGTTTTCGGCTATGAGCCACATTCAGTTTTGCCCATCGGTGTCGTTGCACTTGCTGACCTCACAGGTTTTATGTGTCTTCCAAAAGCTAAGGTCCTCGCGAGTAGTGCTGTAAGAATACCACCTTTGGTACTTGAACATGGAGCCAGTCTTGTATTGCTATATTTATTAACTATGTTAATTACCCACCAAAAATATAAATCAGGTGTTCTATACGCCATTCCTCAGGCACATATGGACATGGCTGGGACTTTCGCCTGCATCAAGGAAAAACTTTATCTCCCTCTTGGCAGCTGGCTATAGCTGCATCATAGTGCCAGGCGGAGTGCAAGAGATAATTCACATGGAACGTGGTTCTGAGGTAGGTTTTACTCCTATAACTCCTAGTTATTAGAGTTTTTATATTTATGGTTAAGCCATAATTGTATCTGGATTGAGGATTAATGATATAAACCAACTATTTCACTTACTGTTAACTTTTAATCTTCTCATCTTCTCCTTGGCTTTCCTAGCATACATGTGAAATATGCTCTATCCTGCCATTATATTAATGCCAATCCACCATTTCTTGTGAATCTCTCTCTCTCTCTCTCTCTCTCAGAAAGATTGAATCCCAGTCTCTTGGCTGGTAAATGACCATGTGTAAATGAGAGGTTTAGTCAGTTCTCTTTCCTTGTTTCATGTGGACTGCTTTAAGTGTCTTATTCTCCCGAATGCTGGTCTCGAGGGACTGAGTAAGCATCTAAGTCCTATGAGGGAAGCAAAGGCAATGTGCCTATTCAGAAAGAGAGGATTTCTATTTTTCTGATTTTGTTGGTTGATAAGTTTGCTGATCTATCTCTGCAAATTCCCTGAGTGAGCCTCCTCTAAAGAAGAAAGAAGTCAAGGTTCTTTCCTTGAAGGTTGTATGTAGTGCTGTCATCAAATTGCGAGTTACTCTGTGCAAAGAGAAAGCAGAATCCACCCATGGTTCTTGTACAGTAGTTGGACTGTGCAAGGATTTGTCAACCCTCGTCAAGCCGTAAAAAGCCTTGGAGTTAGACTCATCCACAACATTCAAAATACGTAAAGTTGAGGTCCCAAAAATTGCGAGCATATTATGGTAATGAATTGGTTGATACATCATCACCTTCTTCATGTGTGTTGCACTTTAGACGTATACTATAGTCATTTTTATGATGCGTATTTGAAAGCTTCTGTGTCTCCCGTCAGTGTGGGTTTGGAGCAACTGTGATCATCTTCTCATATTGCCAAACGGCTCCTACTATTACAAATCAGGTCATAACTTTAAATCAGTTCTGCTAGATCAGTGCAGTGAAAAATAGGCAGTCAATCTGTCAAGCTAGACCATGTTTTCCTCAAAATCCTGGACATTCAATCTTCTCTCTTCTTCACTCACTACCTCATATCTTCTCTATGTCTCTTTCTCTTCCTTTATAGCGCAGGATCTATAGGGATTGCAGTAGCTTCTTGAATTTTCTTTGCCTTATTCTGCTGAAGATCTTTTGCCCTAGTCTTCAAATTATTTGTTCTTGATTTTGTAGGTTGCCTTCCTCAAGTCAAGAAGAGGATTTGTACGCATAGCTATGGAGATGGGCCGACCCTTGGTTCCAGTTTTTTGCTTTGGTCAGGTACTGGTTTTTTATTTTATTTTTGTCGTTTGCCTCTTTTGATTTGGGTATCAGCATATCTAATTAGAATTCTTATTGTGACACTTGTTTGCACCTAATGCTTGTGGTTATCTCATACTTTCTTGTGCATACCTCATGCACATATGTGATTGTGCTACTCTTAGAATGAGTATGCTGTTTATCGCCTAACAATATCTGATGCTTGAGCCTATCATAAAAATAAAAAATGCCATCCGCCCTTTTTTGTATCTGTTCTTCCTCATTGGTTTTGTTGATTAATATCTTTTTGCAAGTATATTTCTTCCTTTTTTACGCAGTCAAACATCTATAGTTGGTGGAAGCCTGATGGGAAACTATACGTGCAATTTGCTAGAGCAATTAAATTCACCCCAATTATCTTCTGGGGAATCTTTGGGTATGTTTTGATTTTATTTTTTTATGTATTTGTTGTGAAAAGGAAGCATTCTTTGTTGATTTTCTACCAATTGTACTTTCTTCAATGATCAAGGTTTGAGACCGTAGTTCTATCTATTTATCTACTTGATGGTTGTGCAACCACTCTAGTATGTCAAATTGTGCATTATAATTGATCCGCATCTATATGTGAAAACTACGGCTCCGTTCGGTAAGAGTTTCGAATCATAGTTTCACCTATTGATTTGAGTGTGTTGTTTGTTTTGAGCTTCCAAATCATAATTCTACACATATTTCTCAAAACTCAATTCAAAGCATAATCATTACTTTTCAAAACTTATAACCAAACACCTAATTCAAAATTTTTTTCAAAGCTCAATTCAAATCAATATTTTAATTTTGTTAAGATTTTAAATTTTTAAATATTTTAAAAATATTTTAATTTTGTTAAGATTTTAAATATTTTAATATTTAAATATGTTACGATTTTTTTAATTTTTTAATTTTTTGAATATTTTTAAATATTTTAATTTCAAAATATTACGATTTTAATTTTTTAAAATTTAAAATATTTTATAAAAATAAATTCAAACTCTATTTTATAAAAATATTTTTAAATATTTTAATTTTGTTGTTATGTATTTGGTTACGATTTGAGTGTAGAGTTGTGAAAATAGTATAGAGTTTCAAGTTATGTGTTTGGTTATGAGTTTTAAAAATAATTTCTTAATTGAGTTTTGTTTTATGTGTTTGGTTACGATTTGAGTATAGAGTTGTTTTTAAATTTAAAATATTAACATTTTCAATTATTTAAATTTTTTGAATATTTAAATTATTTAAATTTTTACGATTTAAGTTTTTTGAATATTTATTTTAATTTTTTACTTATTAAATTTTTTAGATTATTTAAATTATTTAAATATTTATGATTTAAATTTTTTGAATATTTATTTTGAAAAAAATTTATTTCCTTTGTAGTATTTTCAATTAAAAAATTGATTAATGTTATTTTCTGTTAATAATAAAAAAAATTTAGTTGAATTTTAAAAAGAGTTTGGTTATGAGTGTTGATCAGAATTTTCAATAGTGTGAAAGTAGTGTGTTTTGTTATGAGTTATAATAATTTGAATTAAGTTTTGAAAACTCTTTCTAAAACTCATAACCAAACAAATTTTCTTACTTTACATGTTAAATCAAACTTTCAAAACTCAATTCAACACTCTATTCAAAAACCACAACCAAACATATTTTCTACACTCAAATCATAATTCCACAACTCACAAACTCAAATTATAACTCATACTCTCAAATTATATTTACAAAACTCTACCAAACGCAACCTACACTTCTTGGATTGGATTACTTGCAATATGCAGGATTACAAGCAAATATGGAGTCATGGTGACGGTTTTGTGGACTGTGATTACAACCAACTTCAGTGGCTGCCAATGTCCTCATCGGAACTTCTTGATGAAACCTCAAAAGCTTGTCCCATTGAACAGTTCACATGCCACAACTGATAGTCTAATGATATGATAAATGTTGTCAATCGAATTTCTTGCTCCATATAAATAGAAAATTGAAGAAGAGATGGAATTCTAAACTGTTTAAAACTCCCCCCCCCCCCCCCCCCCCCCCCCCCCCCCTTCAATTTTTGTTTTACAACTTAGATCAGTGCATAAAGCTAATCCTACCCGATTACTTACCCTCCCCCCCCCTCCCCCCTCCGAAAAAAAAAAAAACCAAATAAATAATCTTACCTGATTAACTGTATTGATCACCTAATAAGATAATTGATCATGTGGGATAGTACCTTTATGTAATTCACAAGTAACTTTTAACTTTTTTAATAAACAACTGTGGTAATCCAGTTAAGAGGAACTATTTTGCCAAAAACTTTTGTGGCATCATTTCTTTTTTTTAAGCTACTGAAATGGGAAGGTTCAGTGCCTGAATAAATGTGACCCTCAAGCCTGTGGCCTCCACATGCGGTTCCAAGAGAATTTTTCTGAATTGGTGTGAATCTGAACAGGGACAGTTTTATGGAGCTGATTGAACTCCATCTCTTGATTCTTCCCTTGCAGGTCTCCCCTACCCTATCACCGTCCAATGCATGTGGTGGTTGGTAGACCAATTGAAGTTAAGAAAAATCCACAGCCCACCATGGAAGAGGTATTGATGCTCACTGCAGTCTTAATATAATATATATGTTATGTTTGTTCGCCTTGTGTTGGTCATAACATAAACATTTTGTCCAAATGTATATGTTATTGCTACACACACCATTCTTGATTATTGGTTTATCAGTCACTTGTTCATATTCTGTATCTTTCCATGTCCAATGCCATTTTGGGAAGTCAACACTCCACCTTTACTTGCAGGGTGGGATTATATACTTCATTATCATTATCTTGATGACTCTACTACACTACAAAACGCATAGATACCACTTGAATGCTAATCAATCCACACACGCACTTGCATACTCAACTATAAATTTTGGTGTGTTATTAAGGCTCCGTTTATTTCAACGTAAAATATTTTACACAAAAAAAATATTTTTCTTGTAGATTGATTTTGCATAGAAAAAATGTTTTTGTTTTTGTTTTTCAGTGTTTGGTTGACGTTTGAAAAAAAAATATTTTATTGCCTAAAAGAGAAATTTTGATTCAATAAAGGATCATTTATGACTTTTTAGTGAGCTAAGACATTTATTTGAAAAGGCTAAATGCGTTGAAAATGTAGTGAGTGAAAGTCAATTTCTTACAGAATTTTTAAAGGGAAGTCATTTTTTTGGAAAGTGATGCAAAAATATTTTCCTAAAAAATGTTTTACTTGTTTTTTGTTCAACCAGACAATGGAAAATGTGTAAAATATTTTTGACAAAGACATGCTACGTCAAAACAAATGGGGGCCTAAACCCTACTTATTTTATCTTTGAACCTGATTGTCTGTCCTTGAATTATAGCTTAATATAGTGTAAAAATCTTCCTCAGTCTGTGTTATAGCATGTAAATGGCTCTTGCTCTTGCTGCTTGTTTGGAGGGAAATGTCAAGCATAAACATCTTTATTTTTTCATTTGTTTGTTTACCACCCACCTTGGGTTTTCCGCCTGTGAACTTGCTCAAATTTGCCAACAGAATAGCATGTAGTGTAACAAAATTGGTGCTTCAATCTAATAAAATCATTTTACATTACTCAAGATTTGGTATTTGCTTTTTTGATCGCAAAATTTTTGGAATGCAATATATGTCGTTGCCAATGGCCTTGCAAGCTAGGCCAATCTTTTGAGGCTAACTTTTCTTTCCTTCTTTATTCACCCTTTTCTTTTCTTTTCTTTTTTCCCTCACCACTCTTCATCTCATTTTGAAGGTCAGTGAAGTACACGGTCAGTTTGTTGAAGCATTTAAAGATCTCTTTGAAAGGCACAAAGCAAGGGTTGGTCATGCAGATCTTCATTGAGAATTCTTTGATCAGAATTGTATTGCATACCTGCAAAACCCTCTCTTCTGTTTACCATAGATTAATATGTTTATTTGATTCAGTTAATTTATCTAGGAAATAAAATGTATCAACTTCTAATAATCAATTATATGTGGCTGCTCTGACTATAGTACATATTATGCACAAGGTTTATGTTGAGCATCAAATTGAGCATTATAACACATCCTTTGCCAAGTAAGTGCATAAAGAGGGGCAAGGAGGAGGTAACTGAATGGTTATATGATTTCACTTATTAGACCACTTTGTTTAATGAGGTGTGATGGTTTTAAACTTATGTTGTGTTTGGATTTTAGATGTGGAGAGAGAAGAAAGGAAACCTATCCCGAGCAACGTGCCACGAGCTGCGAGTTTGATTACGAGAATCTTGCACATGATCACTGCGTTGCATAGTAGGTGTGCTGTGGGGCTTGTAGGTGCACTAGTGGCATTGCTGCAAATATGAGTGATTTTTTGTAGTTGACTGAAATATCAGCCTTGAAGGGATGTGAGTATTTTTTCAAAATTATGATAATTTCCTAGTTGTGTGGAGTCATGCCAAACAAAAATTCAAATTAAGTAATGTTTGGAATATTTTTGTAGCATTAGGACTCTTAAAGCATGAGGAAGGTTTCCTACCTACTTAAAAAGCATATTGGCCGAATTGAGCCATAAAATGGGCAAGTTCGGGCCAACTTGGGCCCATCTCTAGGTTTCTATGAGAAATAGAGTCTTTATATTGAGGATTAGGAGTCCCAAGAACAATGTCATCAAGGGAAGTGTCGGCATTTCACACTTGGAGGACTGGTGCCTAGAGGCAAAGTGGGCTAGTGAGGTGCTACCGAAATCTCATTTGCCAACCTGATGTTGATTTGGGTTCAGTTCTAAAAAAACCTTTTTCCGTATAGTCAATAATTTCATATAAATTTAGGTATTTAGAAAACAACTCTAAACTATTTTTAAATAATTTCCCTCCAATGCTAAACCCTTGCTCAAAGCTTGTTTAAAAATTAGTTATTTTAGTTGATTTTTTGACTTTTTACAAAACAATGTGTAGAAAAATAAAAAATGATGTGACGACTTATAATGATTTTTTAACTAAAAAACTACCTTCGGAAACAAGGCCTCAATCTTCTCTTTTTCGTTTTTTTCTTACTAGACATAAAGAAAAGGGCCATTTAGATTTTGGACTTGGGTTGGATTGTTCATTTGATTGTAAACAAACCTATTCCTCTAGTATGACATTATGCCAATTCTTCAATCCAATGAATTACAACATATCAAATCAACATTACAATCTTGAATGCCCATTTCTCAAAATAAAAACAAAATATACAAGGAAAAATTTAAAAAATACGTGTTTTTTCTCAACTCGCAATATATATCAATTTGATGGAAATACCCGCACAATCATCTTTGTATTGCCAGAAAGCGAAAAAAATAAATAATAATAATAATAATAAGTAAAGAACAACAAAAAAATTTCAAGACACAAGCCACATGTAATAGGTAGCCCATAATGTAAGGGCAATTGCAGCCACAGCATAATTCCATAGCATAATAACAGAGCATTCACTCTCTCCAACCTCAAACAGTTGGGTGATTGTACCTGTCAAACAGAAGAAAAATATGATCAGAAACTATAAAAAAAAAAACAAGTAAAATAGTTCAAAAATCCAAATTTAATTGAACTGTCAAAAAAAGAGCACAAAATGGAAGACGAACCCAATTAATCATACCTATAGTCATCGCGGATGGAAGCGCATACTGAATCAAAAGAACAAACTCGTATAACGAATTTGATCCCACAAAGCCCAAATATCGTGCACCTTTAATAACAAGAATACCCAATAGGGGCAATGCAACATACCGAACTACATTGACCCCTATAATAACCCAAATTCCTACTCCAGATTTTTTCAAACCTGAAAGTAAATTAAGAAATCAGTATTTGAAAATGATTATATAAGAAAAGTGTGAACGAAATCGAAATTTCATATAGAAGAAAATTACCCTTGAGAAGGTTGGCTCCCACGATCAGCGTCATGGATGGGATTGCCGCCTCCCTGCAGCAGAATTGGCATGGAAAAATTAAGGGGGGGAAAAAAAAAAAAAACAAGAGCAAAGATAATAGAATCCATTAATTTTTGTTAGAAATGCACAAAATGGAGTCTAAAGTCTGATTCATACGCCAAATAAGATGCAGAACTCTCAATCACGCGGAGTGGGGCACTATCACCAATTATAATTTTCCTTATTGGAGTAATCACTCCAATCAATAGCCCAACAATCTGCGAATAACAATGTCAAGCTAGAAGATTAGCTACTCAACAAAAGGATGCTTGTCTTGACACAAATAAACACCAAGAAGATCATACCGTTGCAATGGTGGACGGTGCAAACACCATCTTCAAGTTGACCTTTTCCGCAAAAGTATTCACATTCTTCTTAATCTTCCCAAAAACTGTCAACTGCCACCCCAAAAAAGAAGTTTTAAAGAAAGTTTACTTGGTTTCATACTCCTATGTGCGATCACTCGTGTTCAAAATGAGAAGAAAGCATCCAAAGAAGAAATGTTTTCAAAAGTAAGAAAGAAAATATTTAGGAGAAGGAAAGGAATTCTCACTTTTTCCTCGGATCCAATGGGAGCTATTTCAACATGAGATTCATAGTCCTCCGAGCTTGTATAATCCGTTGAAAGCAATGCTTGTGTGTTCTCTGAGGTTTCTCCTGGAGACTTTCCACTCGTTCTGGAACCGTTTGCATTGACTTCTTCATTGCTTTTACTTCCAGACATCCGTATGATGTTATATATGTAAGTCCAAATATAAACAGCTCCTATCTGGAGTATCAAAATCAAATATAAAATATCATTGAAGTGCCCCTCCCAAATATTTGTTAATCCTTTTGTTCTCTGTTTTCTGTTTTCATTTTCATTTTTTTTTTTAGAAACTAAAATTGAAAACTTGTTTGATATATTGTTCATTCCAAAAAAAGTGGAATTAATTCCAAAAAATTTTGGAAAAAAAAAAAAAAATGGTACTTTCACTTGTTTAAAACTAGTTTTTAATCTCTCCTTCCTCTTTCTTTGTTATTTTCAAAATATTTGTAAACAGAAAGCAGGAAAATGACAATGTTGTCAAACTACAGGCCATAGAAGGGCACGCCTTTTTACTTAAACAACTCAGTCAGAGTGACAAGCAGTGGCGTTCAAAAAATAAAAAAGACTAACAAGCAGTGTGAGAGTTTGGATAGACATTGAGCAAAACATCTTACAGTTGATAATAAACATGTGTAAATTTTACATTTAATAAAATCATAATCTTAGAAATTACCGCCATAGAGAGGGATGCATAGGCCTCTCCATTCGTAGAACACGTTGATGAATCCCCAAATGGGCTATTACTTTCGTCGCAAACTGCAGGGATGATGATGAGAAGCAAGTTCCCCAAATTTCCTGCACAAATCAAAGTCAATAATTATATATTTAATTTTTTTTTTTTTTTTTTTTTAAAGAATACATATATCATGTGATTTGTGATAATATATGATCTACCTGCGGCGCAACAACCGATTACAAGGCCATACAAATGTTTTGGAGTTCTGGTGATTTTTACAAGTACCCATCCAAGCGCCGAACCAAGAATGAATGTGAGAAGGATATTCACCGGCATGAACCACCTAATACAATACATTAAAACCAAAAGTTACTCATTAAAAAAATATTAAAAAAAAAACTAGAATTGGCCTAAAATATTGAGAAACAAGTAAAGAGAGAACAATCTACTCACAAAGAAACTATATTGCTTGATGTAATTGTATCAGCTAGATTGCTAGCGACAAGTGCAGGGGTGAAAACGTAAAAAACCAGCTGTTTCACAATCATCAAGTGTAAGTTTAAGCCTTTAGAGAAAGTCAAAAACAAATATATCTTAGACACTTGGTAGGGAGTCAAATGTCGTTGTGATAGTCAAAACAAGTTTTTATTTATGTTTTGAACGAATAGTCAAAACTAAGTTGAAATGGAAATTAAAAAGATAGCTGTAAAATTACTTGATTCAAATGGTGCCTTGCGACCGGACCCAAAAGATTGACTTGATCTATTGCAAGGAACAGGCCAATAGCGGTAATGATCAATGTTTTTAGAACTGGCATCAACGCCACGATAAACAGGTCAAGGAATCCCATTCCCAAACTTGTTTTTGTAGTAGAGAGCTCTCAAGGAAATTTTCCTTTTACACTCCTAAAATAGAAACACATTTAAACAAGTGATTCCCAAGCAGAAAATCATGGAAAAGACGCTCAAATTACATTAATTCTAGGAAAATGCTACAGAGTAATGTTAGGGATCCCAAATAAATTAACAAACCTCTCACATGGGTGTGGGACGCACACAAATCATATGCCCACATCATGTGAGAGGTTTGGTAATTTATTTGGTAATTTACTTGGGATCTATAGCATTTTTCTTTTTTACGAAATAAATGACTAAAAATTTCACATAAGTGTAGGGTTCACATTTTTCTATGTGAGAAATTTAGTCATTTGTTTGGTAAAAAATTTAGTATTACTAGCATTACTCTTAATTCTAATCCAAAAAGAGGAAGATGAGGAAGAAGAAAATGAAATTCAGATGTAATTTTTCTTGAGGTGCCATTGACTACGAGGTAAAAGAAGGAAAATTACTTTGATCAATCATTGGTAATGTGACTAGGTTTTCGGGTAATTTTTTTTTATAAAATTACTGTGAGGGCGGAGGGCCGAAGCCTCTAAGCCGAGAATAGGAAGTTTTTGTGTGAAAGCATTACAGCATTGTTGGATGGCTGAGTTGAGAGGTTCTGAGCTTATAACTTTTTATTAAGCACAGTACTGATCCACATATATCTTGTGCTCGGTGCACTAGCTGTTTTTTTTTTTTTTTGGATTGGAATTATATGAAAAGAAAAGGCATCACTAATGAGTAATGAGAACAAAAACAGTGAAAGATACACATTAATTTGAGTCACCTGAGGAGTTATATGCAAGTTTTCAATCAAAAGGCATAAATTCCAAGCACAGTCTCCAGATCTGTTTCTTCTTTTCCTATCACTGCAGAAACGTGTAGTAATCAGTTCCTCCTATGTGATTCAAAATAAAATAAATCAAAATAAGTTTGAAAGACTATTCTTTGAAGGAAATAGTAATCACCCAAGTTTTTTTTTTTTTCTTGAAAAAAAAAATTTCTGAGAACCTTATGACAGAGTTCTAAGATTCCAATTTTCTCTTCCTCTATACCATCTTTCTTGTCCAAGAGAAGGAGATTATATATTAGAATTTCAAGAAATTTCACATCCTTAAAGGAGCATCATTTTTCCCTTTTTTAATTTTGATTTTTATCAAAGATGAACCAGTCATCCGAAAAATCGCGATGGCAACAAAAAAAAACAGATTATCTTGGAATGGGTTTTCAGTTTCATGGAAAGTTCCAAAGAAACAAATGGAAGAAGATATAGCACAAAAGGGATTCAGAATATTGCGGTCTACAGAGTGATTTAGAATTCAGATGATATGTGTGCGTGAGAGAGAGAGAGAGAGAGAGAGAGAGAGAGATGGTTCTTACATTTTGAGCTCCTTGAAGTTACTTGGAGTGTAAACAGTAGTCAAGCAATGAGCAAAAACCAGTGAAATTCGAATCTCAGAATCTCACATGATCATTTATTTAATTTTTAAAGTAAAAAGCAACATTGAAATCCTGTGTAAAAAACTAGAGTCGGACTGAAACCATGCTAAAAAGGAAAGGTTTGTAGTCATTGCTGTGTGTGTCCTTGTGTTAGTGTGTGTATGCCCATATATACATTGAAATTTTGATTATGAAACTTCCTTGGATTTCAAATTTGGAACAGTATAACCAATAAAAATAAAAAAATTAACAAAAAAGAGAGAGAAAAAGAAATCAGCAACAATAATTGCGTACACTGAGAAGAACCTGATTCCAGCGCTAAAGGTAGCTTACATACCTGTGCAGAGCCAAAAAATAAAAAGAATAGAACCACTAGTGAATCACGGAACGCTGATATAGAATGATGTGGCAGTGAATTTTTTTATACTATGAAGCTCATTTTTGTTATAAAATGGGAAGACTGTACACTGACACATTATCCTATATGAAAATTTCGTAAATTCTAGGGGAAATTATCTGTAAGTGGTACGTTGAGAAAATTATTATATATGTATGGAAAAGGTTTTATAATTTTAATTATTAATGTTGATAAAATTTATCACTAATTTATATTTGCAAGATTTATACTGATGAAATTTTCTCAAAATTCTATCTTGTTTGGCTTTGAGTTTTCAAAACTAATTTTTTGAGTTTTTAATTTGTATTTTTATATTTTTAATAATTTTTTAAAAATATTTTAATCAATTTTTATATCCATTTAATTGTAATATAATTAAAAAATAAAAAATTTGTACAAAGATCTTTTAAAAAATTCACTGAATACAATAAAATATGAAAATGTATTAAATTTTCATTCATTTTTGTATTTTTTGTATTTTTAAATTTTTTTAAAGTTTTTTTTATTTTGGTACTATTTTTTTTTTTTACAAATATTATAGTTTTTAAGCATATTAAAATTAGATGTATTTAAAAAATAAAAAAATATTATATAAAATATTTTAAAATTTTATTAAAAATAAAAAATTCAATCCTCTTAAAATTAAATCCAATTTTTTGAAACCAAACATAGATATGTTTTAAAAAGATAATTAAAAATTGATTTTTAATTTTTTTTAATTTTTTTGTGAGTGAGAAATGGGCTAAAAGAAGGAATAGTGCTGCCCACTTTCCAAAAAGAAATAGTGCTACCCATTGGGCCATGTAGCAATTATAATGTTTAGGAGGAATCATAACTAGAAACTGGTAGCTGTCACCCTATGCTACCCACTCTTAACTAATAAGTAATGTTATTTATTATTATTAGTATTTTAAATCCATAATATATATATATATATTGTAAATAGGAATGTGAATGTTGTATTGTATTGTATTGTGTACTGTATTGTATGAGATGCTGATTGCCTTTCTTTCTACAGTATAAAAGAGTAGCTGCTAGCCGTATTTTTTTGGTTTTTATTCTCATTACCCATCACAATAAATGTGTGGACCCCATGTAAAATTTATCTAATGCTTTCAACCATAACAAGAGTGACAACACATCAAGAATTCATACACAAAATATATATATGTATATATAACAAACACAATTTGCAATGTGTTTGTGTGATTGACAAATAGGGGTTCAATAGTAAAACTTTTGAATTTCTTACTCAAAGTTTTGATTTGAGTCTTCATAATCTTTTATTGGAGTTAAATATATTTCTTAACGTTCAAAACACATAGGGGCCTTAACTTTAATTCCGACACAAATGCATTGAGATTTTTTACAGATACACTATAAATGTTAACAAACAATACTCTCTGAGTATGTGAAATAATCTATCCCTGTATGCATTTCTTGGGCCTACCAAGAAAACAACAAAATTTGTGTGTAATTGATGATTACCATACTTCACCTACAAGTCCACTCAACTCGTGCATGGACTTGCCAGTCTCTACTCCTAGAACCTTACCTTCTTACTCTATACTTTAAAAAAGAAAAAGATATAAAAATATTAAAAAGAAAAAAGAAAAGTGTGGGGGTGTTTTATATTGGAGAGTCCATTTTTATAAGGAATAACAGCAAAAAGAAAGCTTAGTCAATTTTATTTAGTTTGGGTAGGTTTTATGTAATTTAGCTCATTCCAAAATTTAGTCTATGTCATTTCAATCGAATTGATTTTTTTAATTTTTTTTGTAATATATTAAATTAATTTAATTGATAATGTTTGTTAAAAAATTTAGACAAAATTCAAGCGCGAACGCAAAATGATCCACTCAAGTAGGAATGAACTTATTAATTACTTTGAGAAAAATGAATAAATTATTTATCACTTGATTTTAGTCTAATATGTAAATAAATATGATTAAATGGACTAAATCTCTATAAGTAAAAAAAATTATCTAATTAAAACTATAAAAAACAAATTAATACAAGACTTTAAATAATTTAATTTAAAGTCTTAAACTTTTCTTCATGCAGACAGACGGACAAGTTGCACTCTTATAATTGGTTAATGCATGTAGTACCATGACAATAAATTATGAGAAGCTTTTAAAATTAATAGAAATTTTGATTTAAAATAGAAAGTGTTTTTATTCTATTTCAAGAATTACTCAGAAAACGACAAATTTTACATGTTTAATTTTGCCAGATGTGACAAAAGGCCTTGAAGACTTTATTGGGTAGTCAAAGTTGCATCCGCCATCATAAATAAAACGAAAAACTCATGCACTTTGAAAAAAAAAAATACAGTAACAATAAAATAAATTTAAATTTGAGATATTGTAAAATACATTTAAAATTAATTTGATCTGGACATTTTATTTTCATAACATTTTTTGAAAATGTGTAATATTGTTGTAAACAAAATAATTTTGATTCAAATATTGAAAATCTATTGATATAGAATTGTTATGCATGTATCATGTATTATTTATGTAATTAAAGATGATGTTTGATGGGTTTCAATTCACCCACATCATTGTGTATTTTTTATTATTTGTATGATGATACTCTAAACTAGATCTGTGCCTTCTGTACTAGACTATAGATTTTAGTTTCAAATTCTATTTTTCTCTTTATATAACTCAAGTCATAACTGAACCATGTAACCCCCATATGCATTAGGATATTTTGAAAAAAATTAAAAAATAAGACATAAACACTAACTTCAGTCTTCTTTTTAATTTTTATTTTTTGATTCAAAAAAATGGATATGCAGATAGGCTACTCCAACATATCCGCCAGGGAGTATTGCCCCTTAGCACCTACAATATATCTGCAAGGAACCCTTAGCACCTACAACATATCTGCAAGGAACCCCACCGCACCTACGTCGGGGCCGAAGTTTAGGCCCCCCGCGTGCTCCAGGCGCTAAGGAGTGTTTAGGCCCCCCGCGTGCTCCAGGCGCTAAGGAGTATGTTTAATCCCAATAAGGAGTTATGGAGACTCGAACCCAAGCCTTGAGCGAGGGATTCGAAGGTCTTATCCACTGAACCAACCCCTTATTGGTAGTCTTCTTTTTATGATGGTATAGATATAGATATATGAATAGCTAATATTATGAAACTTTGTTAGCATTGAAGTATGTAGGCAAAATAATGTTGAGTTGATAATATGATGTATTTGAGTTAATAATAACTATGGTTAATTAAATGTCTACTAATCTTGCTATAGCAATTATTTTAGGGCAATATTGCTGAGAATTTATTTTTGGACGAGCGTGAATTGTGGTGATCCAGCAAAATCCACGGTGTTAAAAAAAAAAAAAAAAAAACTCAAAAACCAGCTAAATCTATGTCAGTGACGTACAGTGACTTGACGTGGCAAATAATGGAGGAGTCTTGTGAGACATCTAACAATAATGATTCATCCTTTAGCGTAGGAGTTGTAATTGGGCACTAATAAGGTAAAAATTTTTAAAAAAAAAATTTAAAATCAAAATATTATATCAGTGAGTGAAGTTCATCCTTAAAGTTCATTTAAAGCTCATAATTTAGAAGTCCCAAATATTTTTGAAATATTTGGCTGCGGTTGGGCAAGTGAGTTTAGATTAAAAAATATATAAAAAGATATAATATGTTAAATAAATTAGTAAGATAAAATGTCATATAATTATTTTATTTTTTCTTTTATAAAAAAATCAAAAAATTCTTCTCATAGCTAATATAACCAGGCCAAGTTTGGGAAGTTTAGAATAAGTGCACTTTTTGACTTTTTTTTGTATTATGTGTAGAAAAAGTAGAGAAGAGATGTTGATTGATGTGACCCAAAAAAGATAAAAAGATGAAATAAGTGTACTTATATTGGGATGCCAAACTTGGTTGGGCTGTTCTAAAAAGTGCACTTTTTGACTTATTGACTTATATGGGTTGGGTTTGAGTTGGGTTTGATGTGATGTGTTAGAGAGGTGATGTGATTTAAATAAGATGATGTGACTTAAATAGGATAGTGACTTTTTAACTTTTTGTATTATTTAGGTTATGCCAAACTTGGCCTGAATTAGCCAAAAAGTAAAAAAAAAAAAAAAAATCAAGCAAAAAAAGTTCTTTCCAAACTTAAAACAATGCTACATCTACTTACATATTAATAATCTTACTAAAAACATACATTTTCAAACATCATTGGATAGTTAAATACTATTATTTTTTTTAACAATTGATCACATTTGACCTCTTATATTTATATTAGAACGCTCAATCTTTATTCTTATAGTAAAATTGTTAATATGTGTAAAATCATGCGTATTTAAGACAACACCCATTGCACAGATCACTAAGGTGTCCTGTTGTTCGTTCATAGTAAGGAGACTATAACTTGGGAACTTGTCTCGACCTTCCAAGAAAAGCTCTGCCGTTCCGAGTAAGGAGACTATAACTTGGGAACTTGTCTCGACCTTCCAAGAAAAGTTCTGCTTAAGTCAGGACTCGCACAACGGGAAAACATTGGGCCCACACCAAGTGTCATGGTAGCAACAACTTGAAATTAACTTCTTAACCAACTGCACTACTTGAAATTAACTTCCTAACCAACTACACTACACCCAGAAAATTGGCTTAAGGGATTTCGAACTTGAGACCTAGGGTCTTAACCCCCATGCCTTTACCAAGTTGCTAAATACCTTTGGGTTAATAATTAGTATTTAGGCTCGAAATAAAATCATCATAAAAAAAAGTTGGATAAGTTTACAACTTTAGTCTCTAAAGCTAAACATCTTTTTTTTTGGTTTAAGTCGCTACAATTTTAATTTTATTAAGTAAGCTATTAAATTATTAAATTCGAATCAATTCAATTTTGAAGATAATATAAAAATAAAATATAAGCCCCAAAATTATATAAAATTGTTATAAGGCTCAAATTTTAATTTATTGTTAATTTAATTATCCTTCAAGCTCATATTTTAGAATTGATATTGGAGTTTAGTTTTTCAGTTTTGCCAATATTAATGTATGAGCATTAGTTACATTAAAGAAATCGAATAAGATAATTTAAATAATAGTACTGTATTACAAATAATTATTGAACAAAATAATACTAAAATCAAATTATTAAAAGAACTTAACGAAAATCTTAAGAAAAATCAATTAGAAATTATACATGAAATTCGATATCTATTATTAGATAAAAGTAAGCAATTAGTCCTTGTAGAAAATAATACATATAATTATTCTTATCCTTATAGGAAAACTCTCTAAGGGAATATTTGAATTTTTTTATAAAAAAAAAAAAGAAGTGGATCTAAGTAATTATAGTCTAAACAAATTATACATAATGACGGAACAAGAAAAAAATAATGAAATGAAATATAAAATAATATTAGAAAATAAATAATTGCGTATTAAAAAAAATAAATAATAGTATAATAGAAATCGAAGAAGACCTATATAAGCAATTAGAATTAATCAGTTTAGGAGATATATATCAATAAAAACACATGTGCAAAAGATAATTAAATTAACAATAAATTAAAATTTAGATCTGATAACAATTATATATATATAACTTTTAGGCTTATGTTCTATTTTTATATTATCTTTAGAATTAAATTTGTTTGAACTTAGTACTTTAGGGAATTGACAAAAATAAAATTTTAGGGACTTAAACGAAAAATATGTTAAACTTTAAGAATTATAATTGTAATTTATTTGTATAAAAATAGTCATTATGTTTTTCAAAAAATTATATGCTTTTAAACGATGTTTTTGAAAAATAGTCATTTAAACGAAAAATGTTTAACATATTTTTGACTGTTGAAAAAAAGGTTTTGTACTAATTTTTCGTTTAACATATTTTCATTATAAATAAATTATATGTTTTTGAAAAAATTATATGCTTTAAAATGTTTTGTATAGAAATAGTCATTATTTATTTATAAGTGTTTTCGTTATAAATAAAAAGATCACAAAATGTCACATCATTATGCATAAAAATTTTATACAAAAATTCTATTTGCATATCAAACAAACATAATTTTTTTTTTATAAAATGATGCAGCCTGCTATTGACATTTCTTCATCTCAACTGAAAACTCTATTATTATAATTTATAATTTTAAAAATGTCAATATCACATTGATTAAGTTCTTTATGCCCTTATTTGGCAGGTTGAATTGAGAGATTAAAAGGTTAAAATAATAGTAAAATGATAAAATAAGTTAAAAAATTAATAAGATAAAATGTCACATTTAAATCATAATTATTTTATTTTTTTTTACAAAAATTAAAAAAATCAAAATAATCTAATCCAAACAAATTTTTTTAGCTCAGACTAAAAAAAGTTAAAAAATCAACGTACTTTCCAAACTATCTAAATTCTGTTCATTAATCAATTTTTTATTTTTATTTTTCAAATGCGTGGTTCACATGTTAACTTGTCCCTTCCATTCAAGTGCATGATTAATGTGTGTGCAACAATTTTCGAGTTAAAGAAAGGAGAAAATCACTTTCTTGAATTCTACATCATGGATTTTTACAATATATAAATGTTTGTTTTATACAAAAAAGTCATATAAACAACGCAACACATTAAGCAATAAAATAAAGCAAGAATTGTCAGCGTTTAAAAGAAGATGATTCCTAAGCCCACCCCAGCAGTAACCGTGATAATCATTTCTCATGCTTTTGTTGTGAAATAATAATTAAATCTGTGATTACTAGTGATAATGATATTGGCCAATAAAACTCATTTTATGTAATATTATTAAATTTTAAAAACATTAGGTGAATAAGTTTTTTTTTTTTTTTTTTTTGAACCGAGTGTCTGAGTCAACTTGTACGTATCTCAATTATTTTTAAACTTTGAAATTAACAATCAGGCAAATTTCTAGTAGTCTCTTGGAGTAACTCAAACATAAAATCTTAGATTTATCTGCAAGTCTTTATCAATCGGCCAATCTCATAGGGTTAAGTTTTCTCTCTCCTTAACTTTATCATATGGTTATATCTAATATTTCTTCGGAATATTAGGTACCTCAATAGACACGAACTTAGGGGCAAGACTTGTTTGGTGCAGTTTATAAGAATTGTTTATATTTTTATTGTGAGAGTAGTATAATTTTTACTTACAGTTTATACAATAAAAATAAGTTAAATAAATAAAAAAAAACTAATTATAAAAACTGATAAATAAATGTTTATAACTTTTCTTTCTTGATTATCAACTCTTAAGTTGTTTACTAACCATGAAATTGAAATAGATGTTTGGTTTAATTTTCAAAAACTTGTTTCAATTTTTTATTTATTTATAAAAATTATAAATTAATTTGGTAAAAGAAATAAAAAAATAAAAAATACTTAAGTGGCGTTTGATAACATTTATGTTTTTGGTTCATGTTTTTAAAAAAAATTATAAACTAGTTACGAACACGTTTGGTTTTTTAAAAATTTTTAAAAATTTAAAAACAAAAACTTAAAACACATGTTTGTCAATATTAATGCGTAAAATCTTTATTTTGTTTTTAATTATTTATGACAATGAAAAATTATACAAATCATAAAATTATAATAAACATCCAAAATATAAATAAATTAGTACAGCACCAACCATAGATCAATTTAAATGTTATGTGAAACTTAATTGATCATAATTTTAATTAAAAGAAGTACCAACAATGATAACGAAGTGAAGCATAGGAATAGTGTTCTACATAAATAGGAACCACAATTATAGTTTAATTAGAGGGAAATTTTTTTTAAGATCCAGGATATTAAAATTTTATAAGATAGAGGACAAACAATATTTTTATAGTAGTTAGAAACCTCAAAATTTTCACACAAAGAAAATTTGATACAAAGAAATTTCACCCCACACAAAGAAATTTCACTCTAACACAGAGATATTTCAATTTTCACAGAGAAATTTCTCTGATTTCACATAGAAATTCATCAAGGGACCTTAGTTAATAAAAAAAACATATTTGACATCTCTTACTATCCAAAGTTAGAGAGGGATGTTTCACTAATTTTTTTTCTTAATTTGTAAACTTCTACTCATTTTGGGACACAAATTCCATGTCATTGTATAATTTAAACACTAATTGGATTCTCCAACAACAGTAAATACACAAAGTTCAATAAAATAAATAAATAATTTTTTAAAAAACAGAAATATTTTTTTGTGTTTATGTTTTTCACCTTCATTTATAAACTCGGACTAACTATTTTAACCAAAAAAATTATCAAACAAAATTTTATGCTAGTTTTTAAAATTTTGTAAATATAAACAAAAAAATTGAAAACAAAATGACTACCAAACATACCCTTATCATTTTTATATTATATTATCTTTTAAGAAACCAGAGATAATTTTAAAAATTAAAAAATATTTTTTTAGTATTGATTTCTATCAAATTAGTTCCATTTTTTTTTTTTTTTTTTTTTTTTTCTAAAAAAGAAACCAAACAAGGCCAACAAATTTATTATTGAACTGATAGTGTACCTGCTCACTCACCCAACTTAAAGGAACAAAGAAAAAGAATAAATTAATTTGTCATTGATATCATACTATTATTCAAGAAAACAAAATAATAGAACATTTCTTCAAGAAGTATTTTTAGCCAAATTTATTAGATTTTCGCTTATGTTTCATCCAATTTCCAATATAAATACAGCATAGCATGCTTGCTCAATTACTCGAGAGGAAATTTGTGGGAAAATAAAAAGTCTTATTTCATATATTTTTCTCTTCTTTTTCTCTTCTTAAATTCATGATACAAATATCGTCTTAACAAACAAATAGTCACAATTCATATAGAAAGAAATTTGATAGCTTCTGTGTTGCCCATTTCCTTACTACTAACAACTAAACCCTAGCCCTTAAATGTATACCTCAATTCAGTTTATTTATTTTCTAATTTTCAGTTTTATTTTATTTTTTATTTGACCATCTCCATCTTGCCCAAACATTGGAGAAGTTATATATTTCATTCTTTCTCCTATAAAAAATTTTGAAGAATAAAAAAACATTGAACTTAATTTCAAAATAATGTCAAAATTAGTGATTTCAGGTATCATATTAAAAAAAAGAAGAAGAAGATAAATATGATAATACTGTATGATAAGTAGAGTTAGTTTCAGAGGTAATCATGATCATGGTATAGCGTAGAAATGTGAACAATGACAAAATCACGTAGCAAAAAAAACTGTAACACTTGTATACAATGTGTTGAATCTAAAAATTACCAAATTATAGAAAAAAAGAAGAGAATTATCTCAATAAAATTGTGTCAATTGAGGCTTACAATGTTAATTATAATAAAAGATAATTTGTAAAACAATTAGGACTAAAAGTGAAAATAAAAAGTTAGGAAATAAAATTATTGCTTGTTAAAAAAAAATAAAAAAATTTAATTCCTGTAGGATAAGAAAATAGACGAAATGCCAAACCTAAATAAATAGAAAATTAAATATCTTAGACAACTCAATATTAATCAAATTGGGAACTATCCTCTCCCAATCAGATTATTTTCAGCTCCTCTGCATACCATGAAAATAGCGAGTAAGAATTCTCTAGAATTTTTTTTTTTTTGAAGTTTCTTAGAGTGGTGTATTATATGGTTGAGATTTAATGATAAGTCACATCAATTTTTTAACATCAAATCTCAATCATACAATACACCACTTTAAAAAATTTCAAGAAAAAAAAACTCTAGAAGATCCTCGGTAAAAAATAGCATCACAAAAGTTATCGCCTCAAAACAAGTTATATATGGCCCCACCTCACATAAAAAAATATTTGGTGACAATCTCCAAGACAACATTTTATAGTCTCTAGTTTTTCTCAATTATTCATAATCAAATACTAATTCCATAATAAAAATAAAATACATAATTATCAAAATTCCATCTGCATCATTCTCTTCAGTTTGGAAATATTCAGTTTCAAGTTTCGATAACTTGAAACTTGTCTGTGTTGGTCTTATATTTTCGAATTATTTTTTCTAATACATAAACAGTGTTGTAAATTTTTTTGATGCACAATTCTATTCACATTTTTATGCTGCGTCAAATCATTATTAATAGTTGGTAAATAACCACATCATTTAATAAGGTGTCGTTTGGAACGTTTGTTATTTTAATTAATTTTTTGATTTTTTAAAATTATTTTAGTCTGATTAAAAAAAATTTATTTAAAAAGTTGATTGTCTTTTTTTAATTGATTTGATGGTTATGAGAGAAATGATAAAATAGTTATAATTTGAATGTGATATTTGTTTCATTGATTATGTTAACTTATTTTATCTTTATTGATTATTTTAACCTCTAACCTACTTCCCAAGCAAGCCCTAAGTAGGATTAGACTTAGGCTTGGTTTGGCATCTTCAAAAAAAAAATTAAAAAGTCAAAAAGTCACTATCCTATTTAAGTCACATCATCTTATTTAAATCACATCACCTCTCTACCATATCACTTCAACTCAATCCATATTTCACAAAAAAAGTTAAAAAGTATACTTATTTAGGACATCCAAACAATCCCTTAATGATAAGTATCAAAAATGAAAATTAATTTATTGTTTTTATCCTATTTTGTTCATTACCAATCAATAACTAATTTTCTGTTAAAAAAAAATCAGTAACTAATTTTTTATACGAATTTAACAATTGAAAATAATTATTAAATAAAAAAATTTATACCACAGAAAAATCCCTTCATAAAGGACAAGGTCTTGACTGGGGGTCACAGCTATCATTCAACGTCATACTTACTGGTAATGGGTAGTTCGGTGGTTGGGTTATCATCATCATTAGAATCTTGTTTGTAAAAGCAAATTTTAACAGCAAAAGAAATAAAAATAGGGCACTTTTTATAAATATTTTTTTATATACTTATATTTTATTTAGGGGTGGTTTGGAATGTTTTAAATAAATATATTTTTTAATTTTTTATTAAAAAAATATGTAAAAAGATAGAAAAAATAGATAAAAAAGTAGAGAAAAGATATTGAGAGATGTTGAGAACCAAATAAGTGTATGTATACAAAAAAAAAAAAGTGCACTTTTTTAGTGCATGCCAAATAGCTATTTAGTTTACATTATTTTTTTATATTTCAATAAGTCTTATGAGTGATATAATTACCAAAATACTCCTAATAATATTCACATTTACAGTGTGAATGTTCTATGATGTGAATGTTCACACCATTAATGTGAATTCACATTACCAAATTGCTAACCGTTCAAAAAATATTTATAAGGGTAGAAATATCCATAAAATACCTTAAATATGAGAATTAAAATTTAGTAGATCAAATACCTAAATAATAGGATTTATTAGAATATAAGAATATCTTATGAACTAATTATGATATAAACACTTGAAAAAGAGTTTTCTAATAAATTTCTCATAAAAATATCTAACACTTCAATTATATATCCTGTAGCAATCATATAATCCAACAAACAAAATATAATATGTGACTATCAAATAGATATAAATAAAACTATAGCAACCAAATTAAAGAAAAAAAAAAGAATAAACAAAGAATTCCAATCTTTTTAAATTTTCAAGTTTTTTCATTCATGTGTAATAAGTATATAAATATTTGGGGTAATTATAAAAATTTTGTTAATTTAAATCATTTGCTTCCTTTCGTTAATCAAAATAAAATAAAATAAAAAATTAGTATACAGCACGCACCCCCAAGCCGGATGAATTAGGGTTAGTCTATTTTAAATATTTTAGAAATTTTTTTTTAAGAGAAAGATGTTATGCAGTTTGTTGCCTCAAAATAATAATAATAATAATGCTACAACAGCAAAAAAAAAAAAAAAAAAAAAAAAAAAAAAGTGTTACGAACTTATTAGGGGATGAGCCAATTACAAGGGTCACATGGGACTGCTAAAATTTTTCAAAATTTCTATTTCATATATGTTTGTCAATAATAAAAAATAAAAAATAAATCTATTTATATATAAAATTTATACGGAAAAAAATTTAACTATTAACTCATCCATTTAACTATGTTATGATTCATTGTTGAAAAAAATTTCAGTCTAACTAAATTTTGCTTATCAATTACTTATTTTTATGTTAGTGTCTCTACAATTTTCCATAGAGATTCACACCTCTGTTTTCTGTATTATTATGTGATTAAATATAAACATAATCCTTATGTAAATTATCTTTTTGTGTACACAGCGCACAATTGAAAAACATAAACATCGTTCATTCCATCACTCAAGTAAAAGATGAGAAGAAAGAGCAAGCTTGCAAAGTTTACCATCATAGATGATGATATTTCTGCTGATAGTACTGAGACTATGAAAGAGACAATCAATGAGGACTCATCTCAATTGCAAGCTTTGAAAAAAAAAAAAAAAAAAACCATTGTATTTGAAAATTCTTTCAACTTACAAATCAATAACAATTCATCAAATCTCAAATTGTTTTGCAGTAGTAATGCAAGAAAATGAAATAAATTCAAAAGGTTTTATCCTCATCAATGAACTTCGACCTTTTGATAAAGACTGGACAATAAAAGCAATTGTTCTCAGAAGATGAATCATTGAATATTATAGCCCTTCGAAAGGATTAGGAACAATGTGAAAAATTATGTTAATGGACAAACATGTATATCATTTAATGATTTATACAAATAGAACTTTTTTCTCCGTCATTTGATATTTCTAATTTCTAATATCAATTCTAATTTAATGCACTTATTCCATTTCATCATTTTATAATAAGGGCACAAAAATAAAGCAGTGGCGTTCAATGAAGTCATTGATATGCTTGGAGAGTCATTTCAAAAGGACAGTACATATTTCATTTCCAATAGACTTGTTAAACCTGTGAACCAAAAATTTGCAAGTGTTCACAAAGAAATTGAAATATCAATCTCTATTCCAACACAAGTATAAGATGTCAAAATGACGATCAAGTTGGATATGCTTACATATGACTTCGTCTCATTCTCTCAAATCAAACAACATGTACAAAACAATAATATTATTGGTACGTCTTCAACATTTTCTTATATACATGAACAAAAAAACTCTTACAGAATTATTATATATAACTTAGTATCAAATAATAGTAAACCTTAAATTAATTTTTACTATTATGTGTCAAATGTATTTGGCTTAGTACACAATGTTAAGCCTCTTTCATTTGTTACCAGAATAGGAGCAATTGGTAAATTATCGAAGAGGAATATTTGTTTGATAGATTCAATATATGAATTATAATAACTCTTTAAGTTACAAAAGAAAAATTACCAAAAACTTAAAAATACTAAAATTTTATATTTTCCATTGTCACAACTCTCAAACTATTCTTCTTACATTATGGGGGGATGTAGCCCAAAAATAAGGAGTAATTCTAGAAGATATAGTTAAAAAAAAAAAAAAGACTTGTAGTTGCAATGTCCAAAGTAAAAGTGTCAACATATGCAGGTACATTTAAATACTTAAAATAATATTATATATAACATTATTATTATTGCTTCCTCATATGAAAATATATAAATCACTAATTATATATATTTACAATTTTACATCGTTTAATATATACATATTCACAATTTCCATTTTAGACAGGTGTAATATCTATATCCACAATCTTAACAACTACAATTCAAATAAACCTGACAACACCTGAAGCTGATAATATTAGGGAATGATATATTAAAAAACATATTATTTCTATTTCTATATTTATAGTTTTTATACAATAAGAAAATTAACAAATATTATATGTAGTTGTAATAAAAAAAACAATTGAAAGCAAGTCAGGTACAACGTTATGGGCAACAAGTAAGCAAAGTTTCGAACCAATGAAGATAGAAGATTTTATAGAACGCTCATTACTTGATTTTTCAAGTATGTAATTTATCATCCTAATAATAATTGTAATAATTCCAAATATCATATTTTTTTTACTTCACCAAATTAATATTAATATTAATACACCATGACTATAAATATCCAAATGAAGTGCACATTGTTTTTTCAAAACGACAATCATTTGTATAGACAATCTAGACCACCCTTAGTATATTACTTGCAAAGTATGCAATAAGAAAGTTTATCAAACTAAATAAGGAGCAGAATGCAGTAAATGTAAGAACTCAAATTCAGAGTATCATCCAAGGTATGTGACAATTCTACATAATAACACAAACTAATGTTTTGCATTTGTTAAATAACAAAATTATAACCTCGTAATTTATTTACATTTGTTACGTCAAATATCAGATATTAGACAAGCTTACAGTGAGAGATGGAGAAAGACAACTATATATCACATTATTTGAAGCAACTGAGAAAATTATTGGATGTCCAGCAATTGAATTCATTGTATCCAAAAAAGCATGTTTACCAAATGCATAAATAATGTAGTGACATATATACATAGTAAAGGAAATAATTTAATTTAAAACTATACTATTGTTATTGTTGTTGCAGGAAGGTAAGAATAACAAATTTTATAAAGCACTAAAACTTGCTTCTGAATATACATACATATTTATTTATCACAAAGCTAAACAAGATGAATGATAAGGATTGCATATCTGGGAAGCAGAAGAAGTACAAAATGACGAAGATCAATATAAAATGGAAAATAGAAATACAACAAATTTTCAAAGTTTAATCTCAAAGATGATCAAATTAGAGAAGGAATGAATTTTGTAAAAATACTTTTGTCTTTCAATTTTCTTTACTTAATTTATTTCAAAATAATAATAAACATATTACAATATTAGTTGAATGTTTTATTTCTTCAACTTAAATAATAATATTACAATGTTAGTTGGGTGCTTTATTTGTTTATCTTTTAATTACAAAATGATTTCTAAATACATATACATAATAAAAGTGAAACAACATAGTGAATTATATATTTAATAGTAATAAATCCAACTATGTGATATGGACCACAATTATTTTGTGTGATTGTTTTAATTTATTTTCTAAATTTTAATTCTTAAACAGAAATATAAATGGCCCCCCATATGTAGGGGTTGACGTATTATTTTCTTGAATTGACAAAAAAATTCCACATATAAAGGCATGGAGTCTGATTGAACTCCTAATCCGACCTATCAAATTTTAACCAACCAATACTACCTAGTTTGCAATATGTGATGTCGCTCATTCATTCTCTCCTTAATTATTTTTCTTTCTCCCTCTTTTCTTTTGGCTCAGTTTGATTAGATAAATAATACAGGAAAATAAAAGAAAAAGAAAAAGAGAAAAAAAAATTATTTGTTTTTGTTTAAACAGAAAGCCCTAGAAAATAATAAAAACTAAAGTTTCCTGCACAACTCAAAGTAGCTTGTTAGTTAAGCTAACAATTTCTTGCAAAATATAAAGGAAAATTTATTTTTCAGACAAATCTTGATAAGGTTTATTTATTTTTACTTTTTATCCATATTTCTCTCTATAATTCCCTATTATGAAGTGATTATAAAATTTTCTTACAAAACTTTTCATCTATTTAAATGCATGCAACAAAATAAATTTTCGTTTCTTTTTCTTGTCTTTTCCTTCACTTTCTATTATTTTCATTTTGTATCATTTGTTTCTTTCTAAATAAACGGAGCCTTAAATAAATGCTAACCACCCTTTAACAATGATGATTAATATTGATATGTATTAAAAAATTATTTAAAAAATATATAATTTGTTAAAATAATAATTTTTTAACATTATATAATTTTTGAAGAATTTCATATCTGAGTAAACCTTAAAAAATAATTATAAATTGATAGTAAATTTTATTAATATTAATAATTCAAATTCTAATTTTTTCTATACATATGTAATAATCTTCTCTTTTTTCTTGGTACATCGGAAAATATATGTAATAATCTTCTCAAATTAATAGTAAATTTTATTAATATTAATAATTCAAATTATAATTCAAGTTAATTTTTTCTATATTAACTTCTTAGGAAAAATTACAAATGCAGCTTACGAGGCTTGTTTAAAATATCAATTACCTCTTGTGATTTAAAAAATTATAAATATCTTATTGTCAGAATGTTTATTTAACATAATTAACTAAACAAATAAAATTTATAACTATTCTTCTATACATGATAAAATTATCTGAATTATTAATTAAAATAAATATATAACATCATTAAAAAATATTAATTGATTTCATGATTTATTTTTAAAAATGATTCATTTGTTATGAAATTAGAAATATTAAGGAATGAGATATAATTTTCAAAACTGCATAGACAAATTGTATTTAAAACAAATCTTAAGAGATGTATTTATAATTTACCCAATTTTTTAAAGAATGCTCATTGAACTATCGTACTTAATAATAAGACGAATGCTAATGAGTGCCCTATGGCCATTGTTTAATGTTGAAAAGTGTATAAAAAATTTGTTTGAAATATGTAAAAATATAAAAAATATATATATTGATTTCAATAAAAATGTATTAAATTTAAGGGTGAATTACACTAATGGTTCCTATAGTTTAAGACTTGTGTCACTTTGATATCTAACTTTTCAATTGTGACACATTTGATTCTGAATTTTGAATTTTGTTTCAAATAAGGACAATTGAAGATATCATTGCTTAATTTTAAGGGCAAAACCATCAATTTAATAAAATATAAACTAATTTAACAAAAATAAATATCAAAAAATATTTTTGAATTTTTAAAAATTATTTCTACGCACTAAAGATAAAATTATGTAAAATTGATAAATTTTTTAGACATTTATTTATTTAATTTTTTTACTCAATTAATTTTTATTATGTGTTTGGATGATGATCATGTAATGGGTGATTATTTTTATTTTCATTAAATTAGTTTCTGTTTTTTCAAAAGTCAAATATGACGACAATTTTGATATCATTATTAAATCAATCCATTAAATTACAAATCCAAAACTAAAAATATTTTATATATATTAAATATATCGATTACACATTAAAATCTTAACGATTACCCATTACATGATCATCATCCAAACACATAATAAAAATTAAATTGGTAAAATAAATAAAAAAATATCTAAAAGATTTATCAATTTTACATAATTTTATCTTTGGTGAGTAGAAATAATTTTTAAAAATTAAAAAATATTTGTTTGACATTTATTTTTGTCAAATTAGTTAATATTTTATCAAATTAACGATTTTGCCCTTAAAATTAAGTAATGGTATCTTCAATTGTCCTTATTTAGAACAAGATTCAAAATGTAGGGTCAAATGTGTCACAATTGAAAAGTTATGGACCAAAATGGCACGATCCCAGACTAAAAGGACTGTTAGTGTAATTTGTCCTAAATTTAATGAAAAGTGTCTTATGTTATTGAAATTTTTTATTTTTACTTGTATTCTAGACACAATTAGTAGTCTCTATAGTTTGGGACTTGTATCACTCTGATCCCTGACTTTTCAATTGTGATACATTTGATCTTAAATTTTGAATTTTATTATAAATAAGGACAATCAAAGATGTTTCTTTTGCAAACAATCTATTTCAAGGGCAAAGTCGTAATTCAACTTATTTTGTGTTGTTAACTTGTATATTGTTTGAAATGTAATATTTTTTTTTAATAAATAATATTGACACTTTCTTGATTATAAAGTTCTGTTTGGTTTTCTTTTCAGAATCTATTTTTAGAATTTTTTTTTCTAAGAAACTCAAAATACATCATTTTTATATAATTTTTTATTTTGGGAGGGTAGAAATAATTTTTTTGATATTTTTTTTAAAAAAAAATTAGTTTATATTTTTTCAAAAGTCAAATATAGAGAAAACTTTGATATCATTATTGAATCAATCCATTAAATTAAAAAATTCAAAACTAAAAGTATTTCATATATTAAACATATTAATTACACATTATAAGCCTAATGACCATTAATTACATGATAGCCATCAAAATATATCTATTAACAACAAAAATTACCATCTATTACATGACAAACATTAAAAAAAAAAAAATCAATAAAAATAGTCACCCATTACATGATCATCATTCAAACACATATTAAAAATTAATTTGAGAAAAAAAATGTAAAAGATTTTTTATTTTTATATGATTTTATCTTTGGTAGGTAAAAATAATTTTTAAAAATTTAAAAATATTTTTTTGATATTTATTTTTATCAAACTAGTTTATATTTTATCAAATTAATGAATTTGCTCTTGAAATTGAGTATTTTGTGTTTGCAAAGGAAACAGTATTTTCAATTATCTTTATTTAAATGAGATTTAAATTTTAAAATTAGATATATCACAATTAAAAAAATCAGAGATTAAAATGATAGAATTTCTAAATACAAGCGCCGTCAATAATCCCAGCCGTGCAAGGCCTCCATATTAGTTAAAAAACCTGGTGTGAGTGGTGTGACTGGGGGGCGCTGTATTAATATTACTAGAGCCCCCCCTCCCCCGTCGCTGATCTGGGTCATCCATTGTTGTACTTGTGGACACGTGTATGGATGGGGTTAAAAGGAAGTCACACCCGGGCTCAGGTGTGAGTGGTGTGAGTGCTTTTGATTCCTTTGCCGGATAGTGCGATACATTTTTCCCAAAACCTCTTAATAACAAATCTCTTTGCTTCTTCGGTAAACCCACATACATAGTCCGTGTCAGAATCGGAATAGCCTTGGTTGGAGCACAATGTCAAACATCAACATTATCATTAGTATATTTTTTAGATAACATGACAATGGATGGGGCCCTCATTTACGAATCTTCTGGCATGTCACTCGTAGAATACTTCAAATACCCTTTTATTTTACAATACGTAATACCCCTTTTAATGCTCGAAGTTTCAAGTCGATACTTCATCATCCATGACACTTATTTTTATCACTTATGACGAAAAACAATACGTGGTGGACCACAGCTTCGTCTTTAGCATTTTGTCCTAATTGAACATTCCCAATTAATTTTATACACTTAACCACAATCTTGTTTGATTGACGGTCACAACTCTTATTATCCAACTCAATACCATTTAGCAATCTCGCCACACCGTTATTATCAAATTTAATGTCCCTTAATTGTTCATCGTACAGTTGTAACTTCCTTACTTCCCTCTTAGTCTTCTTAATATATCGGGAAATATTCTGTACGTGCCATCTGCATACATGCCTCCTTAAAAGGTGCACAACCATGGTAACGACGCTTATATCCACTCATCGTCGGTGTCCTTGACCTCTGGTTCGCAAGGGGAGTCCGATACTAGCTGCTCATTACTCCTTCCATTTTTAATAAAACACTCAAAATCTTTTATCCTACAAATTTTGTAGATTTTTTTACCTCTGCTAATCCTTCTGTTCAGACATTTTAGTTTTGATATTTTTTCCCTCTGCCCCTCGTACACCGGAAAAAACTTCGCCGGAGCTGACCGTCGGTTCTCTTCCCAAAGTCTTATTTGCCACGTCAAAAAAAATATCTACACACATTTGAGTGAACTGCTCGTAATTCTTGGGATACTCTTCTAAGGAGTACAACATTGTATACCAATACAATCAATAGCTATCCCTAATCTAATCCAGTCTTCTTCCTTCTAAACGGAGAGACAACAATTTTGACATAACTCGTATTGTACAAAATTTCGACTTACAAACAAAATATTATTTTTTGCCTATTTTTTTACTTTTTCATTTAAAAAAGGAAATGATTTAAAGGGGCTAGTATATGAGAGCCTCTCTTGTTTGTAATGATCCCTCGAAAATATTTTTAACTGGGGGTATTTTGTGACGTAATCGGTGGGACATCTCTCTTTGTAGAGTGCAAAGATTTGTTCCTCTGTTTTTGCTTCAGCAAGTATTCCCCGCCAGAGTTCGTCTTTGTTCTTCAAGGGACTTTTCCGCTTCGATGCAAATTCTCCTCATTCTACGAAGTCGCTGCCTTTCTGTATATACTATCGACTTACTGTTGGAGAATAGAGTTTTTCTATATTTGGATGATAAATCCTCCCGTTGGTTCTAGTGAGATCGAAAAATCTCAAGTTAAAGGTTTGGATCTTCTTCGTGCATTGAACCATTGCATGAAGGTGAGGGTTTCTATCTTGCGACAAGTATGTAGTATAGCTGACATGCTAGTTGGAGAAGGGATTAGAGAAGTTCCAAGAGTTGTTCTTTTGGACAAGGGCATTGTGGGTAAGTGAGGAAAACATTCTTGGCATAGAAACGGAAAGAGAGTTGGCGAGGCATTTTGTAGTAATAAACAGTGAACTCACACCAGCCATACAAGGCCTCCTTATTAATTAAAAAACCTGGTGTGAATGGTGTGAGTGGTGTGACTGGGGAGGCGCTATATTAATATTACCAGCGCCCCCCTCCCGACCTTTAATCTGGGCCGTCCATTGTTATACTTGTGAACACGTGTATGGATGGAGTTAAAAGTAAGTCACACCCGGGCCTAGGTGTGAGTGGTGTAAGTACTTTTGATTCTTTTGCCTGATAGTACGATACACGTGTCGTATTTCTAGTGGTTTGCGTGGTTATAAAGTAAAGATTCTTGCAGAATTATTGACATAAAGCAAATGTGGAAAAATGATTATGTTTTTGAATTATTTTAAATAAGAAATCTTCGTCCTTATACGCGGACCACTTTGGCTATTTATTTGGTACCAGAAAACATTTGATGGTAGAGAGGAATATGCTTTTGCAGTGGGATAGCTATTGTGGTGAAGTTGTTTTCTGGTACATTATTTCGTCCCTCATTTTTTATCTTTCTTTTTTGTTGATTATATTGGTATACAATGTTGTACTCCTTAGAAGAGTATCTTGAGAATTACGAGCAGTTCACTCAAATGTGTGTAGATCATTTTTTGACATGGCAAATAGGACTTTGGGAAGAGAGTCGACGGTCAGCTCCGGCAAAGTTTGTTCCGGTGTATGAGTAGCAGAGGGAAAAAATATCAAAGCTAAGGTGTCTGAACAGAATGGTTAGCACAGAAGTAAAAGAATCTGAAGAATTTGTAGGATAAAAGATTTGGAGAACTTTATTAAAAATGGAAGGAGTAATGAGCAACTAATATCGGACTCCCTTTGCGTACCGGAGGTTAAAGACATTGGCGGGGAGTGGATATAAGCGTAGTTATCGTGATCGTGTACCTTTTAAGGCGGCATATGTACGCTAACAGTATGTATAGAATATTCCCTGATATATTAAGAAGACTAAGAGGGGAGTAAGGAAGTTATAACTGTACGATGAACAATTAAGGGACGTTAAATTTGATAATAAAAGTGTGGCGAGATTGCTGAATGGTATTGAGTTAGGTAATAAGAGATGTGATTGTCAATCAGACAAGATTGTGGTTAAAAGTATAAAATTAATTAGGAATGTTCAATTGGGACAAGATGCTAAAGACGAAACTGTGGTCCACCATGTATTGTTTTTCGTCATAAGTGATAATAGTCCGTCAGATTTCGTCCCCACACCTGACAAGATATTTATTGGAGTTGGTGAGGGTAATCTTGAGACTTGGATTGTTGATCCTGACTAGTCTGACCGGTTTCGGATGCTAAAGAAAATGAGATTCAAACTCGTTGGTAGTAAGGACAAAAAGTACGTTCGATACAAGGTGTATTTTATTTTCTCTGTGGATTGTCAATGCGAGTTAATCTATTATGGGAATGGTTATTATTTAATTAACAACAAACATGTGTCATGGATGGTGAAGTATCGACTCGTAATGTTCAGGTGAATGGAGGTGGACGATATAAGAATTGGTGTTGTTAGAGGTGTTTCAGCAAGTGATTTTAGTTGTATTGAATTTGCTTCGCCTAATTTATTTTCTTAGTTGAGGTTGAGATACAAACAAAAGAGTATTAAGGTTGATAAAATAGGGAAATTTGGCTATAAACCCCCTTTACCTTCCTTTCATTGTTAGAAGGACTAAGAAAAAAATTATACTTTCTAAACCCTCTCATAATTATAAAATCTTGCATAAAGGACAAAATTTATTATTTAAATATTTTATCAGACTATTATACCCTCACATATACACAATCCAGATACAAAATTTATTTTCTCTCTCGTCTCTCACTTCTAACCCTAGCTTCCTCCATGGCCGGAGCTGTGTCATTCCTAAGCTCCGACGATCTCTCTCCGCATCTTCTCAACTCTCCTCCTTCAACTCTCCTTCAACTATTCATCTTCTATCTCATCTCTCTCTTCTAACCCTAGCTTCCTCCATGGCCGGAGCTGTGGAGAACTTGCAAATCGCGTTGATATATATATATCTATATATATTTGTATATATGTGTGTGTTTGTGTGTTTTGAGATTTGAATTCGAATATATATATCTACATATTCCGATCTGTAATTTATATATATATATCTATATATGTGTGTTTTGAGTCTTTAAGATCGGAGATTTGAATGATTGCATAGATCGGTTCATTTGATTCGAACTCAAAAACTCAAAGATTTAAAGTAAAATCTGAAAAATCTGTGTGTATGAAAAATCTCAAGATTTTTGAAAGTTCAAAGTTTCAAAAATCTGAAAAATCTGTAAAATCTGAAAAATCTGAAGAACTGGGGTATGAAAAATTGAGATTTCTTTAAAATTTTCAGATTATAGGCCTGATTCAAGGATTATAGGCATGATTCAATGTTTTTCAGAGTAAACATCGATTGATTCAAGAATTATAGGCCTGATTCAAAGCTCAAAGCTCAAAGTTCCATCGATTTTTCAGAGTAAACATCAAATTTCATTTGATAGAACCAGAGTAAAATTTTACTCTGGTTCTATTGCTCTGTTTTTTTCATTTGACAGAACCAGAGTAAAATTTTACTTTTATACAGAGTAAAATTTTACTTTTAGCTTCTGAGTCTCACAGTTTACTTATTTTTCAGAGTAAAATTTTACTTTTATACAGAGTAAAATTTTACTTTAGTTTCAGAGTGTAAAATTTTACTCTCATTCAGAGTAAAATTTTACTTTAGTTTCAGAGTGTAAAATTTTACTTTCATACAGAGTAAAATTTTACTCTGAAATACATAGTGAAAATGTCTTAATAGGAGAGCTGATAGATATGAAGGTAATATAGTAAAAGAAACAAATTTTAAAATATCAGGGAGTTTTGAAAGTACTTATATAATTCTTGTCCTTTTGAAAGAGAAATTAAATAGTGAGGGGCTATGACCAAATCCCCCGATAAAATATCAATAAAATATTCCCCCCTCTGCGCACCCAATGCCAGTGGGTTGGTCAGAGTAAATGTGTATGATCGGAGGTTAGATAGTACTGACAGTCTGCAGGCATATTTTATGGTTTGCGTGGTTGTAAAATAAAGATTCTTACAGAATAATTGACATAAAGTAAAGGCGAGAAAATGACATAAAATAAAAGCGAGAAAATGATTATGTTTTAAAATTATTTTAAATGAAGAATCTTGGTCCTTATATGTAGGCCACTTTGACTATTTGTTTGGTATTAGAAAATATTTGAAGGACAGAAAGAACTATGTTTTTGAAATGTGATAGCTATTATGATAAAATTATTTTCTGATACATCCTTTCGTCCCGTCTTTTTTTTTTTGGTAAAATAGTGCATTAGCTAATATTTCCGTACAAAACATATCATGTTTGCCATTGAACTGTCGTAATAATAATTAGTGCATTACAATTTTCATACTAGTGGACCATACTGCGTGAACTCTCTCTCTCTCTCTCTCTCTCTCTCTCTCTGTAGTGCATTTCATACTAGTGGACCATAGTGCTTTAACTCTCTCTCTCCCCGTCTTATCTGTCTCCATAGCGGACCATGATGGCACATGCATGTTCATCGTGAAGAAGAAAAATGTGGGTGACAATTTGTGGTGTATATTTTTTTTTTTGAATAAATGAGTAGATCTGTTAGTTAATTATTGTACAAATATTTTTTTTATGTTTTTTTTAATAAATTATAAATACATTTCTTAAGATTGTTTAAAATATAATTTATTTTTATAATTTAAAAAATTACATTTCACCCATTGAAATTATTAATTTCATAATAAATGACATTTTTTATTAATAAATTATCAATTCAATTAATAATTTTAATGATATCATAAATTTATTTTAATTAATAATTTAGATAATTTTTTTATTGTAAAAATGAACAATTAAGAATTTCATTTTTTCAGTTGATTCTATTAAATAAAAAAATTTGACGAATATATATTTGTAATTTTATAAATCACATAACGTTTTTTAAACAAATCTCAAAAAAATATATTTATAATTTACCCTGTTATTTTTCCCACCATGCATGTTCACAGATACACCAATTAATTGATTAATTGAAGACCATGCAAAACCAAATCAAACCAAACCCAGCTGCCTCTTAATAACCAATACTTTATCATTCATTAAGATTTGCACTTTTTTGTTTATTTTTATTGAGAAATTTAGTCAAAAATCTTCCACCGGACCCTTATTTAGTAAAAAGAACAACTCAATTTATTTTTCTTCATAAACCCTCTAAGAAGAAAACATATAATTGAGTAAGGATAAAGTAAAATTTTTTTTTTTCTTTCTTGGTCAATATTGCTAGAGTAACATGTTACTATCAAACAGAGTAATATATTACTGTAAAACAGAATAACATATTATTGTCAAATAGAGTAATATATTACTGTAAAACAGAATAACATATTATTGTCAAATAGAGTAATTGTCAAACAGAGTAACATATTATTGTGAGACAGAGTAACATGTTACTGTTTACATCAATTTCAATGGTAATAAAAAAAAATTAAAAGAATTTCATAGTCAAGATGGATCTTATTTGAGAGATCATGATGAGAGAATTCTAAAATATTAATTTTATTAAAAACCGATATCTACATAAAAAGTTGTATTATTTTAAAGTTTAATATTTTGATAATAATAATATTTGTTGGACTTTTTAAGAATTTTTTTTTGTGCTGATCCGTAATACATTAAAATTTTATTATGAGAGAGTTTTGACAAAATCTCCCTTACTTATTTGACGAAAATTATTAAAACCAAGTATTTCACGGATCATATACCTTTTCATTTTTATTAATTTTTCTTTTCTTTCTTCTACGGATTGTAGGATTTTGATCTTCAAAATTCAAATCCCTCGTTTTATACAGTTATACAATACCGAAATTTTGATATCCAGTGCCATTTAAAAACTCCGCTAAAATATTTATAAAAAAAAAAAAATACACTTAAAACATGGGATAAATTACATTGACACCATGAGATTTCTATTTAATATAGATTTTTCCTTCACATTTGAAAATTTGAGATTTGTAATCTCATTACAAATTACTTCTTAAATTACTGATGTCATGTCTTAAAATTTTCTAAATGATCATCTTATTCTTTTTATGATATTTTTTGTATAAATTTTTATATATGAATATAATTTTTCATTTTTTATTTCCATCATTATATCTAGATTAGAACAATTTAATCTAGATATATTTAAGAAGTATAAAATTTCTACAAAAAATTTTAAAAAAATTCAAGAATACAACTAAATAAGACAATGTATTTAATTTAATATATATATATATATATATTTTATATTTGGTGAATTTAAAAAAAAATCATAAAATATTATACTTCTTAAGTATAAATAGATTATGTGTATCTAAAAAATAAAAAAATTACTTAAAATATTTTTAAAAAATCAGCAAAAATAAAAAGCACGAAAAATTAAAAAAAAATCAATTTTTTGTGAATTAAACCAAAAAAGATGATTGTTATTTATCTTAAAATGACATGAATAAAATATATGTATTATTTTATTATTTTATGTATATAAAGACTAAGGGGCATATATGTCATTTTAATCTAACAGGGAGATAAATGTAATTTTTCAAATGTAAAAGGAAGATTTGTATTATACAAAAACCTCACGGAGATGTCAGTGTAATTTATCCTAAAACATATTAAGGCACCGTTTGGGAAGAAAGTTTCCAGGCTTTTTTGGCTATTTTTAGTCACAAAAAACAAAATAGGCTATTTTAGCCACAACAAATAAAACATCACATCCAATCCATAATCATTACACTCTTCTCTCACAAAAAAAGTCAAAAAAGCCAAAAAGTCAAAAAGTCAAAAAGTCCTTCCCAAACCAAGCTTTTTAACCCAGGCTAAAATAACCAAAAAAGCCAAAAAGCCAACCCACTTTTAAGATGTGCCCGTCGTTAATTTTAAAACCCTAAAATTAATTGAAGTGTGCGTAACTTGACCCGAAGACTCAGTTATCTTAAATATATATATATATTAGGATGTTTCACCAAAGCCAGCACCTTTTGGCAAGTTGATTTTGGACTATAATAGCCACAAAAAGACAAAATATATTAAAAAATCAATAACACAAAATATCCCATCCAAATCATAATCATTTTATTTTTTTTCTCACAAAAATAAAAAAAATAAAAAAATCTATCCCAAACGAGGCTTTTTAACCTCAAACTAAAATAGTCAAAAAATCAATCCACATTCCAAATGAAGGCTCTATATCACCAGTCCAATTTCACCTAATTCCCCCCACAGCAGATTGGCACTTCACCCACAAGAAGATCATCCCTTAATTTCTTAAAACTGCAGATTCGGCCTTTTATTCCTTTTTTCTTTGTTTTATTCTTTTTAATCTTTTTTTGGGTACCTGGTTTAACAAATATTGACACAAGATAAAATAATTGAGTCTGGATCCCCTCCTTGAGAATCCTACTTTATCTCCTCCTTGTAATGGTTGAGATTAGCCATTGCACATCCAACGACCAATAAAAAAAAATATATATATGAAATTGAAATTTCAGTTTCCCGCCCAAAACACAACATAGCTGATACAGAGGTTACATATATTTGATGCGCACTCACTCTCACATAGCTTCACACTCATCCCTTCTTCTCTGTCGAACCCACTCTCACCGGCGACCCAATACCGGCGGCGACCCACTCTCGACGCCGTTGCAAATCCGACTACGGTGACCCACTCTTGACTCAATACAGATTCTGTCTGCTTAGCAAACCAGAGCCGTCACGTTCTTCTCCTCCACCTCATCGAACCCGGCGCACCAGCAGACCCTCTCTACAGCGACCTACTCTCCAAACCAAAACCATTGCTTTGCCCTCATTCTATCTACCTTCACTTCGCAAACCAAATGTTAGTCTTCTTCATTGTCTCTGTCTCTGTAATTGATTATTTGAGCTTCAAACTGAAATTAGTTTGATAAAGCAATGGGTTATTTGTCTCTGTCCTCAAGATTATTTGTCAATTGACAGGATTATTTGACCTGAAATATACATACAACACCGTCCAACTGAACCCATTATTTAAGCTTCAAACTGAAGTCATTTGTCTCTGTCTAACAAAAAATTAACAACCTTATTATTTGCTTTGCCCTCATTTTTTGTTAATCACAAATTAGCAAATAGTGAGCTTGTTAATAATGAGGACAAATGGGTTAAACAAATTGTTAATTTGCTAAATGGGTTAACTCAATATTTGCTAAAAAAGTTAACAACCTCTATAATTGATTATTTGTGATTATTTGCTTTGCCCTCATTTTTTTTTAACAACCTCATTTGAGCTTGTTTAAGAGCATCTCCAACGGTTGAACAAATTTATCACCAAATTTGAGTAAAAAAAAGACGTTTGGCTCAATCTGATATCAATCACTCCAATGGTGTACTGTAGCTTTCATCAAAACGCACTGGACGTCCGGTCGGTCGACCGGTAAGAGCAAAATCTGCACAATTCTGTAGTTGAACTTTGAAGTTTGAGGGTCATCCGGTAGGTCGACCCGCCAATGTAAAATCTGTACAAAATTTTGCGAAAATTTGTCATCCGGTGGGTCATCCGGTAGTGAAAATGCAACAGTAATGAATAGTGTTTTGGTGAAAGACCCAGTGCATTCTCATTTTGGTGAATTCTTATTTTGATATCAATTTGGTGAAACCATTGGAGTGAGAAAAAGTGACTTTTTCATCAAATTTCAAATATGATACAGGGTTTGATGCACCATTGGAGATGGCCTAACCCATTATTTGTGATTAATAACCTCATTATTTGCTTTGCCCTTATTTTTTGTTAAGCTGAGCCCATTGTTAAGTTCAAATAATGTCTCTGATAAAGCAATTCCAGTTTGAAGCTCAAACATGCATACAATATCGTCAATTGATAAGATTATTTGTCTCTGTCTCTATAATTGATTATTGATTATGTTTGATTGAGCTTCAAACATATCCTTTGCATTAGGGCTGTTCAAATTATTGACCGACCCGGCTAAATCGCCTGGCCTGAGCCGAACTGAGCCAAAACAGTCGGCTTCTTCATAGAGAACGGTTGGCTACGGTTGAAAAAATCTTGAATATATTTTTTAATGGTCGGAAATGGATTTGAGGAAAATAGAACCGCCTAAGCCCAACCGACTGACCTTTTTTATATTAAAAGAATAGCTCCATTTGAAATGTATCTCTGTTATTAATTGTTGTTTATCTTTCCCACTAACCAATGTTTGTCGCTTTCTATCCCAAGAAAGACTTTCTCACTAACTAATGTTTATCTCTCTATTTCAATAGTTAACTAATATAATATTTCTATATTGTCTTGGTAGTACACAGAGAGTCTTATCACATTATGCCATAGACTATTCTTACTTTTTATACATTCAATGCCTCTTATTGTCTCTATCAAGTAGAGAAATATGTTTCTCTCTCTCTCTCTCTTTACCTTCATCTCTGATCTTTTTTTTTGTGTCATTTTTCTTCTTTTGTTTTGAAGACGAGCTCCTCCCTCCATTGCTTCTCTCTCCTTCCTCTGTTTCTCTTTCTCTTTCTTTTTCCTCTTCTATTTATTTTGTAAGTGATGATGGCTGTAGTAGACGAGACAATTAATAACGGCGACGATAAGTGATAGCGATGAGGCGATGGCGGTGGGGTAAATGAACGGTGATGGCGATTAGTGATGAATGGTGATGCTTGTGACATGTTGAATCTGTCCATCTTATTCCAGTTTTTGCATTTTTTTTCATCTACTCTCTGTCATAGGTATATATATATGTGTGTGTATGTTTGGGTTCAATTTATTTTTTCACAATTTTTTCTCCACCTTACCAAATATTCGAAATCGACCGATCCGACCATTGATGCAAAGGCTTTGATTCGGTCGACTTCGATCCATAGTTTGGTCGACAATGGATGTTTGATATTTCAACCCGAATGTGTTAGTTCGCCTAGTAGGCCATAGCTAAACCTGAGCCGAACCGACCCGTGAACACCCTTACTTTGCATAGACCCTTTGTCTCTATCTCTGTAATGTCTCTAGCTTAAATAATGTCTCTGTCTCTGTAACTGAAATTAGTCTCTAAGTTTTTCTATGTATTTGGGTAACTGGGTTCTTCTTCTTCAAAACAAGTTTTATACAATACTCACAAACCACCATTGACTAAAACAAAAGTGTGAAGGCTTAAGAATTCAACAAACGAACACATGGTATCTATGTAAAGCTATATAAAACAAACAAGTAGAAAAAACAGAGAGTTGGTCATATCCATATTTAATGCTAAACACACCTTATAATGAGTCCTTCCATTATATATACATACAAATATTTGAATTCAAATGTGAGAAATTTTCTTAATTGCCTACTTCCACATTGTCTACTTCCATTGATTTGTATATAATTTTCTTAATTGCCTACTTCCATTGATTGTTTATTTGATATATTTTTATTTAAGCTTGAATTGATTAAGGCTTATATGGATTTAAAGATTTAATTTATGTAGCTAAGATTTTATTTATATGGGTTTTCAGTTGCATTTTGATATGGATATGGAACCTGAGAATGATAGTGCTTGGAAGCCAAAAACAGAGAATGACATTTGATTATGAACAATGTGCATATGATTTTTATAATACATATGGAGAAAGAATGGGGTTTAGCATGAGAAGGGATTATTGTAGGAAGAACAAGTTCACTAACCAACTTATTTGTAGACTTTTGGTTTGCAATAAAGAAGGATTTCGGAAGGTTGACGAGTGAGATCCATTGGCAAAAAACCCTAGAGTTGAAACTAGGATTGGTCGTGAGGCTCGACTTTATGTGAAATTAGATGAGGGTATTGAGAAATTTGTTGTGACTGATTTCAAAGAAAAACACTACCACGATCTTGTATCACCCGAGTGTGCCCACATGTTGCCATCACAAAGAAAGATATCGGCTACCCAAGCAATTGAGTTAGATTTGGCGGCACAATTTGGTCTTTGTTTAGGCCAGTCTTTTGAACTCATGAGTAGGGAAGCTGGTGGGAGGCAATATCTTGGGTTTACGAAATTAGATCAAAAAAATTATTTGAGAACCAAAAGACAACAAAGGCCCTGTTTGGTAGAGCTGTGGAAAAGTGCTTATAACTTATACCTTAACAGCTTATAGCTTATAACTATGAACATAAGCTGATTTCTGACTTATAAATTAAGCTTCTCCTGCCTCACTCAAAGAATAAGTTGATTTCTAACTTACAAAAAGCTATAAGCTGTATTGTTAAGCTAAACCAAACACATCGAAGTAGCTTAAATTAAGCTGAAAGCTGAAATAAGCTGAAATTAAGCTGTACCAAACAGGGCGAAAGTTTAGCATATCGGGAAGTAGGCAATGTGTTGTAATACTTTAAAGAGAAATCTTTGTAAAATCTTTTTTTTTTTTTTTTTTTACTCTTTTCAGTTAGATAATGAGGAGCAAATTGCGAATATGTTTTGGGCCGATGCACAAATGATCATGGATTATGTCCAATTTGGTGCTGTTGTCACATTTGGTATGACTTACAAGTTAAACAAAGAACATAGACCATTTGCATCTTTTGTGGGATTCAACCATCATAGGGAAACAACTATATTTGGTACAACCTTGTTGTATGATGAGACCACCGAATCATTTATATGATTGTTTCAAAATTTTCTAGAGGCTATGTCAAAAAAGGCACCAAAAACTTTGTTCACGGATCAAGATGCTGCAATGGCTAAAGCCATACTCATTGTTATGCGTGACACGAGTCACTGATTGTGTACTTGGCATTTGATGCAAAATGCATTAAAACATGTTAATTGTTTGTTCCAAGATAATGGGGTAAAAGGTGTATTAAATAAATTCCTATTTGACATTGAAGATGAAAATCAATGGAAGTTAGAGTGGGCTGAAATGCATAATAAATATGATGTGCATGATAACAATTGGTTGAAATTGACTTTTGCAGTGAAAGAAAAATGGGGCTGGCCATATATTAGATCAACATGGGCTGAGGGAATGAGTATCACACAACTTAGTGAATCTTTTAATACTTTTTTGAAGGGTTACATTCGTTTTGATTTTAATTTAAATGAATTCTTCATGCATTTCGAAAGGGTACTTTATGATAAACGATACAAGGAGTTAGAAGCATGGTATGCTTTGTGCCAAAGGTTGCCAAAGGTGAAAACGACTATAAGAATGTTAATTCAAATGGGTAATGTGTACACAAAAAAGATTTTTGAGGAATTCCAAAATGAGTACTTTCGATCCATTGAATCGGATATAGAAGCAATTGAATATAGCGAGGCTAATACCATTTTCACAGTTATTGATGTTGGTAGGAACCATGCAAGGATAGTGAAGATGGAGAGGGATGGTTCTTTGGGTTGTAGTTGTACAAAGTATGAAAGACAAAGAATTTTGTGTTCTCACTCTTTGAAGGTTATAAGAGACATATTGAAGATGAAAGAGTTTCCTTCACAATACATTGCAAAGAGGTGGACCAAACAAGCAAGAGCTGAAACTGTGAATGACATTATGGGGAATGACATTCAAGTTGATGTAAAATTCCAACAAGCCTCGCTTGATGACCGTTTTTAGAGTAATAACATGTAAAGCTACTGAAACTGAAGAAACCTATGATTTGGCAATTGCACAACTCACTACATTAGGTGGAAATGTTGAATGCAAGTTAAGTGCTAATTTTGCTGTTGAAAATGAAGTATGTAATAAGGATGAAACCTAAAGCGTTGAAGTGGATTGCGAAGATGACAATCATGTTGTGCAATCAAGAGGCTTGAAGAAAAAAGTGACAACTACTAAGGGCAAAATGAGAGTAAAAGGTGGATTCAAAGCGGTGTTGGTAGCAAACTCGAGAAAAAAAGCCCTTGCTAATACCTTGGCTACTTCACAATCTATTGTAGGTCCAACAATTAGACCTTCACCATTATCTACTGGAGGAGATGTCTATAGTCATCAACATGTTCCTCCTTTTCATCCTCTTAATCCATTTGTTGTAATGGGTGGTAATTCAATACCTCTTTCATTGATGTATCCTTCATATCAGGTGAGTGTTAGTTTCAGATTTGATTATTTTCTTGTCAATATAATATAACACTCTATGACATATTGTCAACCCTAATATAATGTTGTCCTTGTTATGGGCAAAGAATTTGCAAAATATGTATGTAGTGCAAAATTGTGTGCCAAATTCAACGCCTCAGCGCTACTATGGTCAACCAACATTCCAGTCAGTAGCGTAGGTTCATCTGGATATGACATTGGATTTCGATATTTTGAACAATCAAACAGTCCAATGTGTAGTCAAGTTATTTTATTAACTTTGGCAATTGATATTACATTTTTTATACATTGTTTGCCCCTGTGCTGCTGCGTTTTGTTAATGTTTTTTTTTTTTTTTTTTTTTTTTTTTTTTTTTTTTTATGTTCTTCACTTAGGCTATCTACCAGCACAAACAGGTGGAACGCACTGCAAATTTCTACAATAGCAGCTCAAAAACATTAACAAAACATATGACTTGTCCATGTGTTGCTGAAACATGTGTTTCTGATATGCTGCTGCCCATGTGTTGCTGTTGAAACTGAAGAAACTGATGTAGTGCTGAAATGGAAGAAACTGATGTTGCTGTTGTCCATGTGCTCCTGCTGAAACTGTTTTGTAACTTGTATTGGTGCTCCTGCTGAAACAATTTTTTAACTTGTGTTATGATGTACTTAAGTGTTAGCCTCCAAGAATGATGTTGTTGTTGTCCAAGAATGAAACTAATGCTGTCCAAGAAGTGTTATTATGTACTTGTGTTTTAACTTGTGTTAATTTTTTAACTTGTGCTGAAAAAAATTGTGGATGAATATTATGAAACTGATGCTGTCCAAAAAGTGTTATTATGAAATTGATGTTGTCCAAGAAGTGTTATTATGTACTTGTGTTTTAACTTGTGCTAAAAAAATTGTGAATGAAGGAGCAGATTGAGTGTTGCTGGTATCTGTTCTGATTTTTGTTATGCTATCTGTGCTAAAAAAATCTATGTTGTTCTGCTATCTGTTCTCTGTGTTGCTGTTATGCTGGTTCTGATATTTCTGTTATGCTGGTTCTGGTATGCTGTTGCTAGAGTGTTGCTGGTACTAGTATGGAATATTTCAATTTAATGCTTTAGTGTTGCTGGTTCCATGAACATATGTCTCTCCATGAACACAGTAAATAGGTTTCCTTAAGAATGATAGAGATGCTTGAATCTAGTACCATGAACATATGTCTGAACGTATGTCTTAGTGTTGTTGGTTTCCATTCCATGAACATATGTCTGAATCATAAATGTGTGAACGTCTAAACATATGCCTCTCTACGTAGTATTGCTGGTCTCCTTAGATGTCTGAACATATGCCTCTCTACCTAGTGCTGCTGGTTTCCTTAACATGAACATCAGTCTGAATCATAAATGTAGTACTGGTTATGCTATTGATGCATTTGGGGCCTAGATGAATCTATACTTGGTACATCTAAATGCTTTATTTTCAATCACTTGAGCTCTGTTATATGTTCAACTATACATATGTGACCAATTAAGACATGATAAATCTGCATACATATATGTTCAACTTTAAATGTGCATACATATGTTCAACAAACATGGTAGTTCAATGTCAGTCATTTTCTTCAGTTTTAAACATAGCATTTGTGATTAATTACACACATGTTACACACATAGCAGTTTCAAACTGAACAAACATGGTAGTTCTTCAGTTTCTTCAGTAAAACACCAACATTGCTTGAATTAGGAAACCCATATCATTGATCATACTAGCATAACTCAAAATCACCTCAAATGCACAAAAACCAAATTTTGAAATGCCAAATTTCCACTACCCCTCGTAATAAAATACCAATGGTGCTTTGAATGAAGAAACATACATCACTGATCATACTAGCATAACTCAAAACAACCTTAATGCACATGCACAACTTATTGGTTTTATGACTTCTTGTAAATCAAAACAACTAAAACATTAGATTTAATATATTTATGATTTTCTATCATTCCTCAAATTTTTTATCAACCAACCAGAGGGGAGAAAAAAGTATGTTCATTGTTTCTAGTATAAGGGAAAAAAAAAGAAAAAAGAAAAAAAAAAGGCACAAAATTATTTTTTTTTTCAAAGCCTATTCAAGAACTCTACAATAATTCTTTACAAAAACAAGTAGAAAATTAATCAATTTGTCTCACTAATTAAATAGGTTTGTGAATACTGATTCATCAAAAACACACTCACTCTCAAAGCCTTAATTTTTCCCTGTTGGAATCCCAAATCAAAGCCCTAATTTTGAAATTTCAAATATATTTTCTCAATCTCAATCACACAACCCTAACTTCTTAATTTCAGCATTTTGAAGACAAACCTAGTTCCTTTATGGCCTCAGAACCCACATTCTCATCAAGAAATTTCTTCGCTAAGTCGATGGTGGTGGTCGCTGTGGAGCTATGGTTCGCAAAGCAGAGAATATCAGGGCTGGAGTGGGTCGCTGCCTGGGTCGCCATCGAACTGGTCACCGGTGAGGGTGGGTTCGGTGGAGGAGGATGGGTGAGTGTGAGGCTGAGTGAAAGTGAGAGTGAGAGTGAAGTGAATGTATAACTATATCAACGGATGAGAATCTTCTGAAATTTCAATTTCATATTTTTTTTATTTTTTTATGGTTGTTGGATGTGCAACGGTGTAGACTCGACTTTCTTTGCGCGCCCCCTTTCGGAGAGGTGCGAATTAGTCTCCTACAGTTCGGACTGCCGTCACGGTTCTGAATATAATCTCACAAAGTGCGATGTGAGACTAATAAACACAAAAGAGTCAAAATCTGACAACTCGTTTTGGAAAATTGATTTTGAATTAAAAAGCGCCAAAAATGGACTGTTTTGCCAGATTACAGAGTCGCCACCTAAATATTTTATTTTGGAGAAATTTAGAAAATCCTGACTCGTGTCAAAGGCCACGTGTCCATCATCACCAAAGTTACCTCGGCTCGGGAACTTAGGTACGAGAGGGAAAGGTCTTGAAATGAGCACCCCCGCTCGCCCGATCAAAGATTGGCCTTTACTAAGCATGATATGTTGTTTTATAAACACATGTATTCTTATTCCGATTATTAGCTAATTCACTATGTGATGCGCACAGCATACAAGTATAGACTAAATCACAAAAATTAGAACACAACAATTCATGTTTGTTTTTTAAAATGGTTTGAAAGTGTCACCTTCAAGTGGGCTTAAAACATGATTTGCCACTTCACAAAGTGGACTTAAAACTCACATTTGATGAATTATTCCAATTCAAGTAATGAAGCTTTCATCCACGGGCATTCATTCAGTTAATCATTTAAGCACATAGCCTCATGGCAAGCATGCTATCATGGCAACACTCACACTCATGCAAGTATGCTAAAGCGTAAAACTTACAGTGTACTCCAAGTCCAAAACAAAAACTAGTTAGAAATATGCGTGATCCTAACTATACAATATGCCTAATGTAACACATGCAATATGCAATTAATAGGCTCAGCTATCTAAGATGGCATTTGCAACACTTTGATAGCATGTTTTGAAACACGTATTCAAAGAAGTGTATTGAAATTGCGATGAGTGTGAGTGTTGCCATTGAAATTCTCCTGGAATTCAGTGGTTAAAAGGCCAAGAAAAGGTTGTTTCAAAAGCTTTGAAAATATGGCTCAAAAGGTTTTGCAAGCCAAAGAGCACAAGGGGGGAACCACCCCCTAACCAAACAAGGTTCAAATCTCAATTTTAAAACCTTAAAATCAGAGTTTTTGGAGGTCAAAACCAGCCTCAAAGTAGTGTAAAAAGATGGCCAAGCACTTAGCTAAAACAAAGTTTAAAAAAGTTAGGTTCTTACCCTTGAAGCACAGCTGCAAAATAGGTACAATTCTGAGCTAAAACCAAGCTTTAGACCTCAAATAAGACTTCCAAGGACCTCAGCTCCAAGATGAATGTATTTGATTAAGGGGTTGTAGGCAAAGATATAGAGAATTCCCACTTTCAAGCCTAAAAAAGGATAGAGAGAGAGTTCTAGAGAGAAAGGAAATTTTGCTTCTAAAATTTCTGAACCCTCAAAATGGGGGAGGGACCTCCCCTTATATAGAAAAACAAGCCGAAGGCTTGTTTCCATCCCTCCATACACGTGTATGGAGGATGGCTTCAGTGACCAATAGCTGGCACACAAAATATCTGAAAAAAGAGAAAAATGGCCGTTGGCTACTTTAGGTGGCCGACCGGCCACCTCTCATAGCAGACCGGTCACCCTAGGTGGCCGACAAGAGGAAAAAGTGGCCAATAAGGGCCAAAAGTGGCCGATAGGGCCTTTCCTCCCTCCAGGCAAGGGGCACCAAGATTTGGCTAAAAAACAAGGCCAAAACAAAGAGAGTTTAGAGGCTCAAAGACAAGGCGTTCCGCCAAGAGCTTTGGGCACTCAAAACGAACACAAACATGCACGATCATCGAGTGCACAAACGATGACGTCCGAGTCTTAAGGTCGGTTAAAAATGAGGTGTATACAAACGGCTGATCTTAGTCGTTACAAGGAGGAGATGGAGTAGGATTCTCAAGGAGGGGATCCAGACTCAAAATAATTATCTATTCAGTATACATTCCAAGGGTAACATTTAATACATGATTATACATTTGAAGTTGACAGCCATGTGCGTCAGGGTGTAAAACCCTCTTGCATCAACAAAATAACACAGTAAGAAGGAACCATAACACATGTACAACGGTTTTTTTTTTTTTTTTAAAGAAGAAAACAAAATTCATATTCAACGACAGGTGGTGATGAACTTTTTTAGGAAGATGGCACCATTGATTCCAAGTCCAATTCTTCATCAGAGTCAATCACATCCTCAAAGTCATAATAGGGATTTGCCTGCCATGCACATTACATCTGAGTTCATTACATGCAAAAATACCTAATATACATGTTAACAATGACAATAAGGGACTGGGAAACCCCCAAGCAGTCTAGCTTATCAATGATCTATAAATAATAGGGATGTGTCCCCTCAAATGCCTCGCGGCACATCTCAAATAGAAGAACGGCAACACTCTGTTATGTTCATCGAATGAAAATGTGGAATTTATGACTACCTTTCCTTGTACAGAGATTAGTTGAAACAATACCTTTGGTCTTGGTGTAATTGCTTCAAAACTGTGGAACACTGGAGAATCAAAATGAGGCGGTTCCAGAACAATGTAAGCTTCTTTATTTTTGTACCTTCTTGTTGCCTGCAACAAAGACGGATATAACAGGCAAATATTAGTTTCAACATCAGTTACCCGATTTTTTTTTGGGGGGGGGGGGAGTTCTAGTGTTTCTTGCATCTATCAATAGATACTACTTTGTTAATTTGAACGCGTGCAATGACAAATGCATAAAATCCAATTATTCCATCATGATTTTGGTCAGACCTATGACCATCCAAACCAATTGCGAATTTAATTTTAAATCCTTAGAGCAACGGAGGGGTAAGGTCTAGTATTAAAGGATAGTTTAGGTTGTTCATTTTAACATGAGTAACAATGTCACAACCAAATTTTTGAACAAAATTTTATTACCATTTGATGTGTTATCATTACATTTTGCATTCTACGCATGGATGACATTTATGAGGTGCCACATCATATGGTAAAGCAAATTTGGTTACCCCAGCATTACTCTTTTAACAAAATGGTTAGATTGAACCAGAATCAGTAGTCATCTTTAACTAATAACTAACTTATTCTCACAAAAAGAAAAGCATTTCTAACTCAACTAACCTTCCTACCCAGGTCCAATACCTAAAGCTAATTAGGATGCAAACATAGCATTCCCTCTTGAACAAAGAGTCGGAGGAAATCTGCACGAACAAAGGATCGCTTTCCGAATCAGCAATTAGTTAGGACATCTCCATGATGCTAGGAGAGACATTCACCCCTATTGGAAAGCTCTTCCAGTCACTGGAAAATTCTGTCTGAAGCTTTTGTATCTCAGATTTTTTTCTCTTCCCCATTCAAGAGTGTCTCTTGATAAAAGGGGCTTGGATGAAGAGGTATTACTTGCAGTAGCTTCCATATTTTGAGAGGCCTGAAAGAAAAGGCATGCAAAGATGAGGACCATACTGTCTCCCAACCTAAGCTTATTAATTTGTTATTTTTCCTTCTATATTAATGGAAAAGGGGGTGAAATCTCTAATCTCTTTGACAAAACTTTTATATTTTGAGAGGTCTGCATAACATAAAAACCATATAATCTCCATTCTAGGCATATCAATTCAATATTTATTATCATATGGCGTATGGTAGAATGAGTTTTAGTAACACTTCTTTTAGTATTACTTGGCAGGAAGAACCATAAAACAAAAAGAAAATGTAGGGGTTTTGATTATGTGTAACAACTGGTGGCTTGCCTGATCCGATTTTATTTGTTTATTTTTTTTTTTTTCAACATCTTGTTAGTGTTAAATGCTCCTCATTATACCAAGGGAGTTCCAAAAATTGTGACATAGGTAGTGTTTCTACAAATCTGTAGATGCCGTTTTTCTGGTGCCATAGTGCCCAAAACTGCACTTCCATAGACCTGCCTCTAGAATTATGATGGCTTTGCAAACAAAATTTTAGTTGGAACCACAAAGCAGAATCCTGAAGAAGCTTAGAACAAGAACAGCTTTAAAAAGAAAAAGAAACCACCGAGGGGCCAGCTGGGTTGGTAAGGAGGTTTGCTCCCTTCCCTATGGACCTGGTTTCGAATCCCCTAGTTGCTAAAGTGGGAGTCCGCTGGTTAAGGTGGCGCGGTTAGCTCCCCCCAGTTTGGCTTGTAGAGTCGGCTCCTAAGGGGCCGGCTTTGGGGGTGTTCTGGGCATCAAAAAAAAGAAAAGAAAAAGAAAAAGAAAAAGAAAAAACACATTGGAATTGCCCATGTCAATGCAAATTTCAAGCATGTGACAGGTTAAGTTGAAAGCACGCAATCTAGGCATATCAACCTGCCTAGATTGCATGCTTTTTCAACTTGACATGCCTTCCTCATGTAGGCCTCTCAATGTTTTAAAACTACACTAATTCTTGAAGGGATTGAATATCTAACTACGAAAAATATAACAATTTCTATTAAACACACTCAACCCACCTAACTTATCATGACAGAGTTGAGGAAAGAAACCTCTTCCATCCTACAACATATCCACATTTTGGACATGTCCAAGTTGACTTTACACCATTTTAAAGCCAAAATTAGGTTAAGGCCAGTTTTCACATTCATTTTAAGGTCGCTCAGTTTTTGTAGAAGAAATTGAAAATAAATTGAAGGAACACAGATTATCCGTTCTGCTAATAATTTCTGATATGGGGCAGTTGAAACTAATATGGTTTTTTGAAGGGCATAACTAATGAAAGAATCTCACAGTAATAGAAAGATTTATACGTCTCCATGCATCAACAAACTCCCTCATTGCTAAACAGATTTTATGAAGTTTTCTCCTTCTATGGGGAAGATTCTCTTGTTTTAAGAAAGAATTTTAAATTGATATCCTCACTAACTATAATAAGAGAAGTGATAAAGGAAGGCCAATTTCAAAAATTAAAATAAAAAGAAAAAGCAAGAACAAAGAGAATAGAATAAAAAGGTATATAATTGAAAAATTAGAAGACAATGTCATTATGCAGCTCAACCAAAAGTGGAAACTAAAATGAATCCAGCTCAACCATGCCTGATTGTTTCAGAACAAAGGCTCCTACATGTAACTCTAAATTTAACCATACAGAACATATCAGGAGTTCTAAATTAATGGACATAAAACTTCGCCAATTTCCTAAATCAGATGTTAAAATTAAAAGGAGATTATTAAGACAATCAGAGCAAAAGAGCCAGTACAAAAGTGCAGATGGAACTACTACAAACACAATAAATGCCAACTGTTACAAAACAAAACGAGAAATGCAAGATATTTGGAACTGTGGATAGTCAGGAGCACTGCAAAGAGTAATCAGTTTCCCGGAATCTACAACATGATCTATTGTGTACCCTTCATCCATTCCTGCTAGACAGACCGCTTTTCCCTTGCATCAGGGCCTTCATGTGATCTGATAATTAACTGTGGTAACAACAGTGGACAACAATGCTGATTCTTTTTCTTTTAACAAATTTATAAGTACTTTTATATTGCTTCAATAAGCCAGGGAGCAAACGGAATTGAACCCCTGACCAAGACGGAGCACTGCATTCCATTAGCTAGTTCTTTATAACTTGTATTACATGCATGATTAAGTACAAAGATGACAAAGAAACGAAAGATTTGAGATCTTGTTTCCACCTGGTTAGATAGAGAGCTAACACCCAAAGAAAGAAGTATACTAGATTAAATAACGAATATATATTTCTAGAGACAACTCATGTTCTTCTCGGAAAAGCAATAGATTTATACAAGTGCAAATGCAATTTATACAATTCTGTGTCGATAACGAATCTAGGTTTAGTACAAAGGAATTCCAAATAGAATTTTAGGTAACAAAAAAATAGTGTTTGTATTATAGAATTTTATAATACAACCTATCATATTATTCTTCATAATATCAACAAGACATCATGATTAAAGTTGTCTGGTTATATAGGTCATGCCTTCTCAAGTTGTTTAATAGAAAGACATCAAGCACATGTAAAGCAACTTATCAAAGTCATTGGCCTATAGTATAACAATGGTATGGTATTAAAATGTAACAATATCAGCATTAAGTGGGAAATTTGATTTATGTATTACCTTTAGATTGAACTTCTTTAAGAACTCATCAGTACAGTCAGGACCCCACAATAGACCAATTCCTCTCTCTTTATTTGGAGAAAGACCGGGGCTCATTGATGGCTCTGACCACAGCACATCACCAGGAATCAAGTTCAGACCTTCCCATGGAGGATCGAGGACAGATCTCCTAGCTTTAGATAACTCCTCCAAAGAGCCAAAATAAACACGCCCAGCTATAATGGAAGCCCCCTGCGGAAAAGCCCCCCATGTGCAGTATAAACACGCCCAGCTATAACGGAAGCCATAGGAAGTCCTTCAAAACATCCTAAACATTTCCGGTAGACATGCTTTCCGCTATCTCCATACTTGGTCAAGACTTCTTTTTCAAAACCATAAACTGAAGTACAGTATTTTGATTCATGATTTCCACGAAGAAGATATATCCTACACGGCATAGAAACCTAGAAAAAATGCATCATCCAAACAAGCTTTCTTAAATGCAAGAAAAGTACACGACATATGATAATTGTCCAATTAGAATAGAAACACTTTATTTTAACAAAATAATAATAGAATAAAGGTTGGGACCCCCTTTGGGGGTCACCCCCTTTACCCCTTTGCCACGTGGCAAAAGGTGATTGGAGGAGCAGGAAAAAAAAGAAAAAGAAAAAGAAAAGATGACCAATGAGAGAGAGAGGGGGTCCAAAGGGGGTGCTAAAAAGGGGGGATGAATCATTGTTGATAATAATATCCTAGGGTGTAAAAAGGTAATCATAAACCTTAAATGTTTATAACATCTATACTCTGCTATTAAAATCTTACGATTCACGATTCGATTCGCAACTTTTGTAAAATCGATACGAATCTATGGGTGAATCTATTTTGGAAGTGAATCTCTAGTAAATTGCACGATTCACAATCGATTCACGATTCGATTCACTTTTTACGATTCATGCAATTTTTGAAATTATTTTGTCCGACAAATTTTCGACTCTTTTTTTTCTCCATCTTTTTAGTGAAATGGCATGATACAACTTTTAATAGCGTTTAATACTAAAATAACCAACATATATACATAATTTATTATTATTTTAGTGATCATGGAGTTTTTAATAAGATCCAATCAGATTCAATCAGACCCAACATATTTTTAATTTTTCTTCTCATTTCTTTTCCTTTTAAAAAAGCATAATATATCTTCTAAAGATATTTAAGATTAAAGTTACACTATGAATTATCTATTACTATTTTATTAAATTGAATATGACATGTGTGAGATCACTTATACTTTTTAAAATGTTTTAGGCTTGAAAATAAAAGATTCTAAATAATTCTTTCTTATTATTTGCTCACTGTTACTTAGAAAAGTATATATGCTTATTGTCCAAATATCAACATTATTTTTAATTATTGTTACTTTGAAAATTGATAATTTGTCTATTTGGTTATTATCTTTATTAAGAATGACTGATAAGAAATATTTAAAAAAGAAAAAAGGTAAGATGATGATATTACATCTTTATTGGTTGATAAGAAATATCTAAAAAAGAAAAAAGGTAAGATGGTAATCTTACATAGGAACCTTTGTTAACTTCTTACCTATTAAACTACGTGATTATTATTCAAAATAACATTTTCATTAATTTAAGCCTAAATATTTTATATTCATAAGATATATTTAACATCTAAATGTGTAGATATATATTTTTAAGTAATTTATAAAAGGACCTTGCTACATCCCCCTAAAAACACCCCCCTAATCCCCCTAATTTCCATATCAAGTAAAAAAAAAAAAAAAAAAGGAAACAGTTGCCCAAATTGGAAATTAGGGGGATTAGGGGGGTATTTTTAGGGCTCCAAATCATTTTCCTTTAGAAAAAGTAACCGAATCTTTACGATTCACAATTCGATTCGATTCGATTTGATTTGCAATTCAGTACAAGACCATTTCGATTCACGATACAAATTCCGATTTCACAACTATGCATCTATATAACAAAACAAGTGGTTTATAATAAATCACAAAAGTTCAAACTGATAAAATAAGCCACAGTTCCTATGAAAATATAAGGCTCTGTTTGTTTGTATTCTCAAATCAATTTTCTACGTGTGTTTTGGCGCATGATGTTTGGTTACGTTTTCAAATCAATTTTCTACACTCTCTGCAGAGAACTTTGTGCACACAGGCGTGTTTTCTGTCCAAAGGAAGACCACCCGGTAGACCACCCGGATGTCCACCCGGTAGACCACCCGGATGTCCACCCGGATGTCCGGCTGAATTCCAGAATTTTTTTTTTTTTTTTTTTTTTTTTTGCAATTGATTTACATAATCGGGAAAAATATTTTCTTAAATTTTTCAAATTTTTTATGTGCTTTAAAATAATTTTGAGTTGTATGTTTAGTTATGAGTTGTAAATTTTTGTATCACATATCAAATGTCACATCAACAATTCCCCACACAAATCAAACCTCTTTTCCAAAACTATTTTCAAAACTCTTTACCAAACAAATTTTCTACACTCAAATCATAATTCCACAACACACAAACTCAAAATACAACTCATACTCTCAAATCACATTTACAAAACTCTACCAAATACTACCTAAGTACTTTTGCAGTGCTCCACAGAAATATGAAATACAAAAAACTATCACCACAAAATGTAAAATCAACTATTCGAAAACAAGTTCTTGAATCCTTCCATTTTTATATGCATGAAAGGTCTTTGAAAAATGGAAATAAAAATTTAAATTAGACCCTACAAATTTGAGAGTTCTGAAATGAGGTAGAGCGGGAAACCAACAAGCGCTGGTCTGTTATCATTTTCATAATTATTGTTTCCATTTTCAATCTTCATTTGTAAAAATTTTAGAATTTTTATTTAAAAATAATAATAATTAAAAACACAATTGTCTTTCAATTGTTTCCATTCCTTATGAACCCAACTTTCTCAAAATGCATAGTTTCCTGGAAATTGAATATTTTTAAGTTGTTTTCTCTATAATAGTATTTGTGTGTAGTTTTCATTTTTCATGCTCCTGAAAACATTTAAAAACTAATAATAATTAAAACAAAACAGCATTTCCAAAGTTCTGCCCTCGTTTCTATCATTTCTTTCATTGACTTTGAGTAAAGTGTATATAAGAGATGTTGGATTAAAATGGTAAGCTTTTAGTCCTCTCAAGATGGCAAAATTTTTCAATAAAATATACATATCCGCTTGGCATTACCAAATTTCATTGGAAACACATGATGTTTTATTAGAGTACATATCCCAATAAATGGTAGGTGTCATAAACACAAGCTTTTAGCATCCGATATAAATCCATTTTCTAGCACATTCAAATAATTGAGTTCTTTACACGTTCTATAATTTCATCTTTCATGTCATTTCGCCAATATTATGTAAAAAAGATGTCAAATATAAAAAAGATGTGTAAGCATTAAAAACTAGTTGAACAAAGCACAATGAGTCACATAAAAAACAGAGCAATAACATTGGCTTATCATCTCAACTGATACAGTGGTTGCAGCAAGAAAGCATCTTAATTCCTTGAATACTTAGGCTCAGTTTCATTAGAAAGAAAAAAAAGGGAAGAAATTGAAAGTGATAGAAAAGTGAAGTCAACGAAGAGAAAAATATATTTTCTTACCAGCATTTGATTTGATTAGGATGAAAATTTTATAAGAAAAACACAAGAAAAATTTTGACTTTTAATTATGATAAATATAAATTTTCTTGTACTTTCCTATT